>CM075012.1:595646-621312 GCA_037576675.1 Pangasius sanitwongsei | reverse complement strand
CAAACCGAGTTTTCAACTGCCCCTCTCTCTCTCCCTCCCTCTCCCTCTCCCTCTCTCTCTCTCCTTCTCTCTCTCTCTCCCCCTCTCTCTCTCCCTCCCTCTCTCCTCTCTCTCCCCCTCTCTCTCTCCCTCCCTCTCTCCTCTCCCTCCCTCTCTCCTCTCTCTCCCTCTCTCTCTCTCCCTCTCTCTCTCTCTCTCTGTGCTGTGTGAGAGGTTGTAGTGTGTAAGTGTAGGTAGTGTTGTGTGGAAGGCTGTTGTCTCGCAGTGAGACGCCGGCTGTGTCCCTGTGCAGAGGTTTCAGGTGTGTACCTGGCGACGGTGTTGTGATGGAGGATGTTCTGACGGCAGTTGGAGAGGAGGTTGGCCATGAGATCATTTCCTCCGTTTCCTGTGTGAGTGAAGCAGTTGTGGGTTTTCTGAAGGCATCAGCGATAGCTGCTCCGAGCTCTGAGCTCACGTCTAGTGATGTTGATACCACTGATAGCGCAGTTCCGGGGTTCTGGTTGCTGAAGAGTCTGAAAGCTGTACTGCTGAGGATGTGGTGATGGTTTCTGGTGAAGATCTGTCTGGTTGTGGTGTTGGAATCAGACTGTGTTCTAATACGCCGTCAGATAGCACTTCCTCTCTTCGTGATGTTGACTCATAGGGGAGTCTCAAGACGTAAGGATCTCTCTGTCCACTGTAGAGGAGATTAATGGTTTTTTTCGATGACACTTTTGGAAAGCAGGTTAATGTTAAGGATTTATTCCCTGATGTTGAGAAGTTTGTGCGGTCAGTTACTGTTCTTCAGAAGACTGTGAGCTCTGATCTTCTGAGTGGGAAAAAAAACGATTTCGTCCAAGAAAGCATTTAACTGTAAATAGAAAGCGTAGCAAAGTGGAAAACCGTTAAAAGCATTTGTATAGTAGACCAGCCGAGCTTCACGTGGTGCTTCACGTGGTGCTTCACGTGGTGCTTCCTCTATTAATGCTGTTTTCATCTGTTTGTCTTCTCTCTCTCTCTAACCCTGATATGTACGTTTGGGGGTGGGTTTACTTACTGTCAGTGGCAGGAGAGATGGATATAAGCGTGCGCTAGTTTCTGAAATAATTAAAAGGAATTACGTTATATTTTTCAGGAAACGCACAGTGCTGCTGTTAGTGAGGTGGCGTGGGGAACGTGCAGCGAGAGCAGCGAGTGCTCAGTCACTAAACAAACTGAGCGCATCATCTTATGGTAGAGAAAGCAGATATAGAAGGGGTTGTATTTTAGTTTATTAATGTTTATGCGCCAATGTAGGGGACAGTCGGATTCGCTTTTTCAGTGTGGTGTTCAGTGAGATGTTTTAAGACAGTGTGTTAATGAGGGCAGTGTTGTTATTGGAGGAGATTGGACTTGCACTGAAGATTTTACTGTGGATCGGACGTCTGAGGAACCGCACATTCAGTCTTCTACTTATTTATCTAAATTAGTTAGAGAGGCTGATCTCTTAGACATATGGAGGGTTCAGTATTCACACGTGAGACAGTTTACTCGGGCAAAAGTTAATGATAATAGAAACACACACACACACACTGCTGCCTGCTTAGATAGGATTTATGCGCCCAAGCACTTCAACAATCGGGTCAGCGATTGTTCTGTCATTCCACTGGGTTTTATCATCATTTGGTTTCTGTTACAATAAGAATGTCCCAGTTTTCATAGAAGTCTACGTATCGGCATTTTAACACTAAATTACTCCAAGACAAAAAAAAATTTGAGAACATCCTTTGAGAACATTTGAGAACATCAGGAAAATAATAATAATAATAATAATAATAATAATAATAATAAAAGGCTTGAAAAAGAAATGTGTGTCCTGGAGCAGAATTTAATGGGCAGACAGGATCCTGTGTTGCCTGATAAATTGCAGCAGGAAAAAAAGGAGTTTTTTGAATGAAAGGGTGGAAGGTGCTTTAGTAAGGGCTTGTTTTGCCTCTGTTGCTGACTTGGACGCTCCCAGTGCGTATATAGTGGAGCGTACAGTAGCGCAGCACAACCAGACGCCTGTCTTCGTCTTCCTGAGGGGAGGGTGACTACCGGGCAGAGATGCGGCGTCATGCCGTGGACTTTTATTCGAGCCTTTATTCATCTGGGCATCAGCTGCAAAACTTCTCCAAGATCTGCCTCAACTAGCCTCTGGCCCTAAAGCTGCTCTGGAGGCTGAAATGTCTTTTCAAGAACTAAGTGCTGCAGTCGGGCAGCTTGGCTCAGGAGGGTCTCCTGGCACTGACTTGTAGAACTGTAGAACTGTAGAACTCTGCTGGAGAGGATCTTCATGAGGTCTTTAGTGAATGCAGCAGGGAAGGCTGTTTACCCGAGTCTTCTTTAAGGAGTGTTTTATCTTTACTACCTGAAAAGGGAGATCTGTCTCTTTTAGACAGTTGGAAACCTGTTGCATTATTGACCACTGATTGTAAGATTTCTCTCTCTCTGTCTCTCTCTCTCTCTCTGTGCCTTTCCCTCTCTCTGTCTCTGCCTTTCTCTCTCTCTCTCTCTCTGTCTCTCTCTCTCTCTCTGCCTTTCCCTCTCTCTGTGCCTTTCCCTCTCTCTCTCTCTGCCTTTCTCTCTCTCTCTCTCTCTGCCTTTCTCTCTCTCTCTCTCTCTCTGCCTTTCCCTCTCCGTCTCTCCCCCCTCTCTGCCCTCCCCCCGTGTGAGTGTGTGAGTGTGTGAGTGTGTGAGTGTGAGTGTGTGAGTGAGTGTGTGTGTGAGTGTGTGTGAGTGAGTGAGTCTGTGTGAGTGAGTGAGTCTGTGTGAGTGAGTGAGAGTGTGTGAGTGAGTGAGAGTGTGTGAGTGAGTGAGTCTGTGTGAGTGAGTGAGTCTGTGTGAGTGAGTGAGTCTGTGTGAGTGTGTGTGTGAGTGTGTGTGTGTGAGAGAGTGTGTGTGAGAGAGTGTGTGTGAGAGAGTGTGTGTGTGAGAGTGTGTGTGTGAGAGTGTGTGTGTGAGAGTGTGTGTGTGAGAGTGTGTTATGTAACGTTTCCTGCTGAGAGTGAAGGAGGGATGGAGGCGTAGAGGTGAAACAGCGTTAAACGAGTGTTTCCTGTCGAGTCAGCGACTCAGCTCTCGAGTTCTGCTGCTCAGCAAATCGCAACAAACTGTATTCAGAAGTTCATGGATAAAAAAAACTGTGACCTTTGACCTGTGACCTTTCTGTGTGTTCTCAGGTGGAGCACTGAATGGAGATCTGCACGAGGTACACACACACACACACTCTCTCTCACACACACACACACACTCTCTCTCACACACACACACACACTCTCTCACACACACACACACACTCTCTCACACACACACACACACACTCTCTCACACACACACACACACACACACTCTCTCTCTCTTTCTCACACACACACTCTCTCTCTCACACACACACACACACACATACACTCTCTCTCTCTCTCTCACACACACACACACACACACACACACTCTCTCTCACACACACACACACGCTGAGTCGTGGAGGCTGTGTGTCTGCAGAAGGTAGTTGGTGTCTGGGTGATAGAGAGTTTGTGTGTCTGTGTGTCTCTTATCATCTCTTATAACGTCCTTCTACAGAGCAACAGGAACAGCAGATGGAGAAGAGGATGGATAAGAAAGAGAGAGAGAGAGAGAGAGAGAGAGAGAAAGAAAGAACAAAAGAAAGAACCTCAATGTGACAGTCTCTCTGGCTGAAGAAATTCCCATTCCAGATACAGAGACAGAAACAGAAACTTCCGAATGTCCCGGATGGAGTTAGAGAAGGAAGTTTATTTCTATCAAATCTTTGAACTGTAACTAAAAGTTCTGCTGTTTGTGGAACCAGAACTTTTTGGAGAACTTTTGTTCAAACACAGGTGGCTCAGAGAGAGAGAGAGAGAGAGAGAGAGACAGAACGAGTGAGAGAGAGCAAGAGAGAGAACGAGAGAGCAAGAGAGAGAACGAGAGAGCAAGAGAGAGAGCGCAGTGGATTCAGAAAGAGGAAAAAAGAGCATGTGGGAATCGGAGTTTGGTTTGGAGGTGAATATGGAGTGTTTTGTCAGCAAGTCCCAACACACACACACACACACACACACACGCACACGCACACACACGGCACTAACAGCCCATGGGGTTTTACTGCACACGAGCTGACAGATGGTGCTGGGGATATGAGGATACTCAACACACACATACACAGTAATGTGATAAAACAGTTTGTGAGGTCCTCCTGAGTTTTATCCTTGTGTGTCTCAGATGAATTACTCAGAATGAAAATAAAAGCGCAATCTGTCATACTGAACCACACACCCGAACACACACACACAAACACACACACCCGAACACGAACACACACACAAACACACACACGCACACCCGAACACTCACACACACACACACCCGAACACGAACACCCGAATACTCACACACACACACCCAAACACTCACGCACACCCGAACACTCACGCACACCCGAACACTCACGCACACCCGAACACTCACGCACACCCGAACACTCACGCACACACACCCCCGAACATTCACTCAATAAACAAACAAATAACTAAGTGTGAATGTGATGTAGGGACTGAAAGTGTGTATAAGTAATGG
Organism: Pangasius sanitwongsei; assembly: GCA_037576675.1. Classification (NCBI taxonomy): domain Eukaryota; kingdom Metazoa; phylum Chordata; class Actinopteri; order Siluriformes; family Pangasiidae; genus Pangasius; species Pangasius sanitwongsei. Next base: position 616,719 of record CM075012.1, on the reverse strand, counting down.
CACCCCCCCTGTATGTTACAGGAGACCTGCTCACTCTCACTCAGGAGAACTTTCTAGCTTACTGAACTTATAAACTATGTCTGAAAGGTAGAACTCTCTGTTCTAGGGTTTTACACAGAACCATGGAGAATTAGATGAACGAATACCAACACACACACACACACACACACGAATCTGGAAATAAAGAATGAAAGAAAGAACCCTTTAGACTGTAAGATGAAACCTTATTATGATGGATGGATAGAAAGATAGATAGAACATATTCCTCTTGTCGTCTTTTCCTAGCTCATCCCTCACTTCGACTCAGAGCTGTAAAGATGATGATGGTGAAGCTGCTTTCTCCCACACGCATACGGTGGAAAACAAACAGAAAACAATTCCTCCACCACAGCAGGCCACTTGCTCCCCAAAACCGAGGTTGCTATAGTAACAGGATCATGGCTCAGGCACCAAAGGGGAGCTTCGGAATTACCAGCGCAGCCCAACGTGTGTGGGTTGGCATTCCGAATAGCCATTAACTGTTCACGATCGGGATTGATCAGGGAGAAAGACAGACTTATAATACCTTTATAGTCTGAACTTATGCAGCGATCCAGAATACCAGAATTTAAATAAACATACCTTAGAGGAAACAGTTTGGAAAGTTGTACATGAACATGTGTTACTGCAGTCCTTATTGACCAATCATCTCCCTTCATCCACTTCCCTTCCTGACATTCCCAAACTAGGTTAGACGATGATGAGGATAGAAGGCCCCCCCCCCCCCCCCAAAATGCCTTTGGAATTTCAAGAAAAGACCCGTTTCCACCCAGAATGAGTGATGGAGAAACAGAGATGGATGAGGAAAGACCATGGTACACAGCCAGGAAATGAGATCACGGACAGTGGAGCAAAAGACCTGTGTGTGTGTATATGTGTGTGTGTGTGTTTTCCTTGGAATATCACGCAAAAACGCATTTCTTTAGCAATGAGTATGCAACAGCCAGTTAGTCTGACATCAGCACATTAGCTCATCTGTGCTGAGATCAAAATCCCAACGCTGGGCTCCTGAGAGGAGTTACGCTTCGCGGTTTCTCAGTAACATGACAAGCTGCATCTTTTCTGCCATGAGAGAATAAAGAGCGGCTGGAGAGGGAAGGACATGTTTACAGCTGCTATAACGTAAGTGACAACAGGAACTAACTTGTTTCATAGACATTAACTATAACTATCCATGCGTAAAAAGTGTGTGACGTGTCGTTCTTTAATAAATTAAAAATTGTAAACATTGGTATAAGAGGAATAGAACACTAGGAGACATGCTGTTATAGGGAAATAATCAACGACAGGGTGATAACGGCAGCTCCGCTTCATCACACCACCCTGAAACTATTTACATAACCCAGAAAATGTGTAATTTCCCCAGGCGATGGTTAATATCCTGTTCTGAAATAAGAAGAGACAGATATCTGCTGTTCACTTTTCTGAAATGTTATTCGGTATCCTCACTTCAAAAAGTTCGGAATCTAATATTGTGTACTTCAGAGCTTAATAGATTATTATTAATTACCAAAGAATGACTAATGAGTTACTATTAATTACTAAAGAATTACTAATGAGTTACTATTAATTACTAAAGAATTACTAATGAGTTACTATTAATTACTAATGTGTTACTAATAATTTATAATGAATGACTAATGAGTTACTATTAATTGCTAATGAGTTACTAATAATTACTAAAGAATGACTAATGAGTTACTATTAATTACTAATGAGTTACTAATATTAGTAATGAATGACTAATGAGTTACTATTAATTGTTAATGAGTTACTAATTACTAAAGAATTACTAATGAGTTACTAATAATTACTAACGCACAGTGCATCATCAACCAGCTCTTTATTTAAGCGTCGTTCCTGAAGGACAGCGATGTTTACACAAACTGTCCAACGTGATCTTAAAGTCGGACAAAAGCTAAACTGGTCCCGAGCCAAAATATTCCTTTCACCAGATGACATTCGGTAACCTTGAAACCAGACACGCATTTTCCTGGTGTTTGATAATCTGTGGATGTGAAGCTTCTGGAGCGTCGCTGGAGCCAGACGGATTGGACCCGAGCCGTTTCCTCTTCTCACTCGAGATCTGTTTGACATTTAAGGATATTGGTCTAGCCATGATCTTTTAACAGTTCCTGTCTGAGACGTGTGTTTTTTTATTAACGTTTTGAATTAGATGTTTCACAGACGTGCACAACACAAGGCTGAACATTTCACGTCTTTTTTAGAATCGATTTTCGTTTGATGAAGGACAAGGAAAAAAGAAAGGACTGAAAGAAGACAGCAGTAAGAGATTTCCAAGATAGCGAGACCTAATTAGAATTCATGCATTCAGCTTGCACAAAAGTGCTTGGATTTTTTTTTTTTTTTCCTTCGAGCCTGAGCACTTTGCTCCCTGTCTGGTTAATTAAAGTAATAAAGGTTAGGACACGGCCCACTGAACAGGGGCATCTCATTCAGAACAACTCGCTCTTAAATCTCCCTCTCCTCCTCTCTCCATTTCTTTTTCCCTTTCTGCAGAGTGTAAATTCGGAAGCTTTGCCCTCCTGCGCTCTTATCCTTTTACATTTTTCATAACTTTAATTTTATCTGTTTGGTGTAAATATCACCTCTTCTGGAAAATTATTAATAAAGAATATTGGCATGATAAAAATCAGCACCGAAGATAAATCTAAAAAGAAATATACCTTTTTACATAAATGTGCGTTTTAGGAGTTATTAAAGAACATCACGTCATACTTTTTATCCGTTTATAGTTACATTTAATGTTCAGTTAAACAAGTTAGTTCCTGTTGTCGCTTACGTTATAGCAGCTATAAACAGTCGTTCCCTCACCAGCCTCTCTTTATTCTCTCTTGAAGTTAATAAGACAAAAAACACGCAGCTTGTTACACAAGAAACCGCAAAGAAGCCTAAACTTCTCTGACCTGAAGATGTCGGAAAACTTAAAGTTACAGCTTCACCTCTGACTGATATAAAGCACTGACACTGGAGACTCCTTCCATACATGTTACATAAACGTCTCCTTACCCTTCTCCTTAATCAGTCTATGTGGAGCGTCTGCTGTACACGTCCCTGTGAATGAGCTGTTACTATAGAAACGATAACGCATTAGAACGAGCGCATTAATACAAACCTGTGATCAGACAACACCTTCTGACCAATCAGAATCCAGAAAAAGATTTTTTTTTTTTAAATACCAAAGGAAATGTAATAATGAAGCTTCACTGATCACGTCATGAGAAATACGAGCACCTGGTCTTCCTGTTTTAGATTTCATTAAAAATACAGAAAAGATCTGATTCTTGTTTTCTAGCATCCTAAAAAATGTATTGTCTTTAAAAAGTTGTTTTTAAACAGGCACGGATTATTCATCAAACCGAACCAAGTATGGTGATGTGAGTGAAACTGAGGAACCAAACGATCCTCTAACAAACCCACTGATTATAGCCTACGCTACTCTGAAAGGCAATATATACTCCAAAGCAAAACCCAAACGCCGTAAATAATTCATCCACCCAGATCCTTCATCCTGCCCTCGGTCCTGAGCTCTGACCTCCATGTGGTTAAATTAAACTACAGCTGCTTTAACCACACGCTCATGAGGATCTCAAGCTGTCGGGTTTAAAGATTCTAAAAACATCCATCACTCCACTCCAGGGTTCACAATGTGGTACGACAAACGGAGAACAAACATCATCAGTAAATCTGCTTTAGCAAAAGTGGTTTAATCAAACGGTCCTCCATCACCAGTGCTGGATTAAGGGGAATATAATGAACTGGCATCTCACAGCAGACAAGTTGGTTCAACAACCAAAAAAGTGTCACGGAGGTGCGATACTCCGACCTCGATGCTGTGCCTCAATTCTGAACCTCGATTCTACACCTTAATGCTCTACCTTGATTCTTTACCGTGATTCTATACCTTGATTCTGTATCTCGATTCTATATCTCAATGCTGTACCTCAATGCTATAACTCAATTCTCTACCTTAATTCTACATCTCTATGAGGCACCTCAATTCTATACCTCGATGCTGTGCCTCGATTCTACAACTTGATGCTCTACATCGATTCTGTACCATGATGCTGTACCTCGATGCCTTGACTCAACATTGTACCTTGATGTTGTGACTCGATGCTGTCCCCTGATTCTATACCTCAATTCTATTCCTCGATATTGTGCCTTGATTCTATACCCAATGCTCTACCTCAATTCTATACCTCAATTCTGTACTGAAATGCTGGACCTCCATGCTGTAACTAAATTCTCTACCTCGATTCTTTAAATTAACGATATACCTCAAATCTATACCTCGATTCTGTACCTTGTTGTTGTGTGTGCCTCAATTCTGTACGTTCATTCTACAACTTGCTGCTGTAACTCGATTCTGTACCTTGATGCCTTGACTCAAAATTGTACCTTGCTGTCGTGACTCGATGCTGTCCCCTAAGTCTATACATCAATTCTATTCCTTGACATTGTACCTCGATTCTATACCCCAATGCTGTACCTCAAATCTATCGCTCAATTCTGTACCTTGATGTTACGTGTGCCCCAATTCTCTACCTCGATTCTACAACTTGCTGCTGTACCTCGATGTTACGTGTGCCTCAATTCTCTACCTCGATTCTACAACTTGCTGCTGTACCTCGATGCCTTGACTCAACGTTGAACCTTGATGTCGTGACTCGATGCTGTCCCCTAATTCTATAGCTTGATTCTATAACTTGATGCTGTCACACAATTCTATACCTCGATGCTGTACCTTTTCAGAATCGGCAACACACAGGTGGGTGGAAACACGGACAAAGACGAGGAAAATAAAGTCCAGCAAAACTTTCCTGTTATAAAATTACACAATACGTCACACTTCCTGGTTAAACATATCAAGAGAAGTTAAGGATGCTGGCTAGAATAAAAATAATGCTTTTACTTGCGATGTAAGGAGAGAACTCCTCAGCTCAAAGACTTGATAATGATAAGGACTTCGGCTGTGCAGTCGCTCCCTCCCTAGGACCTCATAAACTCGTTAATTTCTCTTAGTCTGTATTAATGCACTTAACGAGCTAACTAGCTGGACATACATTATTATATTATATAATATAAAGTTTCCAGGCTATTTGATACATTTATCATTCGTCTACTCCTGCAGGTCTAATAAACGTTGTTTAAAACCAGTCTCTAGGCCTACAGTTAAGGCCAAGGCACGTATGTGAGGTTTGCATTCCATGGAAGGCTATCACCAAATTCCGAATTCCAAGACAGTCTGAAAATCCCATCTGGGAAGTAATCTCTTTGGACAGGATTGGGCCGATTACAACCTGAAGGTGCGACTTTAGACTCTGTGTCTCATGTGACAGCGCACTGTTTCCACTTCCCCGTGCTGAAGTTGAAGTTGATATGACACATTGTATTTACTTTGAGATCTTCCCTTCAGCCATGTGTGCGAGACAGAACGAGAGAGAGATTGTAGCAAGACAGTAATTTGTCTCGAGTCGCCGTGGCTGGTGATCAAACTCGAGCTGACAAGCAAGAGGAAAGGAACCGTATCTTGCTGGATTGGAGGTCTGTGAAGCACTGAACCATGTAAAAGCCTTCATGAAGGTGTGCAGGAAAGACACCATCACATCATCCCAAATCCCTGACACCTATTACACCATCTGTCTTTTTTCTTTTCAGCTCGTCCATGTTGATTTTGTTGCCTTAAAGCTAACATCTTAATGAGAAACTCAGCTGGGAAACTGTGCACAAACAGATCATGCAAATATATTTGTTTTTTTGTTTCCTTAAGACAACTCAATTTGCTAATAAAATGAGACGCCGCACAGAGACTCTCGTAGATATGAGTCTATTTGGAGAAATACACAAAAAAGAGAAAGTGTCTGGTAAACACATCAGGGCTTGGCGCTTGGCGCTCAGCGTATTCGGGAGATTTATGGTCAGACGGCCACATAAACGCTACAGCTATAAATTAACCTCGGTTGCTGACCTGTTTTCACTAAATAGATTTTAGACAAGTTGAGACTGCGCTGGCCTCTCGCTGTGAAAATCATCGTGAAATTCGGCGCTCGCTGCAGCCGGAACGCAGAGCAGGTGCACGAGATACCGCAGTGCCTCAGTCCATAAACCACCAAGTTCCAATGCCAAAAAATGGTCAGCTAAAATCACAGTGATGACTTACACAGGATAAAACTCTAAAGTTCAAAAACATCACTTACTCACATTCATATCAAAACATTCGCTCTCTCTCTGTCTGTCTTTCTGTCTCTCTCACTCTATGTCTCACTTAGTTGCTCTCTCTCGCTCTCACACTCTATGTATCTATTTGTCTGTCTTTCTCCATCTCTCTATTTTACACTCTCTCTCTGTCACTCTGTCCCTATGTCTCTCTCACTCTGTCTGTTTCTTTTTCTCTCTCTATCTCCATCTGTGTCTTTCTCTCTCTCTTTCACTCTGTTTGTCTCACTCTCTTTTGTGCTCTTTGCCTCTCTCTCTGGGGTGCCAATAAATGTGACACATGATTTTGCTAGACCATGATTAAACAAATGAACTACAATCGGATTTGCTAATCTTTACCAAGGGAGCTAATAATTGTGGAAGTGACTAAGTGTATATTAAATGTGCATAAGTGGAACCCCTTTAGAATGCTAGAACCCTTGAGGAACCTTTTTTTTCTCCATGGTGTGCAGCTGATACAGAAGCAAAGAGTCAAAACAAAAAATGCAAAAGGGTGACTCACAAAAGAAATCTTTTTTTGTATATAATTAACAAATGAAAAGTTTCTGATCAAAGTTCTTCAGACAATTAAAAAAAAAACAGAACCACAAACGCTGACTGATATCCGCTGGACATGTGACAACCATCTAACCAGCCTGCAGATTCACGAATCCACATGTAGGCTGGGAAGATGCCTGCTCACAGGACCAGCCAAGGTTCTTTCAAAATGCAGTGAAAACAAAGTAGTGCAAAAAGCGGAGAACATCATCTGATCATCATCAGCACATTGATAACTACCTGAAACAGCTCAGGTGTCGGATAAACGGCGCAGACGTGCCATCAATCAGTCAAGAACCAAACAGATCATCTCTGAAGTGGAAAGAAAAGACCTGCTTTCCTCGTTATAGATGGTCTCCTGACACTTTCAGGAGCACAAATCTCACACTGACTCAATTATAAAATGGTTTAAACAGCCACTCGGATTAGTTCTTCTCCGAAAACAAACCCTGGCTTCGGTGAGAAAGGAATCAGTAATTTGTTGCTAATTCAACAACATAACTATGCAACTGCATTTCCTGGAACAAAAGAGCAAGGTCGGCTGAAGGGTTTGTAAACAAGAGCCACTAATTACTTCCCAATTTACACACAATGGCACGGAAAGAGGGAGTCGTGACAGTCGTGGCATCTTCTTTCATGTCACAAACGCAAAGGCGTGTATAGGACAGGACGGGCGCCAAGCGCTAACAAGCCTTCACATCTCTCAATTACACCGCCCTCTGTTACCCATAAAATCAATTCCCTCTTAAGCAGGAAGGAAGCATGAAGGACAGCACAAGTTAAACCCGACTCTTTAAACCCGCATTTAAACTTCGGTTTCTGTTTAACCTGTTGGAAAAGTTCTTTACTATCTTCCTGAGATCCTCAACTGCAATCCAACGGTTTACGGTATATTAGTGCGCTCCTTATAACACGCTGTAATTTTTATATTAATAACAGATTAAAAGATCATTTATGTAGTAGGGAGACATTTATTTAACATGCATGGAAGGAGTCTCCAGTGTCAGCGCTTTGTAACAGTCAGAGGTGAAGCTGTAACTTTAATTTTTCCGACATCTTCAGGACAGAGGAGTTTACGCTTCTTTGCAGTTTCTCGGTAACAAAAGAAAACAAGATGTGTTTTTTTTTTGTTTTATTAACTTCAAGAGAGAGAAAAAAAAAAGAGACTGATGATTGAACAACTGTTTACAGCTGCTATAACGTAAGTGACATCAGGAAGTAAGATGCCTTGCAGACGTTCCACAATGTTAAATGTAGCTATAAACAGATAATAAGTAAAAAGTCGTTGCGGTGTACGAGGAATAAAACACCCGGGAATGTGCTATTATTGGAAAATAATCAACTCTCAAAAGAGTGTCTCTCTACAGGCCACGCCCATTTTTTGATTTAAATCCAGACCCAGATACAGATGTGGATAATTGAAGCACTAAACGGATACAGATAATGTCAGTGTGTTACACCCCAAAGGGTCAATAATGGTTTTTCACAGTATTTTGGCTTAAATACTGACAACCGTGACGAGCGTGTACTCTTCTAAAAGGTTACAACAATGATAGATGTAAAACGTGCCTGGAACTGGTCGTGAACTGAATCTGATCGAGTTAAAGATGAGCTCAAACTGCTTCATTCCAAACCCAAATTAGTGACATCATGGATTGAGGAGAAACCCCTTTCATCAGTGTCTCAACATGGCCAAAGTGCAACACCCATATCCATGGTCATTGATGAAAAACAAAAGAACCTGAGCCACATTATGGCAATGACCTCAGATCAGAGATCATGGATAATTTCACGCGTTTCTCTACACCCAGCTGTTTCAAATCTTATCCAGAATTAGTTACACAAGGCCTCCAGCGGTGCTCTGCCCTTGGCTAGCAATCACCGCTGACATCAACGCGAGTATCGGCATCAAGGGAATCACAGCAAGGATACGACCAAACAAACACGGCGTTGGGTTACGCAGATGACACCATCTCAATGTGGTACAGAAAAAAATCTCCTCAGGAAAACATGAGGAAATAAAACGCTGACATGAGCCATCTGAGGAGCCACCGCACCCTCCATGTAACTGTTCACACCCTGCTGGTGCTGGAAAGCGGATGGGAAAGTGTTGACAGAGCAGAACTCCGGGATGGAGGAAATGAGCACCATCAAGGTGGTCAAGGACAACTTCATGATCCCTTGATGATGGCAGCTGGGAGAGATACCAGTCACTGGTACAGCGTGAGCAGGCCAAGCTTCGGCGCGACGTAATGTTGTGCAATTAAAGCTCATCACGGCAACACAAATGGGATAAAAAATAAACTGTAGATGCAAGGCAATTCACAACTACAAATTTTTACTAGTTGAGAGTCCAGTAAATCAAAAAAATAGTTGTTTTTTTTTCCATAGTTAAAGCAAAAACTGTTTCGGAACTTCCAGACCGGAATCCCACCCAGAGTGTATTCCCGCCTCACACCCAGCGTTCCCGGCACAGGCTCGGGATCCACCGTGACCCTGACCAGGATAAAGAGGTTACTGGAAAAAAAGAAGTGAGAGAGAGTGAGAGACTGTTCAAAGTCGACACATTTAACAATGAAAGTAAATCAGTAAATCAGTGCTCAATTCAGCTAAAATTGTTGATTCTGGAACAGAACGCAGCACGGCGCTGATACCATGGACGGAGGACGTAAAGTCTACAGCAGCATCTGAGAAGTTCTTCCTCCATGTTTAACTCCAGCCTTGAAAAAGAGTTTGGATCGGTCTCCTTGAGCAGGGACTTGCCCCTGACCTGACTCTAAACTAGCTGAGTGAGACTGCATAGTGATGCGCAACCCGCGGCTCTGAAAGCCCCCTTTCACATTTTGAAAATGTACACACCTCTACACTTGTTACCACTTGATAACGTATTAACATTCTATTAAAAAAGGTCTTCATCAGCGTAGGCTTGTGCAGCTGACTGTAGTATCGTCTTCATCAAGAAATATGAAATATTAACAAAGAACATTTAGCTGCTTTTCTTTACCGTCTGCTGCGATAGTGAATGCATTCAGATTGAACAATCACTGGTAAAATGGTGTCTAAGGTAAACTTCGACCTGTCCAGCCGTTATTAAACCCCAGCAGTGAGCACCGTTATCCCAACAGAGTCTGCTTTATTTAAAACTTTCAGCGCATATATCTGTTCCATTCCATGTGGGATCTGTGTGACAAATTAAACGAGTACCGGCAGTGCAATAACCACAAGAGTTTTAAATGAAACACTGTTTCCTGTGGACAAGAATATTTTATTCAAGCGTGGTGTATATATGGAGACGGTCTTCGTTCCTGGTTTTCATTAAACCACTTCGGGGAAGGATCACCCAAGCCCCGTGTAAAAACTGCCCTCTTGACAGCAATGCAAGGCATCGAACCCATTTCTGCAGCACTCACAGGGCTATGAGTCACGCCGAGGAAATTTCACGCCATCACACACGACCGCGGATATAAAAATATCACCTCTTCATCTCAGCTACAAGGACGTGAGAGTAGGCATTTCATTTGGCAGGGCGCATTTTTATTCCTCGCACACAAAAGGCGATTCATTAACGGGCTGGAGGAAAAAGTATTTACAGAGTTAAACGGCCGAGCTGTCAAAGTGTTCCCTGGTGGTTGTGTGAAAGTGCTAGTTCAGCTGCCTCGATGTTTACAGTCCCCTTCACTGGAGCTGTGAAAAAGGCTCTTCTTTTTTTTTTTTTTTTTTCCTCCCACAGCCAGTAAGAACGAAAGGAAGAACGTCCTTGATGAGTTACGATCTCGAGCGCTTGTTACGGATCAACGGTCGAGTTATTCTTGGAGGTCTGCTAGCCTATAAAACAGGTAAACCATGACGCACCATATAGCTCATGCATTCACATATAAAAGGAAAAAAAAAAGAGCTGAACCTGAGACGACAGAGTAAAAGGAGGCAGTGTTTTTCTTGGCAACAAAATAAATGGTATGCACTACTTGTAAGGCTGCCGTTTCTGAGCAAGGCCTCACAGAGAAATACTCAAATCTTACAAGTTAACGTGTATCCAGTTGCAAATCTTGCTGGAAGGAACTATTTGGATCAATTCAAAAAGGCTCAGAATCACTTCATACGAGCAAGTTGATGTAAAATAAACTAGTTAGTGATGAATGAGACAGCTATTCTTGTCACTTGTGGGCGTGGCCTGTCCAGCTGTCCAGTAGGAGTTATATTTAATGAGAGATCGTATACAACAGAAGATGAAACCATGCTTGTAAGATTTTCTTCATTTTTTTGTGTAAGGGGAACTAATTGCAGGTAGGAACTAAAGTTGGAACTCCAGAAACGTCAGACCACACGCTCCACAGGAATCGTTCAAGACAATCGTTTGGATTTGTCGCTTCATATATATACATATGCGCAAATTGAAGTGGAGGAAAAAAAAAAGAGCAGTCATCTGTGATTCTGCTTGTGTGGTACAAGCATCAAAATATCATGAGCCATCCAGCTAAGTGACAGGAAATGGTTGTCTAAACACACAGATCCTCACGGAGAGTGCAGATTACTTTTCCAGAAGGACCTCACACTCGAGCAGCTGTGGCAGAAGCGATGCCAACCTCTGGATAGAGTTTCGTTTCTGAGCTGGTGTCCTTGCTAGGATTCTATCCGCTTGTACAGACGTCCGACTGCGAGAGCCATCTCCTTTATTTCCTGTGTACTTGTCATTGTTGATAAATTCTTCCTTTGGGCCGGTTGGATCTCTCCGATGGTATAAGGAAGGGTCTCTCCAGACAAGCACGCTGGTATTTAAACAAATTCTGGCCTCCTTTTAATTTATCGCCAAAAGAAGCAAGACAAGGTCCAAGATTCCCAGCCAGCAAAGAAACACAAAAGTGTACAGTACCAACATCAGGCAGGCCTTCATGAGATCGTGTGCCCGAGAGAAACATATACGCTCACTCAAGGTTAAAGAACCTTGCTTAGGACACTCAATACTCAACTTTGAGGAAATTAGTTTTGGCAGGAAATCAAGGGCTCCGGTTCCAAATGGCTGAGGCTCGCTGCCAGGTACAAGGGCCTCTCACAAATAAAGACGTCAAGCTTTGAACTGAGGATGCTCTCCTTCTCCTTAGAGGAGTGTGAGGACTGTTTAATGAATGCAAATGGATTCAGAAAGCATGGTGACATCGAGGCAACAATCCAGGCATAAATTACAGGAAGGAGGTGAACAGCAACAACAACAACAGAAAACAGGGTCAAGCCGAAACATCAGCCATGTGAATTAAATTTAACACAACGCTCAGCGGCTTTCGTCACACGTCATGTACGGGATGCTGACAAAACAGCAACCTTTGATCAGTTGGTGGTGATGGAGTGTATAGTGCAAAGTGTGTGTGTGTGTGTGCGTGTGTAAAGGGAGTTGGCATGTGTAAGACTAATTGACTCTTCAGAAACAGAATAAATCACAGATAATTGTACACAGATGAGATGAGAACTGAAAAGGAACAATACAGGCGGCGTATTTAAGAAACACTTTGTTAGTAAGAAACGACATTTTCAGGAAAATAAGACAGAGTTAATCATAAAGATACGTGATCACGCAGAAACGTGCAGAGACGTACGCTGTTTAGTTCACGTACAGTCTGTTGTGGTTAAAGAGTTCAAGTAAGCCATAAATTATGTTTACATTTTTGTAAAAAAGAAAAAAATACTTTCACACACTTGCGTTACCGATATCACTATAACTATTGTCTGGTTAGCTATTTTACAATATTCAGAACTTTTACCTGAATTTTTTCCATTCAGGGACCTTGAGTGTTTTATTCCTCTTATACTACAGCAAAGACATCATTCATTTTATCCATTTATAGTTACATTTAATGTTCTGTGAAACAGGTTAGTTCCTGTTGTCGCTTACGTTATAGCAGCTATAAACACTCGTTCCCTCACCAGCCTCTCTTTATTCTCTCTCTCCAAGTTAATAAGATTAAAAAAAACCGCAGCTTGTTACGCACGTTACCGAGAAACCGCAAAGAAGCGTAAACTCCTCTGTCCTGAAGACGTCGGAAAACGTAAAGTTACAGCTTCACCTCTGACACTGGAGACTCCTTCTATAAATGTTACATAAACTTCTCCTTACCCTGAAGAAAAATGTCACATCAGTGATTTTTTTAATCTGTTTATTATCAGCGTCCGCTGTACACGTCCCTGTGAATGAGCTGTTGCTATAGTAACGATAACGTATCAGAACGAGCGCATTAATATAAACCTGCGCTACTGTCAGAGCTGCTGTTATAGAGAATTAATCAACACCTTCTGACCAATCAGAGCGCAGGATTCAGCGCTGTGGTGTAATGGCTGCACCTTCACAGACGTCAAATTGTCCGTTTCGTTTTAATAAAGGTTCACGATGCCTCATTTGGCTGAACGTTTAAGCAGTAATGACTCGCAATGAAAATCACAAATTCATTCCAGGGGCCATTTATTCCAGTTTTATGTTTCGATATGGGTTCTTCCTGGATTCCTGAATTTATGGATTATAACCATATGGAGATATTCTCATAGAGATACACACTCGTCTTTTTTAGTTAAGATGTAGATACTAGAATAGTTTACACGCACGCTGTTTTTTTTCTTGCTATTCTATAAAAACATAATGTTACGTACAGCAATTAATAAGAAACGAGCATATCAACTTTTCTACTTCTACATTTTATCTAAAAAAGACGAGTGGCGGCTTTTGTCTGGTGGTTGCCAGAGGTTTCCATGGCGACGGGCGTGACCAGGATGTTTGAATGCTTTGTGCTGACAGGTGCGAGAGAGCAAACAGAGGTTTTAATCACTTTCTACTTATCGTTACCGTTTGTTGTTAGGATATTTAATAATAATAATAATAATTTTATTTATTACACACTAATCGATTTTATTTCACGTTAATGAACGCAAAATGTTCTCCGTTTACCGTGACAGAAAGCGAGGATGCTGCATCAGCGCATCTTTCAATCAGGAAAATTGTAACGACAAGTGATTACTAATGTGCGATGGAGGAAGGGGGCGGGGCTTCCAGTGAGGCAGTTAATATTGGAAAGTTCAAAATATCTACGCGAATGTCAATCATTCCACATTCATATGTCGATTGGTTCTCGTGTTGTTTTTTTTTATTGGGGAGAAAAAGACGACTCTTCTGGTGTATTTTTGAGTAGAACTCGTAGCAGTGTTCACGCGGAGCTCGTACGCAAAACGCGCAACGTCTCACAGGTGTGTGTTCCTCACGTTTCACCAAAGCAAACCGAAGCCAATGCTCCGTGAACGAGAGCGGATCTGCGCAGTGGTGGCTTACCGTCGCGAAGGCCAGGAGCTCCTCATCGTTCAGTTTGTGGACCGGATTGTTCTTCTGGAAGTCCGTGCTGCAGAATCAGAAAAGACCAAACAATTCAGGACTCGGAACGTAAACAAGAACACGCTGTACCTCCACAACAAGAAGCCTTTTCACCCTGCAGAACTCTATTCTACACCGTATATACTCTATCACCTCCATATCATCCTAGAGTCATAGTATATATCCTAAATTATCTTTATATATCTGTATAGTATCTGTATATACTGTACTTCATATATTATCCATGGATAATCTGGGTACTGTTGTATATACAACGTAAACATCTCACATATATTGATGCATATTAGAGTTTTTCCATTATAACGTAGCGTAATTTACCCTCCATACTCTTATCTACTCAACAGCTAATGCACATAGTCACTGCCCATAGCCTTATTTATTTATTTATTTTTGTTTGTTTGTTTGTTTGCTGACTGTATGTATATTTACATATTCAATCTGCACTTTATTAATTTGCACAATGCTACTATTTGCACTTCTGGTAGATGCTAAACTGCATTTCATTGCTGAGGACCTGTACTGTGCAACGACAATAACGTTGTAATTATCTATCTATCTATCTATCTATCTATCTATCTATCTATCTATCTATCTTTCTTTCTCTCTATCTTTCTCTCTATCATTTCACCTCCCAGAGAGCTGCTGTCAGGTAATAAATTAACACTGAAAAGGAGGAAAAAATGTTTAGAAATCTGCAAAAATTGAAACATTGCCATTTTAAACAAAAAAAAAAGAGAAAACAGAACATATTTAAAACTTTATATTTTTCCAATTACAATGTTTACAAAAAAAGAATGAAGAGAGTTTTATATGAAATGATTTAAAATATATATAAAACCACTAAACCTTTGGAAATGCTTGTGCATGAAGTGCAGCGCTGTCTGTAGTCAGAACGAACCAAAAACGATGAAATCGTTAAATTTTTTAAAAATTTTTTTTAGGATTTCTGCACATTTTATAGGTTTTAAAAATCCGCTGTACTGAAATAAAACGGAGAAAACGCCAGCACTGTTCTGTTTTGCGTGAATCAATCACTGAAGCCTGGAGAAATGAATTTATGGAACCAAATCATGGAAACACTGAAATGTTTCAGGTGACATCATCACCGTCGCTCACTCCTATTCGCTGTGGCTAAATTGCTCAGGTTGCCATTTGCATAAAATTTAACTTCGCTCAACTTTAGGGCTTTTCACACGTGAAGTAGTTAACCTGAGTCGCTCTAAACGCCACGGAAACGGGATCCTGGGTTCTCTTCTTTCACATTGCTCATACTTTACCCAGGGTTAACAATTAATCAGTTAAATAATCTGACCTTTCACACTGTACACTCCTACAGCCATGATTGGATGAATACAGAGCGAAACCGGTTTAAATGCTTTCGCATCAGCGAGAAAAAACGTCGCCAGGTAAATCCTCCTTGGCTGTTTTAAGCCTCCGAGACGTTTACGCAACACGCCGGGTTTCAGTGACTGGACAAAGCACGTGATACGAGGAACGTTGTACGATTTCTGATCAAGTGTCTGTTGCTAAGCACGTAGCCGTAACATTCTAACATTACATCGTTTCACACTGTACACCTTTGGTTTCATAAACACGGGTAAATGAATCAAAATCTAAATTACAAGTGTGAAACGTTCCTCTATCTGGAGCTTAAAACAGAGTTTTAACGACACTATCCCGGGGTTAAGCGCAATGTCGCATCAATCGCCCGCCTACCGCACATCGCTAACGCCTGCGCCGCGTCCTGAGGCTGGAAATCATCAGCTCTGATCGCAAACGCGTCGTGACGTCGCCTCGCTGCCGGTGTGAGCGCTGGGCGAGAAGCGAGTGCACATGCTTGTTTTTTTTTTTTTGTTAATCATCTAATCGTCCATTTTTGCAGCTCTAGGCTTGAACAGAACTTACTGTGTAGGTTGTTTTAGAAAAATGGAACCTAAACACGTCTACAAAACGAACAGATTTTATTTCAAGGATAAAAACTTTTTTTTTCCCCAAGAGAAGGAGCGCTCACAACTTCCACTCGATGAGAGATATCGACGAAAATGCAGACCGCCTACAAGCCGTGTGGATTATTCACAAAATTAATTTCACAGTTTCCTCGTGGTGGCTGAAGTCACCGCTCAGCCGTATGGATTTTCCACGAGGAGTTCTGTATTATCATCTGTAACAGAGAAGCATTACAGGAATCACTGACTGCACACGTCCGATCGCAGGCTAGCTGAACCCAGGCTGTGCTTACACGGTCCGTAGATAATAACGCAGACGATGCAGAGAGACTGAGCCAGTGAAAGAAGGAGAAGAGACGTATTTATAGGCGTCCGTCGTGCTGCGATCGTCATGTCAGCGCACGCACAGAGACCGCGCTGTTCACCGTTATTATATAATTATATCATTAAATCATTATCTAACAGCACGCATTAATACCAGCTTGTAATCACCAGCCCGGCGCTGGATCTCGGCTCGCGTGATTGTCTTCATTCATGGTTTAATTTAGCGTAATGAGCTCGTGTGCTTTAAGATATAATGATGTCTGATGTCTGAGCAGGAAAGCGGTTATTACAGGGCTTACAGTGGATTTCTGATTGAAGTGCTGATTCGTACACATCAATTTTACACAAGCAGGAACGTTAGCGTGTCAGCCTTCTCCGTCGCTTTAGATTCATCTAAAATAAAGACCTAAAAGCACAGAATCACAGCATCACGCGTCGGTGCTTCTTTATCAGGTAATTAGAAAGCATTAACACTCGGGTGGAGTACAGCACCTCACTCCACCTCCACCACGTTCGATCCGTTCCTTCGACCATCACTCGGTCCAATTAAAGCCTCCGCCCCACATAATTACGCCCTGCTAATTATTCCACACCGGCAATTTGTCTCCTAGCGCCGGCCAACAGGGATAACGACCTTACAGACACGAGCAAGGAGAGCAGAGCTAATTACAGCACCGTATCCTCCTGAGAAGGACGAGGGGGAAGAACGAGGGATGAGGACGGAAAAGGCGAGCAAAAGTCACAAAGTCAAAGATTTCTGTCTGTATGCAAAACTCAGAACCCTTTCAACGCTTAAACATAGCGAACAACTCGGCGTGGACGTAAACCGCGTGATATTCGACACGTAACCATGGTAACAACGGAAATAGCAGTTACTATACTTACGTGTGATGAAGCAGCAGAGTTACTGTTAGCGCTCGGAAGTTGATTATATTCCTCCAACGGCACGTCCCTGAGTGTTTTATTCCTCTTACACCACAGCAGTTGCCGTAGAAACCCCCTCCATACTGTTTACTTGTTCTGATGTGCGTACCTGACCTTTTCCCACATCGCACCAGCGTTTAAACCACAACGTGCACGTCACCAAAAGCACTCAGCGGTTCATTCCAGCCTCACTAAATGTATTTAAACGCTATACGTGAAAACACGTCCGGAAATCTAATAAGAGCATCTTAGGATGCTTTACATTATGCCTTTTTTAATACATCAGCAACAATTCATTTCCTACATAACACGCAAGTATGTGTGTGAGATAATAAACCTGACTGTGTGTGTGTGTGTGTGTGAGATGGTCATGTGGTCACCGTGCGAGTCTTTATGTATAAATGAGAATTAAATAAAGATGAAGGAGGTCAGATGAACGAGATACTCACCACACTCCCAGGATGAGCGCCTGCTCCTCAGCACTGAGGTCAGGAAGCCGGTGCTCAGACGGCTCGGCCAGGCTCATCTGGTTCAGCACCGTATCGTCATTCAGCTGATGGTCCTACACACACACACACACACACATTTAAATATATCAGTTAGCTCATTTAAACTTTATTCCCACACACACACACACACACACACAGAGGTTTGATATGACTGTGTGTGTGTGTGTGGACGAAAACACAAGCCATAGATCACCTACACACTGTCGTACTAAAACGTCTATTGATTTACTGATCTATATAAACCTGCAGCCATCTGTCTGTGTACACACACACACACACACACACACACACACACACACAACAGAAAGATTCAGAGTGGACTCGCTCGCAACATGATTCCAAATGTGCCCCCCAAGTGTCAGGCGTCCTCTCGTAATGTTAGGATGGTTGCTAGGTAACAACGAGGATCGATCATCTTCTCATTTTGCGATTCCCCAAATTTAACTTGACATAAAACACAAGAAGCTGTAAGAGAAGATATCATTCCTAAATTATTTCTAACTTCCCTGATCTTAACTTGGGAATTTTCTGGAACAGACCCTCAGTAAGAGGAAGCGACGCCGGTTCCGTATCAGAGTACACGAGCTAAAGAGCGCTTCTGTTCTGGTCTACAATAAATAATGTTCTCAATGATCTTCAGAATTTGAGTTCAGAGGGATACAGAGCAGAGAGATCATTTCCACCCCTACATGAGCTCTCAGCCTGAGAGCAGAGTGCCCCCCCTGGTGGCGGTGGTGATAACTGCACTGTGTCTGAGGACAGGAACGTGTGTAAGGGCGCCGTTACTTTGGGAAGGAGCTCTGTGGGCGTCGGCACTGGTGAAAACTCGCTGTCGGGAACGAGGGAGTCGTCTTTCCTTTTTACATCCAGAATGAGCTGAGCGAGGAAATTCTGCTGAAAGCGAGTTCGCTTCCCCAGCGCACCTGAAACAGCACGAAATTACTACGATGACAACAACAACAACAACAACAACAACAACAACAATAATGATTAATCCACAACGCTATGTAACGATGGTGGAATGTTCCAGGCTACAGTTATCCTTCTCTAAACAACACAAAATATTTTTACTGAACAGCAACAGAAACACAGCAACATAATGCATTCTGAGATGTAACCATAGCAACCATCGTATAATGCCCGCCCCCTGAGCGTTAAACTGATCAAATAAGCCACGATCTTCACGTCAGTCGGTTTAATGTTGCATCAAATACAATCAATACAAATCAAATACAGTGTTTAAAATGTTACAAATTTAATCGTCATGAAAAACTACTGTATAAGCTTCAGTCAAAGGGAATCGGATTTAAGTGCAACGCTGGACTGTTCTTTTTTTAAAGAATTTTTTTTTTTATAAAATCGCGAATCCGTAACTTTCGGCACTACACGCATGACACTAAGCCTAATTTGCATCTTTATGAAATTGATTCATGCTGAAATTACGAGTTATAACTTACACACCTTTTCATGCTAAGAAAGTAATCATGATCACAACTCGAGAATTTCACCTGAAACATCTCGCTAACGCAACAGAGCGGTTTAAAGGGGCGGAGCTAAGCGGATAGCGACATATAACAAAGTGGGCGGGTCCATGCAAATAGCCCTGCATTCAACTGGATTTAAATTTATTGATTATTCAGAAAAGGTTTGAAAAATAAAGATGCAAAATTTGTGCTACAAGTTTCAGGTTCAGGAATCTGACCATGAATTCAATATTCAATTAGACGAGAATTTTATTTATTTATTTATTTATTTTTTACAATTGTAACAATTACAAATTTGTATAATGCATTAATTTTTTTTTGTTAAATTAAATATTATTTTTCCATAATTCCATAATTTGTTAAGCATGTATATATATATATATGTAAATTTATAAATAAAACAAAGTTAAAATGTCAAAAATAAATGAATTAAAACTATAAGTAGATTAATTTATAATTACGCAATTAAATTTATATTTATTAGAATTTTAATTATAAATTTTAACTGCCGCATGATTAAAAAAAAGAGGCATTTTAATTCCTCTAATGAGCAAAATAAACTTTTTTTAAATAAAAAAAAATACAATTGTTAGTTATATTTGAGTAATTTTGATCTAAACTTAACAATAAAAAGTTTTTTTTTTTTTACTTTTTTAAATGTACTTCTTTTACAATGTAAAAAAATTACAATAAATCAACATAAGTGCCATAATAATTATAATACTTAATTTTTTTTCATTATTATATAACCGACTGATTTGTCTAGAACTGATTTAGATCAAATCCAAATCCAGGATGATATTTTTAGTTTTATTTTTAGTTTTAGTTTTTCTCCACACACACCGGTCATGTTGATGTCGAGTCCTGAGAGATCGCGAGCTTTGTGTAGATGTTCTTTAGCTTTGCGGTAGTCGTAGTAACTCAGACACGTGTAGCTGCACTCCAGGTGGAACATCATGGCCAGGGTTCTGCGTGTTTCCCCGCTTAGAACATCCTCACGTTTACACACTGCAGGGAAAGCGAGAGAAAAAACACGAGTGAGAAAAAAAACATATAAAGAAATGTACGAGACGCTGCACAGTACATCTGAATAACAGAGTTCAAAAATACCAGAAATATAAATCCTGCAGCGATAATTTATAAAAATCACATTTAAAAGAACAATTTTATTTGATTGGATTTTAAACTAACAACAAATAAATCAATAACACACGACTGTGACAGAAAAGACAAACGTCTGGATTTAAAACCAATTCGACTGGAACTACATCATCATCCTAATTACTGAGAATTAATTACCAGGACATTATAAAAAACAAATGACTGAAATGTCGATAAATAAAGCACTAAATTGTGAAATAATGTCTCTATCGTTCTTATTTTCTCATCATATTACTAAATCATATTATTTAATGCCAGTTGCCCCTAAACCGTGACATACAGATTTCCCACAATTCAGTCATTTAAATGCATAAATCAAAGGACATTCCTTTGATGTCTTCTTCAAAGAAAATCAGAACACTTGAAATTTCTAAATAATAAACATATACACACACACACGATACGATCAAAAGTATGTGCACCCCTGACCATCACACCCATATGCGCTTGTTGAACGTCTCATTTTAGATTTATTCCCCTGTGTGTGCTGTTATAATGAGCTCCACTCTTCTGGGAAGCTTTCCACTAGATGTTGGAGCGTGG
>CM075012.1:557640-567664 GCA_037576675.1 Pangasius sanitwongsei | reverse complement strand
TCATCTCAAACCCAAACATCTTTGGTGTTTAACAAAAACAAAAGAACTAAACTTGTGTTCCAACACTTTCAGAGGAGGAGAGAAAAAACAGGATAGAAGGGAGAAGAGAGAGAGAGAGAGAGAAAGTCAGTGTGTGTGTGTGTGTGTGTGTGTGTGTGATTAGTACTTCCTCTCTTGCCCCTGGTCTTTATTACCTAAAAGGTCACTGAGTTTGTTAGTGTCTCTTATTAGAGCATCAGCTACTGACGTGTGTTTTTATATAGAAAGACCACACGCACGCACGCACGCACACACACACACACACACACACACACACACACACACACACACACACACACACGAGCACAGGCACGTGCACACACAGATTGAACTGAAAGTGACCAAGTTCAAATTATTACTGTTCCTGTAGTGATGATGAATGATTCAGTAGTTCTATAGACACCTCCGTGTTTGGGGTGTGTGTGTGTTGTGTGTGTGTGTGTGTGTGTGTTTGGGGTGTGTGTGTGTTGTGTGTGTGTGTGTGTATAGTAAAGGTTATTTGTCAAGCTGTCCTAATCTGATTACATGTGTGTGTGACTCGGGGGTATTTACACACTTACTCTGAACGGGCACTGTGATGGATGCTGATGCCAAATAACAAGAGTCGCGCGCGCACACACACACACACACACACACACACGCACACACACACACACACACACACACGTGTACACACGCACGCGCACACAGTCCCAGTCCCAGTGTATTATTTATTTCCAACAACATGATTGGTTCTTTATACATTAGGGGCGGGGCTTACATAATATCGTCTCACTATTCAGTCGTTATTATACAACAGTCCAATGCAGTCGGAGTCTAATCTGTCTAATCTGAGAAATCCTTTATCACGTCTCGATTTTATTTCAGAGCTGATTAAACAGCTCTAAAATAAAGCGCGAGGCGAGACGCGCTTCCTGTGGTGTCATTAGCGGAGACAGGAGCGTCGAAATCTCCGTCACTGCACCTTTAATTCTGCTCATTACAGCTCAGGCGTGTCAGCCGTGTGCCAGCGAGGAGACGGTAAAGAGCGCCGGATCAGGAGTGCACCAAAATAATACATCAGCCTCATTACTGTCCTGTCCCGTCTCCATGGATACCAAGCATCCTATCCAGCTGGCTGACTAGAGACCCCGCTTTAATACACCTCACATCCCTCAACTTCCTCTGCAGCAAGAGTGCGTCTTTTATTAGCAAATATTTCACTATTTGCACAAATATATTATTAGCTAAAACGAGTTTGTTCGTTTCCTACGTACATGTGAGCGACACAGAGCCGCAATTTCAGCGACATCTGAATTGAGATTTTCTGAATTCTATGTTAATTACGATGCTGTAAATTAAAAAAATCTGAGCGATCGTCCTCGGACCGATCCTACGGACTTTAGCTCCTGCCTGCATTTATTTCTGACAAATACAGAAGATAGACTCATAAGCGTGGTTTCATCTTCTCCTGTCAGATACGAGCTCTCGGTAAACGCGTACAGAGACGATAGGAAGAAAAGTAAAGCTGGGAAGGAAGCAGCAGAGATCGCTGGTGTGTCTGGTGAGTGTGTGTAGCTAGTACAGTTAGCTCGCTTTGCTAATCTAATCTGAGAACGAAGCTGACGAAGGTAACGAGGCCACGCCCACAAGAGACAAACTAAAAACGACATGAGAGACTTCTCAGCTGCTAGTGTGAATTTAGAGTAGCGGCTTAATGTTGTGTGTGTGTGTGTGTGTGTGTGTGTGTGTGTGTGTGTGTATACCTCTTTAAAGCAAGGTGACGGGTTGCGGATCTGCTCCAGCATGGCCCATTTGACCGTAGCTTGCCGGATGTTTCCGTCGTACTCTCTGGAGCTCTGAGTGCCGCTGGGCGTCCCACGCGATCGCTCGTACCCCGGCTCGTTAAAGTACGGCTCACACACCAGGATCAAAGACTGCACCGACACCAGCACCTACACACACACGCACACACACACACCACACACGCACACACACACACCACACACGCACGCACACACAATGTTAAAGACATCAAATTAAAGTTAAACATTTTTAAGGAACTTCTATAAAAGTCTAGTTCAGCAAAACGTGACCCCAACCTGCAGCTGTGTGAAACTAAAATAAAGAAATGGCGCCTGGCAGAAAGTCTACAACACCACTACTGAACTTCATCTTGAGAAATACGCTGAGAAATCTTTCAAGTTAAATATCTTTGGATGATAATGATGGTGACGATGATGGTGGTGGTGATTGATGATGATGAGAGTGGTGGTGATGGTAATAATGGTGATGATATTGGTGATAATGGTGGTGGTGGTGATGGTGATGATAATGGTGATAATGGTGGTGGTGGTGATGATAATGGTGATGGTGGTAATGATAATGGTGATGGTGATGATAATGGTGGTGGTGGTGATGATAATGGTGATGGTGGTAATGATAATGGTGATGGTGGTGATGATAATGGTGGTGGTGGTGATGATAATGGTGATGGTGGTAATGATAATGGTGATGGTGGTGATAATGGTGGTGGTGGTGATGGTAATGGTGGTGGTGATGATGATAATGGTGATGGTGGTGATGATAATGGTGGTGGTGGTGATGGTAATGGTGGTGGTGATGATAATGGTGATGATAATGGTGATGGTGGTGGTGATGATAATGGTGGTGGTGGTGATGGTAATGGTGATAATGGTGGTGGTGGTGATGGTAATGATGGTATTGATGATGATGGTGGTGATGGTGGTGAGCTGAACGTCAGTAATGACTAAACTGCAGATATTACAGTAACACCTGTGGGGTGGTAGCTCTCCCGGTCAGATAGGATAGGATAATTAATATGAACATTTTAAAGAGAGACAGAAATGAGAGATAGACATATGGAGAGACAGACAGAGAGACACAGAGAAGCGCACACAAAGAGAAACAGAGAGATAGACAGAGATGGAAAGATCGTCTCATTTTGTATCCGTCTCTCTCTCGGTCCGATTCTTTGTGCTGTCCTATCGGCGAATGTCCACAGATCTATAAGCAGTGTTACAGAATCAATGGAGACGTCTTTATGAACTACTGGACAAACCCACGGGGACAGGACGACAACACACACACACACACACACACACACAGAGATCAATAACACACACACAGAGGGAGAGACATAAAATGAGGAGGAGTGGAGAGACAGGACAGGGAGGAGAGAGGAAAGTGGGTGAGAGACAGATGGCTCAAGTGGGAAAGAGAGCGTAGGGAGAAGTGTGTGTGTGTGTGTGTGTGGGGACCAAGTCTTTCTAACATGTTTCTACCAGCATGACCAGAACCTATTCCTGCTGTAATACGAGTTGCTGATTGGACAAAACACACACCTCACGAAATGACCAAACCAGCATTTATATAAAAAAAAACGTAATCAGTTTAAGCTGTGCTTTCTCATGGCATTCGCTCATCATTTGAGTCATTAGCTGAAATAACACTGTTGCTAGGCAACTGGGAAATACGGACACCAAGTATAAACTAGCTAATAATCAAGGCTATGATTTATCATGTTACCACACAGCCATTACATCTTTTATATGGAACGTGTAAGGACACAGTAACCATAGAAACGAGAAAGAACAATGAGGAACATCAATTAAGAAAAGACTAAAATTACCCTTGGACTGCTAAGAGAACGTCCATGGGTTCTGCTTTACTCAGAAACTTTAGAGAGAGAGAACCGGAAAACATTCTGACCTGTAAAAAGCTAGACGTTTGCGGGTTCCACTTCTCCTCCGGGCGTCCGTGCCATGTGTTCAGGATACTTAAACACACCTGAGGGAGAAAAAAGTGTGAGAACAAACAAGACGTTCCTTTTAATGTAAAAACCGAAGGTGAGGTAACAGTAAATTTCCAACAGACAGAAACACAGACTAGACAGGTACACAGACACACAGACAGGTACGCAGACACACAGACAGGTACGCAGACACGCAGACAGGTACGCAGACACACAGACAGGTACGCTGACACACAGACAGGTACGCAGACACACAGACACACAGACAGGTACGCAGACACGCAGACACACAGACAGGTACGCAGACACGCAGACAGGTACGCAGACACGCAGACAGGTACGCAGACACGCAGACAGGTACGCAGACACACAGACAGGTACAGGAAGTCATGTAGATGCACCCAGACAGGTACGCAGACACAGAGCAACAAGCACAGACAGACAGACAGACAGACAGACAGACAGAGACAGACAGAGAGAGAGAGAGACAGATAGGCAGACAGACAGACAGAGAGAGAGACAGACAGACAGACAGACAGAGAGAGAGACAGACAGACAGACAGACAGAGAGAGAGAGATAGACAGACAGACAGAGACAGACAGAGAGAGAGAGAGACAGATAGGCAGACAGACAGACAGACAGAGAGAGAGAGAGAGACAGAGAGAGAGAGAGACAGATAGGCAGACAGACAGACAGACAGACAGAGAGAGAGACAGACAGACAGACAGACAGAGAGAGAGAGACAGAGAGACAGACACACAGACAGACAGGCAGACAATCACAAAGACGCGCAGACAGACGCCCAGAGGCACAGATAGTTGCGCAGAAAGAAATGCAGGTGCACAGGTGAGCACACAGAAAGACAGACAGACACACAGACAGAACAGACATGAAGATGTAGAGAGAGGCGCACACACACAGACACGCACAGACACACACAGACACGCACAGACACACACAGACACGCACAGACACGCACAGACACGCACAGACACACCTTGCCATCGTTGTAGAGGTTTGGGTTGAAGCGCACACTGTGGCCTCCCGTCGTCTCCAGGTTGACTAGAGGAGGGGAGTTCGGATAATCCTGAGGAAAATACACGTCAAACTCAAAGCAGCCATTAGCATACGGAGTGTCTGCTGGGCCTGTAATCAACACCTGAGAGAGAGAGAGACAGAAATGAGATACTGTAATGGTATCCAGAGATGTAGTGAACACACACACACACCACCCAGACATTAGCGCTGTTTAGATAATATTTTGCTGCTCCACACACACACACACACACACACACTCACACACACACACACACACACACACACACACACACTAGATTAAATCAGGAGAACTGTGCCTGGCTATTAGCGACTGTTGCTATAATAGTGCAGTGATACCAGTGAAGTGTGGTTCTTCTCATGAAGGATGATGGGGTGAAAATGACTTCTTAATGTTGTATAAATGATTATCAGAAAAGATGAAGGAATTGCGACAGAAGCGAAGGAAATGGATGGAATGGAATTGAAGACAAGCAAGGGAAGGCAGGAAAAAGAAAAGGAAGGAAAGGGAAGGGAAGAGAAGCCAGGGAAGGGAAGGCAAGGAAAAGGAAAGGCAAGGAAAAGAAAGGAAAGCAAGGGAAGAGAAGAGAAGAGAAGAGAAGAAAAGAGAAGAGAAGGGAAAGGGAAGGAAGGCAAGGCAAGGAAAAGGAAAGGAAAGGAAAGCAAGGGAAGAGAAGAGAAGAGAAGAGAAGAAAAGAGAAGAGAAGGGAAAGGGAAGGAAGGCAAGGCAAGGAAAAGGAAAGGAAAGGAAAGCAAGGGAAGAGAAGGGAAGGGAAGGGAAGGTAAAGGAAAGGAAAGCAAGGGAAGGGAAAGGAAGGTAAAGGAAAGGAAAGCAAGGGAAGGGAAGGCAAGGGAAGGGAAGGAAAGGGAGGGGAAGGAAAGGGAAGGGAAGGCAAGGGAAAGGAAGGGAAGGGAAGGGAAGGAAATGGAAGAGAAGAGAAGAGAAGAGAAGGACAAGGCTGCAAAGGGAAAGAAGGAAAGGTAAGAAAGCAGATCTGTGATCAGTGCGGTACAGAGTTAACAGGGTGCGATGATGGAAACTCCATTACACACACACTGATGTTAACAGTGTCCGATTAGAGCTAAGCACAGATAAGTGCTCATATGTCAAATACAACAAAAAAGACAGAGACTCCCTCTCCATGTAAGGAAGAGATGGAAAGAGGGAAGGGGAGAGGAAGTGAGAGAGAGACAGGAAAAGATATGGAAAAAGGAAAGGAAATGAAAAGAGGGAACAAATGAGGGGAATAGTAGTAAAAGTAGAGAGGTAAATTTATTAGCTTTCATTAGTCAGATTTATCACCGTGTGTGTGTGTGTGTGTGTGTAAAACCTTCATGATGTCGAGGCGTTCCTCATCACAGCGAACAAACACACTTGAGGAGGAGGACAGGGGGAGGGAGGTGGACAGAGTGACAGCCTCCTGGGCGAGTCTTCGTGCCCGTGCTGCGCTGTTAGCATCACTAGCGTTCTTCACCTGAGACAGGTAATGGTAGTTCACCTTAAACACCAACTTCCCGTCCTCGTCCTCACACACCATCTCGAATGTGTCTATGGTAAAGAAAACACACACACACACACACACACAGTGAGCATGGTAAAGTGTTGCTTCACACACACACTCGGTACTGCTGATCCCAGTGAAGGAGGAATGGCTTCTGTGCCTTGACCTCACGAGTCTGCATTGTGTGTACGTGTGTACGTGTGTGTGTGTATAACAGTGAGAATGTGTGTGTGTGTGTGTGTGTAAACAGGTTAGTGCTGGCACACACACACATTCTCACTGTTATACACATACACACACACACACACACACACACACACACACCAGTGCAGATTACCTCACTTCAGTCAAATTGATTCTGGCAGAATGAAACTCCGCTCGTCAGTCAGTGGAAAGAGAGAGATGGAGAGTGAAGGGATGAAAAGAAGGAACGATCTCTACCACTCTATCTCTGCGTCACTCTTCTGTCTCTTCTTTTCGTTCTCAACATCTCACTCTTTCTGCATCTCTTTCTCTTTCTTTCTCTGGAGTATTTTGCACTGTTTAAGCATGGAGCAATAATCTGCAGATACGATATACTGTGTCTGCTCTTAATGACACACAGAGTAACCAATCAGAGCACAGTTCCTGCCCTTAATGTCACTGTAACCAATCAGAGCACAGTTCCTGCCCTTAATGATACTGTAACCAATCAGAGCACAGTTCCTGCCCTTAATGTCACTGTAACCAATCAGACCGCAGTTCCTGCCCTTAATGATACTGTAACCAATCAGACTATAGTTCCTGCCCTTAATGATACTGTAACCAATCAGACTATAGTTCCTGCCCTTAATGATACTGTAACCAATCAGACTATAGTTCCTGCCCTTAATGTTACTGTAACCAATCAGAGCACAGTTCCTGCCCTTAATGATACTGTAACCAATCAGAGCACAGTTCCTGCCCTTAATGTCACTGTAACCAATCAGACCGCAGTTCCTGCCCTTAATGATACTGTAACCAATCAGACTATAGTTCCTGCCCTTAATGATACTGTAACCAATCAGAGCACAGTTCCTGCCCTTAATGATACCGTAACCAATCAGAGCACAGTTCCTGCCCTTAATGATACCGTAACCAATCAGACCGCAGTTCCTGCCCTTAATGATACTGTAACCAATCAGACTATAGTTCCTGCCCTTAATGATACTGTAACCAATCAGAGCACAGTTCCTGCCCTTAATGATACCGTAACCAATCAGAGCACAGTTCCTGCCCTTAATGATACCGTAACCAATCAGAGCACAGTTCCTGCCCTTAATGATACCGTAACCAATCAGAGCACAGTTCCTGCCCTTAATGATACTGTAACCAATCAGACTATAGTTTCTGCCCCTAACATCGCTGTAACCAATCAGACCGCAGTTCTACAAATTACCACTATGGCTCAATTTCTGGAAGGTTCTGTTGTTTGATACGCTTGCAAGCTTAAAAAACCCAAATAAATAAACAAACACACACATACAGTTTAATAAATAACTCATGAATTTGATCAGGTGTATTGAGTTGTCATGGTGAATTATTGAGAGTAACTGTGTCCGTGACCAGTGGTGTGCTTCTGTAATAAATGTACATGGTGTCCAATTTTTACAACTTATACAGTCAATACATAATTACTTCCACTTATTATATATAATAATCTATAACATAATTCTCATCGATTGCTCACCGAACTGCAGTTTCTTCATGGCAGCGACGTATTTCTCCTCCAGAGAGCGCAGGTTGGACAGAGGCTTCGGTCTCGCTGCCGTCTTTCTCGAGCACTCGGCCAACTTCCGCTCTGTTGGTGAGGAAAAAATATTTATTAATTTATTTTCTAGGAACAGATGCATTAAGAGAAAAAATTCTAATGATATATAACATTTATAACTCAATGCTATTTTATATCGATAATACAACATCTGGATCGGACTTTACTTCCTGCCCTCAGTGTCACTGTAACCATCAGCAGGATGTAGGAGATTATTAATCACGCTTTTAATGAACTATTTGGATTTGTTGAATTAATAAAATAATGTAAATGTTTGTGTTAATTCGATGTGTTTTGCTGAAAAGAAAACGTGCTCACGGTGTGAAGGATAATCTGACCTAGCACTCATCTGCTACGCTTACAGAGAAACTTTAACTTCATTCATCACTTTATCCGTAAAATATTCACTTCTCGAGGTAAGCGACGTCTCTGATTAAGACACGTCTCAAGAAAAAATGCGCTCAAGATCAAGGTCAGAATCACACGTAACTGAGACACGCGTCTGTTTCAGACAGACTCCGCCCCTGCACGCGTAACTCTCACGTGACCTCTGAATAGTCTGAAGTTACGTCTGAGCTCTGAAGAGCAGAAACACAATCACACATTTTAGATTCCCAGCTCTTGGATTTGTCCTCAATAACGATCTCTCCGATTTCTCCCGCGCGTTGACGAACAACCGGCGTGTAGTTACACGGCGTCTACGCGGCTTATCGAGTCTCGCTGGATAATGATGATCTCTGGTCCAATTAAGCGCATCAGCGCAGCACAATCACACACCTTTAGCCTGTTTCACACATTCCCTCACGGATGTGCTGAGAAGCGCGCACTCGGGCTGCGGGAGTCGTAAAGCAGCGGACGATATCGACGGCTTCCTGTATTCCTCGCTGAGGTGCGGGATTTTTAACTGTGTTAGAATATGGAGGTCAATACGGCGCTGTAGGAGCCAATCAGAACGCTCGTTAGGCTCGTTTTTTTTTTTTTTTTTTTAAAGAGAGGGCACTAATTAAACGGTTTAAATTGCCGTTATATTTATTTCTGACTTATGAATTAAACTCAATAAGAACCCGAGTTTAATCCAAACCTTAAAAACTCAGAAATAAATAAAGAAAGCTCTGTAAATATCCAGAATATTACTGAACACATTTAAATAATGAGACTAATGTCTGAATAATCGGATTATGTGCGTCAAATAAATCCGTACTGAGAGACAGACTCAACCCTCTCAACCCTCAAAAGTCTCTCTGGAAAAAAGCATCAGCCAAATGAGTAAATCTAAATGTAAATGTAAGAGAGTGTGTGTGTGTGTGTGTGTGTGTGTGTTACCGTGATTAGCCTGGCGCAGGCTGGTCGTAGCAGCGTAGACGATCTCGGCTGTTTTCTGGATGTCGGGAACGAGCAGAGTCAGACCTTCAGGCTCCGGATCAGACGGCTCCGCCTTCATCACTCCTTTACTCTTATCTTTCTTTGACCTGAGATGGAGAGAAAAAAGACAGACTGGATGTTACTACTGACAGACTGAGGGGCAGGAAGGCAGACAGAGGGGCAGGAAGGGAGACAGAGGGGCAGGAAGGGAGACAGACAGAGGGGCAGGAAAGCAGACAGACAGAGGGGCAGGAAGGCAGACAGAGGGGCAAAAAGGGAGACAGACAGAGGGGCAGGAAGGCAGACATAGGGGCAAAAAGGGAGACAGACAGAGGGGCAGGAAGGCAGACAGAGGGGCAGGAAAGGAGACAGACAGAGGGGCAGGCAGACAGACAGAGGGGCAGGAAGGAAGGCAGACAGATGGGCAAAAAGGGAGACAGACAGACAGAGGGGCAGGAAAGGAGACACACAGAGGGGCAGGAAAGGAGACACAGAGGGGCAGGAAAGGAGACACAGAGGGG
>CM075012.1:522800-538625 GCA_037576675.1 Pangasius sanitwongsei | reverse complement strand
TCTCATCTGTAAACTTCAGTCTCATGTCTCATCTGTAAACTTTGGCCATGTCTTTTATCTGTAAACTTCTTCAGTATCTCTCATCTGTAAACTTCTTCAGTATCTCTCATCTGTAAACTTCTTCAGTGTCTCTCATCTGTAAACTTCAGTCTCATGTCTCATCTGTAAACTTTGGCCATGTCTTTTATCTTTAAACTTCTTCAGTATCTCTCATCTGTAAACTTTTTTAGTATCTCTCATCTGTAAACTTTTTCAGTGTCTCTCATCTGTAAACTCTGGTCTTGTCAATCATCTGTAAACTTTTTTTTGTCTCTCTTGTTTGTGGGCTTCAGCCACGTGTCCTGTTTGTAAATTTGCACAGTCATATGTCTTGGTTGTAAATATCTGCAGTATATCTTATGTATAAACTATAAATGTTGGTCTTGTTTGTTAAGTTTGGCCGTATGTCTTGTTTCTAAACTTGAGCCGTGAGCTTTGTTTGTTTTTCATGTTGATCAAAAGTTTATCATCTTGCTCAGAACCAGCACACGGATGTCTGGAGAGCCAATCAGATTCAAGAACAGTGTGAAAAAAGTGTCGGATGCAGATATGAGACACAGGTGTAGCGTCTGAAGGCTGATAGTAGAAGTGCACTTCAGAGCAATCCAATTCCCCACTGAAACTAGATCACGATGAGTGTGTGTGTGTGTGTGTGTGTGTGTGTGAGTGTGTGTGTGTGAGACACTGACCTGCTGAATAACGTCAGGGTACAGCATGGGCAGTCTCTCGGCGATGAGAGAGTGTGAGTGTGTGTGAGAGTGTGTGTGTGTGTGTGTGAGAGTGTGTGTGTGTGTGTGTGTGTGTGTGTGTGAGTGTGTGTGACACTGACCTGCTGAATAACGTCAGGGTACAGCATGGGCAGTCTCTCGGCGATGAGGGCGAGGCCACCCATACCTGCGAACACCTGCAGCGGAGACTGAATGGGACTCGTCTCCAACAGAGACTCATCGATCGCTGCGTCTAAACACTCATCCACCGGAGTCATCATTTCATCCTCCACACAGCTGCTCAGCATGTCACAGTGCTCTACACACACACACACACACAGACACACAGACACACACACACACACACAGAGAAATATTAACATCCTTCTAATCTGACAGATAGAGAGAGAGAGAGAGAGAGAGAGAGAGACCAGACATACAGACAACCAGACAGTAAAATATAAACAGATAGAGAGATAAAGCCAGAGTGACAGAGACAGATCAGACAGTCAGGCAGAGAGATAGAGACAGATCAGATCAGACAGAAAGAGCAATAGAGACAGACAGATCAGACAGACAGGCAGAGAAATAGAGACAGACAGAACAACAGAGACAAATCAGATCAGATCAGACAGAGCGATAGAGAAAGATCAGACAGAAAGAGCAATAGAGACAGACAGATCAGACAGAAAGAGCGACAGAAACAGATCAGATCAGATCAGAACGAGCGATAGAGACAGACAGATCAGACAGACTGAGCGATAGAGACAGACAGATCAGACAGAGTGATAGAGACAGATCAGACAGACAGACAGAGCGACAGAGACAGACAGATCAGACAGACAGAGCGATAGAGACAGACAGATCAGACAGACAGAGTGATAGAGACAGACAGAGCGACAGAGACAGACAGACAGAGTGATAGAGACAGACAGAGTGATAGAGACAGACAGACGGACAGACAGACCGATAGAGACAGACAGACAGAGTGATAGAGACAGACAGAGTGATAGAGACAGACAGAGTGATAGAGACAGACAGACAGAGCGATAGAGACAGACAGACAGAGCGATAGAGACAGACAGACAGACAGAGCGATAGAGACAGACAGACAGACAGAGCGATAGAGACAGACAGAGTGATAGAGACAGACAGAGTGATAGAGACAGACAGACAGACAGAGCGATAGAGACAGACAGACAGAGTGATAGAGACAGGCAGACAGAGCGATAGAGACAGGCAGACAGAGCGATAGAGACAGGCAGACAGAGCGATAGAGACAGACAGATCAGACAGACAGACAGAGTGATAGAGACAGACAGATCAGACAGACAGAGCGATAGAGACAGACAGATCAGACAGACAGAGCGATAGAGACAGACAGATCAGACAGACAGACAGAGCGATAGAGACAGACAGAGCGACAGAGACAGACAGAGCGACAGAGACAGACAGACAGAGTGATAGAGACAGACAGACAGACAGAGACAGAGTGATAGAGACAGACAGACAGAGCGATAGAGACAGACAGACAGAGTGATAGAGACAGACAGACAGACAGACAGAGCGATAGAGACAGACAGACAGAGCGATAGAGACAGACAGACAGAGTGATAGAGACAGACAGACAGACAGAGCGATAGAGACAGACAGTGATAGAGACAGACAGACAGACAGTGATAGAGACAGACAGAGTGATAGAGACAGACAGACAGACAGAGTGATAGAGACAGACAGACAGACAGACAGAGCGATAGAGACAGACAGATCAGACCTTTCTCTGTGCGAAGCCGCTTGAAGGAGTCCGTCTTAGAAAGCCCTGAGTCGGAGATGACCTTTGACCCCAGTTTGACGGTGAGGTCGATGGAGCGGTAGCCTTGAGGAAGTTTGCGTTCATACAGCAAGGTCAAGAGCTGGGCCAAGGTCATCTCCCCCGGCAACGGCTGACCTGAGACACGGACAGAGGGAGTGTGATATTATAAACACACACCTGTAATGTAGTGCTGGTGCTTCGGGTACGTGTGTGTGTGTGTGTGTGTGTGTGTGTGTGTGTGTGTGTGTGTGTGTGTGTACTTACCTGGCAGGAGTTTATGGTAGAGGTGGAACACAGGGACGCTGATGGTCTTGCTGGACGATTCGACTCCTGAAGACGAGGCCAGTTTATCGCTGAGCACGCGACCTCTCCGAGACGGAGGACGAGGGGGCGTGGACAGAGCGCGCTTCGACTGAGACTTCAGACCTGACACACACACACACACACACACACACATAGAACCCTGTTAGGAGGCTAAGAACCCTTAACTCTCCAGTGAAGCTTCTCGGGACACTCTTCACTTTCTCCAAGGCATCTAGTTTGGAACACTTTCTGATAAACATTCTGTAGGGTTCTACGTTCTTCAAAGGTTCTTCGTAATATGTAAATATTCTTAGCTTTCTAAAGGGGTTCTACTCTGAATTCTCCCAGACAGAAATAATAATATGTTTCTATATTATTAAGGGTTCTTTGCAATAAGTAACCCAGTAAACAGTGTTTCACAATCCTAAAGGGTTCCAGGTAGAACATTTTAGAACATTAAGAATATTTACAAAGAACCTCTGAAGAACATAGAACCTTACAACAGTGTTCCCTAATAGAAATGGTGCCAGGTAGAACCTTTAAAGAACCCTTTTGTTCTAAGAGTGTGTGTATTAACTGGGAAAGTGTGCAGTACAAACTCCAAATTACTGCTCATTATTTTCTTCTTAGAACCTAGAACCCGAGTTTAACATTTAGCTTCTTGGTACATTTTTAGAAAAGGTTCTTTAAAGGATTATGAAGGGTTTATTAAGGGTTCATAGCTTCCAAAACAGATTCTGCTTGGAACCTTTTTCTGAGTTCTACAGTCTTCAACGGTTCTTTGCTTTGGAAAAGGGTTCTACTTGGAACTGTCTCTGATAGGGAAACAGTTGTAGGGTTCTACATCCTTCAACAATTCAAGGGTTCTCAACTTTCTTAAAAAAAAAAAAAAAAAAAAAAAAAAAAAAAGAGTTTTTTAAAAAGTCATGGGGTTCTTAGTTACCACTAGTTGGAACCCCTTCTGAGAAGGGAAACACTCTCTTAGGGTTCTACATAAAATCTGTAAGGGTTCCCCTCCGAGAGACAATCGAAGAACCTTCTCTTAGTGTTAATAATGTAAATGACACAAAGTCTGATTAGCTGAGAACCTTCATGAACCTGACAGCATGGTTCTCATGGAGTACCTGAAGCCACCACGACGCTGTAGTTATCCTGGAACCCGTTGTCGGCCTTCATCTTCTCCTTCTCCTCGTGGTTCTTCTTCTCTTTGTCCTCTTTCTGCTCGTTCAGCAGCTTGGCCGTGATGCTCGGCGTGTCTTTGACAGAACAAATAAAATGAGAGAACCGTCCAGTACAGCTGAACATCAGATATACAGATAAAAAAAAGGGTTCTTCATGGGTTCTTTAAGAATTCATTGGGTTCTAAATGTCCAAAAAGCATTCAAAACTATCTGATTAAAAAAACCCTCCATTGCAGGGTTCTACGTTCTTCTTGGATAATATCTTCTCTGACAGAGAAAAAAAGTTACAGGGTTCTAGATTATTTAAGAGTTCTTTGTAATAATTAATCCTGTAAAAACAGTGTTTCATGATCATAAAGGGTTCCAACTAGAACACATTTAGGAGCTTAAGAGAAAGAGTTATAAGAGTTCTATCAGAGACAGTTCCAAGTAGAACCCTTTCAGAAAGCTAAAAACACTTACTTATTACAAAGAACCCTTGAAGAAAGTAGAACCGAACAACAAAGTGTTTCCTAATCAGAAATCGTGGCAAGTAGAAGCTAAGAACCCTTAAAGAACCCTTTTTTCTAGGAGAGTGAAAAAAGAAAATGAGAGAATCATCCAGCGCAGAACCGAGACAGAGACATATACACGCTGGTTGGGGTTCTCTAGGGTTCTTTCGCAAGGATGAGATCAGGGTGAGACGTCACACACACACACACACACACACACTTCAATAAAAATATTATATGTGGTGTGTGGTTAAGGGTTTGAGTGTACAGTGCTGCAGAGATAGGGGTGTGTGTGTGTGTGTGTGTGTGTGTGTGTGTGTGTGTGTGTGTACCAGAGACACGGTCCAGCACTTCAGCCAGCGTGGTGGAAATGGGCAGATGGAGTTTGCGGAACTTGTGTCCGGCTCCGTACATGGGGTGTTGGATCACATGACTCGTGGCGTTTATCCTCCCTTTATACAGCTGCAGGAGAAAAAGAAAATTAATGAAATTCAAATCCTGAAAAAAGTTTTTAAAAATCCTAACACGTAGAACGAGTTCTGGATTAAAGACGCGCCAGAGCGAGCCGTAGCCGTGTCCTGCGTAAACGTTAACGTTAACGTCTCTGCTGTCCCTCTGCAGCTGGAATGAAGGTCCTACAGCGTTCCAGATCGCAGGGACGGAGGAAGGGCGCATGCTGAGCGTCGCTGTCGTAAATCTGCTGTCGTGTCCTCTAGTGGACAGACGGGGACCGCTTCGGAAAAGAGTCAGCGGAGAAAGGAAAGATTTGGAACAAAAAGAAAAGAAAAAAAAAAAGAAGACAGAAAATGTACGCACGCACGCACACACACGCACGCACACGCGCGCACACGCACGCACACGCACGCACGCACACGCACGCACACGCACGCACGCACACGCACGCACACGCACGCACACGCAGTCACTCAAACTGTAAAAAGGTTCAGTGTCTGATGTCCGGATCTTCAGTTCTGCCCTGCAGCTACGAGGCTAATGTACTGTAATGTAATGGAAGCTTATAGCCACCAGGTTACCGCTGAGCAAACTGCAAGTCTAAAGGCATCAGCATCTCTCTCTCTCTCTCTCCATGTCTGTCTGTCCATCTCTCTCTCTCTCTCTCTCTCCATGTCTGTCTATCCATCTCTCTCTCTCTCTGTCCTTCTCTCTCCCTCTATCCATCTCTCTCCATCTGTCTGTCTCTCCGACTCTCTCTGTCCATCTCTTTCCCTGTGTCTCTCTCTCGACCTCTCCCTCTCGCTCTCCGTCTGTCTTTCTCTGTGTTTGTTCACTCTCCCTCTCTCTCTCCCTCTCTCTCTCTCTCCCTCTCTCTCTCTCTCCCTCTCTCTCTCCTCTGTACTGTGTGTGGAAGTGGTTAAGCGCTGCAGGCTCCTGTCAGTGTGCACGTACCGGACAGGGAGACTGCAGGAAGACTGTGACCTTCTCATCCTCGAGCATGAGCTGCAGGAAGAGTCTGCGTACGAATCCGGAGATATTCCCCGACACGGGAACGTTCCCTCTCTGAGGAGCCGACTGGAACAGCTCGCACAGAACCTGCAGGAACCCAAAAGAACCTCCTTTACAGCAAGTTGGTGTGAGGAACAGGAAATAAGACATTTTGAGCAATACACACACTATACATAAACACTACACACACCATAAACACTATACACACACTATACACACCATAAACACTATACACACCATACACACACTATACACACACCATACACACACTATACACACCATAAACACTATACACACATTATATACACTACACACTGTATATACACTGTACATACTATATATACACTAAACACAGTATATACAAACCATACACACCATAAACACTACATACACACTATACACAGTATATACACGCAATATACACACTATATATATACACACTACACAAACCATACACACCATAAACACTATACACACCGTATACACACCATAAACACTACATTTACACCATAAACACTACATACACTATACACAACATAAACACTGTATATTCACTATACACACTAATCACACTATACATACCATGAAAATATACATGCCATATACACTATACACATCATAAACACTATACACAACAAATACTGTATATACACTATACACATCATAAACACTATACACAACAAATACTGTATATACACTATACACATCATAAACACTATACACAACAAATACTGTATATACACTATACACATCATAAACACTATACATACCGTATACATTATACACAACAAACACTGTATATTCACTATACACACTATAAACACTAATCACACTATAAACATCATAAACACTATATTCACTATACACACCATGAACACTCTATACACTATACATACCGTATACACACCATAAACACTATATACACTATACACATCATAAACACTCTATACACTATACATACCATAAACACTCTATACCGTATACACACCATAAACACTCTATACACTATACACACCATAAACACTATATACACTATACACACCATAAACACTCTATACACTATACATACCGTATACACACCATAAACACTATATACACTATACACACCATAAACACTATATATACTATACATACCGTATACACACCATAAACACTATATAAACTACAAACACTATATACACTACACGCTATATAAAAACTATATACACTATAAACACCATATACATCTTACACAATATAAGCACTATATAAACTATACACACCATATACACTATTCACACTGTAACCTTCATTTAGTAATGATACACATGCTGAACATTCTACACTGTACATTATACACACTTTACATACATCACACTGAACTAATCAACTGAAATAATCTAGTACTATTTTTGCCACATCACCCATCTGAAACCTTAATAAAGCCTGGGGATTTGCTTCAGTACACATTTTAAATATTTATATTTACGCATTAAAATTATATTGCTGTGATGTTTGTGCTGTAAGTTTTGTATTAACTCTAATTTATGCATTTCTTTAAGGTGGTTAAATCAACACCGCCACTACCTTTCGCCGCTGAATAATGCCTTAATAAAGAACATCTGCATTTCTGTAGGCTCTTTATAAACTGAATAAAGATTTAATAATAATAATGATAATAATAATAATGATAATAATAATAATGATTTTGCATTAAACACGGCTGTGTAGTGATGAAATGTCCACTCTACATCAGTAGAGGGCGCTGAAGAGTTGGTTTGGAAACGTAAGCACTTCCTGTATCGTTACTGAAATATACACTGAATTGGGTTTGACAATTCCTGAACAGTGTCGTAAACACACACACACACACACACACACACACCCCTACCTGAGCCATGAGTCTCTGATTGCTGGGATGGCAGGAGATACACTGCAGGAAAAACGCCACCGTGGCGTTCTCTATAGCTGTCCTCTGCTGCGTGCTGAGACCGTTGCCCCGCCCCCCGTGGGACGCCAGCGAATAAGATCTCGTCCCCGCAGCATGGTGGGCGTTGGCTCCGTTGGCCGTGCCGCTGGCGCTGGAATGGCACAACAGGAAGAGCAGCGAGGTCCAGAGCGGATTGACGTCAGGTCCTCCCAGCCAGTCCTTCATGGCGTGGCTGTTCCCGACCTCGGTGAGGAACCGCAGAACGGGAGCCGCTAAATCCGGCGAGAGCGATGGCGCCGAAGACGAGTGGTTGTGATGGCGGCGTTCCGAGTGCCACGCGGGCATGGGGAGGTCGGCGTGGGCCAGGAGCTGGCAGCAGAAATTAGCCAGGCTGCGCACGAGCAGAGCAGGAAGCCCCGAGTCGAGAAGCTGCTGGATGGCGCCGGGGGACTGAGACGCCGAGGCTAACGTCGCCAGCTGGCACTCGTTGAGCGAAACGGGAACGGGAGGGAGGAGTTTGGAGTCGTCGGTCAGAGAGGTGGCGCTGCTGAGATCGTGCTGCTTCTTTCCGTCATCCGTCATGGCCGGAACGCTCAGCCCCATCCAGGACATGAGCAGGGAGAAGTAGCTGGGGTGGATGTGGCACATGGAGCACAGCAGACTGTCCACGGCCTTCTTCAGCACCATGTTACACGGCAACGCCATCGACCAGTTATACAGCAACCTGCAGGGGGCGGAGCCACGCGAGAGCAAACACTCGTAAAGCCAATTCACTCCTGACACCAAGACCTTCATCAGTTTAAAAAGCTTCTCAATTCACACTGGACCACGTCACAGGCGTGTCGGACTCGAGCTCACACTCGTTACACGCGGCGCCTGTTTACGCTTTTTTTCTATTTTTTGCATAAATTTCATAAAAGTCCACTGAAATCACAAAACACACCGAGCTCTTAAATAATAATCTACAAAAACGTCATGATGGTGTAACCTGCAGCTGCACAGCAAAGTGATCTACTGGATTCTAAAAAACCCACATAATCTTCACCTCAATAACTAGCAACATGACTAGAAATAACTGTTCAGTAACTAGCAACATGACTAGAAATAACCACGATCAAAAACTTGTAAAATAACTAGGAATAACCGCCCTCAATAACTAGTAAAACTATTAGTAACAACTGTGTTCAATAACTAGTAAAATGACTAGTAATAATTTCAGTAACTAGTAAAATGACTAGTAATAATTTCAGTAACTAGTAAAATGACTAGTAATAACTTCAGTAACTAGTAAAATGACTAGTAATAAATAAGGCTAAATAATTGCTAAGCTAAATGAAAATGTGAGACGTGTGGAAAGCGACACAACTGAACCACGCAGCTCTGGAACTCGGTTAATTCCGTTCTTATTAAACATTAAACAGGTGAAATCTCTCAAAATAAAATAAAAATTTAGGGGAAATGTAAATTTTCACAATCTTCATAAATGATAATCAAGTTAGAAAAAAAATAAAAAATCAAAGAGCACTGCTGCTTTATCTCCCGATAGATAGTACTGTGTAGAGAAACTACTAATGCATTCGGCGCGTGAGCATGCGTGTGTGTATGTGTGTGCGTGTGTGTATGTGTGTGCGTGTGTGTATGTGTGAGCGTATGTGTATGTGTGTGCGTGTGTGTATGTGTGTGCGTGTGTGTATGTGTGAGCGTATGTGTATGTGTGTGCGTGTGTGTATGTGTGAGCGTATGTGAGCGTGCGTGTGTGCGTGCGTGTATGTGTGAGCGTATGTGAGCGTGCGTGTGTGCGTGCGTGTATGTGTGAGCGTGTGTATGTGTGAGCGTGTGTGAGCGTGCATGTATGTGTGAGCGTGCATGTGTGCGTGTATGTGTGTGCGTGTGTGTATGTGTGAGCGTGTGTGTGCGTGTGTGTATGTGTGAGCGTGCGTGTGTGCGTGTGTGCATGCGTGTATGTGTGAGCGTGTGTATGTGTGAGCGTATGTGAGCGTGCGTGTATGTGTGAGCGTGCGTGTGTGCGTATGTGTGTGCGTGTGTGAGCGTTCGTGTGTGCGTGTATGTGTGAGCGTTCGTGTGTGCGTGTATGTGTGAGCGTACGTGTGTGTGTATGTGTGAGCGTGCGTGTGTGTATGTGTGAGCGTGCGTGTGTGTGTATGTGTGAGCGTGCGTGTGTGTGTATGTGTGAGCATGCGTGTATGTGAGCGTGTATGTGAGCGTGCGTGTATGTGAGCGTGTATGTGAGCGTGTATGTGAGCGTGCGTGTATGTGAGCGTGTATGTGAGCGTGCGTGTATGTGAGCGTGCGTGTGTGTGAGCGTGTATGTGAGCGTGCGTGTGTGTGTGTGAGCGTGTATGTGAGCGTGCGTGCGTGTGTGTGAGCGTGTATGTGAGCGTGTATGTGAGCGTGTGTGCGTGCGTGAGCGTGTGTGTGTATGTGTGAGCGTGTGCGTGCGTGAGCGTGTGTGTGCGTGAGCGTGTGTGTGCGTGAGCGTGTGTGTGCGTGTGTGAGCGTGCGTGTGTGTGTGTGCTCACTCGAACAGCTCTCGGCTGAGCAGCGCTGGAAGGTCGTAGTCCACGGGAAGCTCGTAACTGTGCCACAAGATGGCCGCCACGCAGTGCAGGTGTGAGGGTGAGGGCATGAGGAGGCCGTACTCGCGGGACTGGGACGCGGCCGGACCCATGATGCCTGACGAACAGTTCTGTTTCAGCGCCGCTACCCGAGACGAGTCGTACACCCACTGCAACAGAGCCTGGATCCTACACACACACACACACACACACACACACACACACAGTAAACATGAGCACTCCTAGCACACACTGCTGATCTTATTTTCAGACAGGTGTGTATATGTATCTCACCTGTCCTTGGTACCCGGGTCCTGTGTGGTACCGAGCTGGTACAGGATGTCTATAGTGGAGTCTGAGGAGAGACCGTTCAGCCTCCCGAACAACAGCGGACTGTTCAGATCTAAAACACACACACACACACACACACACAGAGCGCCATCACACACCTGAACCACACACTAATCACAGGTTATTATTATTATTATTATTTAATTCTATAATTACATCACTACATAACATCGGTTCAGAAGGCAGCAGTCACACTGGCCCTGTGTTTACAGCCGTGTAATAAATTCTACACACACGCAGTTTACTGCCTCAGAACCCTGCTGGGATTCTATACAGACCTGCGCTGCTCCCTCTAGTGGCCATTTCCTGAAATAACACTGCTGCATGGAAGGAAAAAAAGGATTCTCTCTCTATACTTTTTTTTTTTTTTTTTTAAGAAAATCAGAGAAGGGTTAAAATAAATGTTGTGAACATTTTTTTTCCTCAATAAATTAAAATTTGTTTATGAAATAATATGTAAAAAAAAAAATAATTTAATTCAATAAGAACAAACTATGTTCAATACTCTAATATTTCACTAATAGTTAAAAGTTTATATACACATGTATTCTGTATATATACATATAATCGTTTGCTTATTTAAATATGAATAAATAATAAATTAAATAAATGATAAATAAAAATAAACAATCCAGAACCTGCACAAAAAACACCTGATCACTTTTTTTTTTTTACTAAAACTAAACAAAAATAACCTAAAAATTATTTAATGCCTAAATGTCTTTTTTTTTTTATTTAAATTTTTATAATAGAAAAATTAGAAGCATCTAGTAAAAAAAAAAGAGACAATACAATGTAGAAATTCTCCGTTTTTTCTGTAAGTAAACAGAAGACAGAACCGGACTGGACCGGACCGGAGTGAGCGGTGAGTGAGCGGGTCTTACTGGCGAGGTCGGTGCCGGAGGCGGCGCAGTTACGCAGCAGGATGTGGATGAGTTTGAGGCCGATGCGTGTGGACTGGAGGCCGATTTTCACCAGCACAGCCTCGATGTTGGGCGAGTGCATTCCGCAGTACGGAGACATGAGCAGCGCCGCGCACGTCTGCAGCAGGTTAGCCGTCTGCGCAGCCGCGCTCGCCATCATCGCCTCCAGATCAGAGACGTGAGTCACGCAGTGGTGCAGCAGACGCAGCCAGCCGATACTGAGCCGAGAAAAGAGCAACATAATTACACACAACGTCTGAGAATTAACAAAGCGCGAGCCGGCACTGTGTGTGAGAGTTAAACTGACGCGCGCGTGCACGCTCGGAGACGCAGCAGATGGAGTCATGGCGACTGACGGGTACCTGGTTTTGGAGACCTGGTCCTCAGAAGGCAGGAAGGGGTTGTTGACCGTGGCCGAGGAGGTGCTGCCGAACGCGGTGAGGCCGAGCAGTTTGATCTGCGACAAGCCGAGCGTGCTGGCGTCTCGAGGACGGTGCAGACGCACACACACGGCCGACGCCACCTCCGCACGCACCAGCTGGATTTTAATGTAGGTGAGGCCGCTCGTGACGAGGGGCGTGGACAGAGGGAGCATGTTCACTCCATCCGCACTGATCTCCACCGACACCGAGGACGGACACGCTGGACACAGAGCACACCGAGGAGTTACAAACATCCAAGCACTCAAGGTTTATATCTCATATCCAGTGCTGAATTCTGCATCCTGATTGGTCAGAAGGTGCTGATTAATTTTCCATAACAGCAGCTCTGACAGTAACGTAGCAGCAAATCACAGGTTTATTTACAATTAACGCGCTCGTTCTAAGACGTTATCGTTTCTATAGCAACAGCTCATTCGTGTGTGTGTGTGTGTGTGTGTGTGTGTGTGTGTGTGTGTGTCTCACTGGCGAGAGAGGCGAGGTGCGGTTGGATGTGGAGCTCTTTGAGCAGCACGGCGGCGGGGAGGTGGATGGTGAGGTCACACCACGCCTCCTCGGGGAGGAAGATGTAGGACCAGGCGGCGGATCGAGCGCGGCGATGAGGGGGCGTGGCCTGGAGCAGAACCTCGGCAGGCTGAGCTGTAGGACTGCTCGACGTTATGGTGCCTGACGAGGGACAAAAAAACACGGTAAACGTACAGAACCCCAAAAGTCAGCCATTTTGTTCACTATAAACAAAAAAAACATGAAATATTACGAACAGTATGAACAAAAGCTGCTGGTAGGAGATCAGATGTACGTCACATCGCCCCCTGATTAAAATCCTTAATTAGTTAATTATTAAAATAAACATTGTGCGTGTTAGTGGCGTTCATAAGTAATGGCACCGTCTCTAGTCATTTTTCATTACCATGTTCTTTATTGTCTTTTAAAACCAGGACAGACTCTCACACACACACACACACTTCTGCACCAAATGTCCAAAATTCTCTCTCTTGTTCACATGACTGCCTTTGTGTGTGTGTGTGTGTGTGTGTGTGTGTGTGTGTGTGATAAATAAAGATGGTTACCGAGAGGGGCGAAGTTGTGCAGTCCCTCTGCGTTCTCAGGCTCGGAGGCGAGGACTCGGGCCTTCAGGCCGCCGTCTGCTGCTTTCCCCGGCCCCGAGTCTAGAAACTTCATGATGGTGGAGACCATGCTGCGCGCCGTGTTCACGATGGCCCGTGTACTCGTCACCATGTTGTTACAGATCAGCTGTACTCCGCCTACACACACACACACACACACACACACACGACAAGAGTCTCAAATCAGCCCTGTTATACATATACTATAGCACTGGTGATTATGAGTAAACCAGAATGAACTGAATGAATGTGTGTGTGTGTGTGTGTGTGTGTGTGTGTGTGTGTAC
Source organism: Pangasius sanitwongsei (assembly GCA_037576675.1). Taxonomy (NCBI): domain Eukaryota; kingdom Metazoa; phylum Chordata; class Actinopteri; order Siluriformes; family Pangasiidae; genus Pangasius; species Pangasius sanitwongsei. Next base: position 525,014 of record CM075012.1, on the reverse strand, counting down.
ATACCCATGTCATGGAAGGCTTTAAGCGCCTCACTGGTGTCCAGAACTCTCAGGATGAACCAGAGCAGAGGCTCAGAGAGCTGACAAGTGGAGAGAGAACCCTGCACACAGAACACAGAAGAGTTTTATAAGGAAATGAGCTGTAAGTGTTACTGAGCATCTTGCAGAAGCAGCCGCAGTTCTTCTGGAGACTTTGACTGTCGACTCGCTTCTTATTTCTGCAGCGAAACCCAGCAGCCTTCATTCTGTTTTTATCTGAAAAGTGTCTCTTATGTCATCTGCTGCTTTCTTTACTGACATACAAACATTTTGTACAGATGTTTTTGACTTTTGCACAGCACTGTATATGTAATTCGGGACACACCCACAGCGGACAGTGTTTAAGTGCCCGATATTTTTTATGACATAAATGACGATATGAAAAATATTAACATTCAACGCTATCTTTTTTTGGCCACAGGTCACATCAGCGTACAGTCGTCTGATTCACGCCTGATCTTCTGGATCCGAGTCTCTTCCATATTACAGAGGAAGCTCCTTTTTTTGGGGATTAATTATTCTTCTTCGTCCAGGGTTTCCGTCATGCTTGTTCAAGTTCTACGCGAGAGACGCCCACATTGCGGCACGTAAACACGTAGTCAACTGTGTCATCCCGCAATACTGACAATAAATTATCATCATGGGGAGGAAGTGTACGGTGGACTGATGATGGTATTCATGTGCCCTATATAGTGAATAGTGAATAGGGTGTGTGGTTTGGGACACAACCAGGCAACATCAAACCCCTAGATCTCCATATTAGAGCCCTAGATAGGGCACGAGTTACTGATTCTCCCACTCTAGTAAAAGTAAGTGCCCCCCCAAAACCCATAGGCTGGACCTGATTTAGTGATATATGAAGTTCTTTAACATTTGTGACAGAATGAACGAGATTTCTACACAATTCCACAGCTCCACCTGTGAGCATCGTGTACCCAGGTGTGATCACTGTCAGAGAGCTCACCTGTCTGCCCATGTAGCCACAGGCCATGTAGGTGAGGATGGGCTGCAGCATGACCTGCACTGACGTGGCTCTCTTGCTCAGCGTGGTGAGGATGGTGAACAGACCGTCGCCTACAGAGATGGCGTCCAAACCCCCGTGGAAATTCTCATGCTTGGTCAGGTGGAGTCCACTAGCGCCTGAACGGAAGAAAAGAGCAGAAACGTTTGGACTGATGATGGCGTTTGCGCCCTATATAGTGAGTAGGGTGTGTGGATTGGGACACGCCCACAGCGGACTGAGAGTGTACTGACCGATAATCATGGCCATGGCGCTGCTGTTGCACTGCCCCAGAGCTGAAAGGATCTGACTCATGATCTGCTGATTGGCCAGCACCAGGTCTGCCACGCCCACCGCCGGACACTGATTGGGGATGTGTCCCGAGGCTCCGCCCTCTTTGCCGCTACCGCAGACTTTCTCCTCGTCGGAGACGCTGTTGGAGGGCATGCGCCCGCTGTACTCTCTGTCTCCGGACAGCGGCAGGGTGACGAGAGCGTTGACGAGCTTGAGCAGGTCGAACATCAGCTGATCACGCGTGGTCTCTCCGCACGCCGCCTTGGCGTCTCCTGGGCGGATGATGTTAGCGAAAAGGCCTCCGAAACAGGCACGGGCGCACACGGAGCCGTCCGAGCCGCTCCGGGACACCACCTTCTCCGAGCAGGTGATGTAGTGATGGACCAGGAAGGTGATGGACTCGATCACGGCTGTGATAGTAGTAACAGACACGACCTCGAAGTTCTGCTCCAGTGTGAACTCCAGAAGCTTCACCTGAGCGTCCAACGGGCCCTGTCCTGAGTGGAACGGACCCCTGTACAGGAGGGAAATGAGGGAGGGGAAATAAGTAGTTCAGTAATTCAGTAAGAAAGTCAGTACGTCAAGATAAAATAAACAGGTTAGTCAGTAATAAAGAAAGTTAGCCAATAAGTCAAAAAAGTCAGTAAGCGAGTTAGTCAATAAATCAATTAGTAAGACAACACACTGTTTAGCCACAGAAATCAGTCATTGTGTCACTCAGTCAGTGAGTCAGTCAGTGAGTCAGTCAATAAGTCAGTCAGTGAGTCAGTCAGTGAGTCAGTCAGTAGATCAGTAAGTCAGTAGCTCAGTAACTCAGTAAGTCCGTAGATCAGTAAGTCAGTAGCTCAGTAAGTCAGTAGAGAGTGAGTCAGTCACTCAGT
>CM075012.1:485829-501089 GCA_037576675.1 Pangasius sanitwongsei | reverse complement strand
ACAAACGCCTCCGCTGACGAGGATTTAGCGCTCGCTTATTGTTATTAACATTTTATTATTATTATTATTATTATTATTATTATAATATGCTATTAATATTTTTTATTGGTGTAGAAGTGAGTCAAAATAACTCACTTCTTTTCAAAATAACTCAAATAAGTCAAAATAACTCACTGCTTTTCAGTCTTGACCCTGATCGCTCATTTCGTGCTCCTAGCTCTCTTTGTGCTTTACCTTTTATGGAGTTTTGTGGGCGTCGCTATATGCAAATGAGCCGTATCAGGAATGCAATCAACATATGATATCGTAAAAATCAGCGTTTCAGAAATGTCTGTAAATCCGGCAGAAAATTTTAGTTCCATTTAGCTTACGCAAACATTTACACACGACGTTTATACAACAAGAAATTTCGTAAGAAATATCAGCTTTAATATTTTTCCACTGGTTTGTGTGCTGTTCAGTGGATAACTGTTACAGAGACACCGTGAGATTTCAGACGCACAGCGAGAACCTGCGTGTGGATGAGTTTAACGTGTGAAACGTGAGAGCACCTGCAGGGTCCGTTGGCGTAAACCCCGGCCAGCCAGCAGAGCACGTCGAGGATGAGGCTCTGGCCGTGTTCTGAGGGCGAGTTCTCCTCACTGCGCTCACACAGAGCTGACAGAAGCCTCTCCTGAAGATCGGGGAACTGCAGCATCGCACACCGCTGTACTCTATACACACACACACACACACACACACACACACACACACGTTTCACAACCGTTCGTTTCCTGAGTAAGCGCTCAACATCGGAGCAAATCATCAAAGAGGAACTAGTAATGACGCAGTATTAATTATGATGTAGTAAAGTGACTTAGAGAAGCGGCCATTTTGTTTTTGTTTTTAAACTAAACCACAGCTAACTGACCTTTCTTTGGGTATAGACGTCTTCTTAAACCTCCTGATGGTGATGGAGACCTCCAGCAGCAGGTCACAGCCCCGCAGGTTATCCGGCTTTTTAGAGGCCACCTGAGGATCCGATTTAGACGTGGAGGCCTTTTCCTGAAAACACGTTTACGTTACAAATAGAAATAATATAATATAATATAATATTTAAATAAAATATAGTATATAGAATTCTATTGTATTAAACACTATATGGGGTGTGTGTACTCTGTGTGTGTGTGTGTGTGTGTGTGTGTGTACCTTGGATGCCTGGGCTTTCTGGAGTAGGGAGGAAAGTGAGTGTGTTTTGTTGCTGCACTGTGGTTTGGTGTGAGTCATGCGCACGATGCGGCGTGGACTTTCCTCCGGTCCCTTCTCACACACCGCCTTTATATGGACCAGGAACGATCTGTACTTTCCTCCTGCCATGCCTATACACACAGCGAGACACAGTGAGACACAGCGAGACACAGGCAGAGACACAGTGAGAAATGAGGAAAGAGACCGAGACACAGTGAGACACAGTGAAAGTGAAGGAAACACAGTGAGACACAGTGAGAGACAGTGAAAGTGACGGAGACGCAGTGAGAGACAGTGAAAGTGAAGGAGACGCAGTGAGACACAGTGAGAGACAGTGAAAGTGAAGGAGACAGTGAGAGATGGTGAAAGTGAAGGAGACACAGTGAGCCACAGTGAAAGTGAAGGAGACACAGTGAGACACAGTGAGAGACAGTGAAAGTGAAGGAGACACAGTGAGACACAGTGAAAGTGAAGGAGACACAGTGAGACACAGTGAGACACAGTGAGACACAGTGAGGTCGTTTAGAGTGGACTGTACCTTTAACGAGTTTGGGGCTGGTGAGGCTCAGCATCCCGGCGTGACCTGAAAGATCAAGACCGCTGGCCAACCACACGGGGCCACACAGGATGTCCTCTTTATGGTCCTCCAGGAACGGACACAGTCTGGATCCTACACCACACGAGGAGAACACACACACACACACACACACACACACACACGCGCACACACGTAAAATAAGGTGCAAATCAGATAAAAATAAACGAACAAACTTCAGACACCAAACGTCCAGGTGAGCACAAGAGCAAACTGTACCTTTAGCTAGAGCAGTAAAGAACGTGTGTGTGTGTGTGTGTGTGTGTGCGCGCGCTGTACCCCCGGTCTCCTCGATGTCCATGAACTGGATGTCGTCGGTGAAGTCGTGCAGTAGAGGCTGGCCGTTCCTCTCGCCGTTCGCCTGCAGCGAGTGAGACAGAGGGAAGACGATCTGACGGTCTACTGCTGACTCTGAGGGAGGAGCACAGACACTGCTATCACTATCAAACATTAAATATCTCAAAACGCATTCATTTTTATTATCTTTTATTTCAATACAAAAATATATGATTTTTTTTAACATATTTATATACAAGTTATATAACTTTAAAATTCATATTTTTTGTTATTGTAGTTGATGCTACAGGGGAACAACAGCATCACCAAAAAACTGAAAAATATTCAAATTCTAATTAATAATAATCTGAGGATAGTGCAAGAGTAATCTGTGGTTAGTTTAAGGATAATCTCAGGATAATCTGTGGTTAATTTAAGGATAATCTCAGGATAATCTGTGGTTAATTTAAGGATAATCTCAGGATAAACTGCAGCTAGTTTAAAGATATTCTCAGGATAAACTGCAGCTAGTTTAAGGATAATCTCAGGGTAATCTGTGGTTAGTTTAAGGATAATCTCAGGATAATCTGTGGTTAATTTAAGGATAATCTCAAGATAAACTGCAGCTAGTTTAAAGATATTCTCAGGATAAACTGCAGCTAGTTTAAGGATAATCTCAGGGTAATCTGCAGCTAGTTTAAGGATAATCTCAGGGTAATCTGCAACTAGTTTAAAGATATTCTCAGGATAAACTGCAGCTAGTTTAAGGATAATCTCAGGGTAATCTGTGGTTAGTTTAAGGATAATCTCAGGATAATCTGTGGTTAGTTTAAGGATAATCTCAGGGTAATCTGCAGCTAGTTTAAAGATATTCTCAGGATAAACTGCAGCTAGTTTAAGGATAATCTCAGGATAAACTGCAGCTAGTTTAAGGATAATCTCAGGATAATCTGTGGTTAATTTAAGGATAATCTCAGATAGTCTGCAATTTATTTAACAATAATCTCAGGATAATCTGAGCATAAACTAAAGTTAATCTAAGGATAATCTCAGGATAATCTGAGCATAAACTGCAGTTAATCTAAGGATAATCTCAGGATAATCTGAGGATCATCTCATCCTCACCGCTGCCCTTTCCGAGGCCGGGTGCTTTATTCTTCAGCAGCGTGACCTGGACCTGAGGAATGTTGGTGATACTGGCGTTGAGCACAAACTTGAAGTCCACGTGTCCCACCATGCAGGCTTTGGGCAGGACCAGCTCGAACACGTGCTCGTCCCAGCTGGTGCTGAAATCAGAGCCAGACAGTCAGGGTTAACGAGAGGGTTCGTTCAGGCTAATAAAGCTCAACGTTGATAAGCGTGTGTGCACCTGTCGCTCTGCAGTTTCCAGGTGCGTGTGTGCTGTGCGGCGTCTCCGTGGTGCTGCTGGTGGAGGTGTTGAGGGTGGCGTCTCTGCTGCTGCTCCTGCTGCACCTCCACCCAGCAGGGCGGCACCGTGGCCGAGAAGCGCGGCGTTAACGTCTCGAAGCGCGTCAGCTCCACCAGCGAGGACAGCGTCTCCACGCTCAGGGGCTGCTCCACCAGGAGGTCAACTCCTACACACACACACACACACACACACACACAGAATAAACAGCAGTTAATATAAGGATAATCTCAGAATAATCTATAGTTAATTTAAAAGATAATCTCAAAACAAACTGCAGTTAATACAAGAATAAAATCAGTAATATGCAGTTAATTTAAGGATAATCTCAGAATAATCTGCAGTTAATTTAAAGATAATCTCAGAATAATCTATAGTTAATAAAAGGATAATCTCAGAATAAACTGCAGTTAATTTAAGGATAATCTCAGGATAAACTGCAGTTAATTTAAAGATAATCTCAGAATAAACTGCAGTTAATTTAAGGATAATCTCAGAATAAACTGCAGTTAATTTAAGGATAATCTCAGAATAATCTATAGTTAATTTAAGGATAATCTCAGGATAAACTGCAGTTAATTTAAAGATAATCTCAGGATAATCTGCAGTTAATTTAAAGATAATCTCAGAATAATCTATAGTTAATTTAAGGATAATCTCAGAACAAACTGCAGTTAATTTAAGGATAATCTCAGAATAATCTATAGTTAATTTAAGGATAATCTCAGGATAAACTGCAGTTAATTTAAAGATAATCTCAGAATAAACTGCAGTTAATTTAAAGATAATCTCAGGATAAACTGCAGTTAATTTAAAGATAATCTCAGGATAAACTGCAGTTAATTTAAAGATAATCTCAGAACAAACTGCAGTTAATTTAAAGATAATCTCAGAATAATCTATAGTTAATTTAAGGATAATCTCAGAACAAACTGCAGTTAATTTAAGGATAATCTCAGAATAATCTGCAGTTAATTTAAGGATAATCTGAAGATAAAGAGCAGGTAATGACTGTGCTGCAGCCTGACGGCTAGCTGGCGCTCGCAGGCGATGACGCGTGTGTAAAGGTGTGGTACCTGTGATGCCGGGGCTCGATGGATTAGACGAGGATTTCGCTCCCTCCAGTAGCTGCTCGACCCCTTTAGAAACGGGGCCATCGACAAAAATGTCGGCGTCATCAATATCGTCACACACACCTCCAATTTGAAGGAAATGAAGCTCTCCACCTTACAGAGGAGAGAAGTTTGTTTATGCGGTGAACACACAGTAAACACTTCTTCCCCTTCACAACATGCGAGATATTAACTTCGATTTAATCAAAGCGTTCAGTTTCAGATAAACATATTAGTACAAGAACATGGAGAAGATATATCATGGGGGCTGGGTGGAATTTCCCTTTGTGGACACACACACACACACACACACACACACACACATACACACACACTTCCTCATTTTTCAAATACCTCTCTGCATAATCAGCATGTTTAACAGCAGCAAGGACACAGGAAAGAGATGGAGAGAGAGAGAGAGAGAGAGAGCACTAACTACACACGGTTAATAATTAATAAAACCATTTTTATTTTCATTTTTATCCAGATTATATAAACGCTGGCAATCCCCTGCATTTGCATATTAGTACGTGATTGGCTGTTGCATATTATGATGCAGTAACACTTTTTTTTTTTAAACTTACATAAAATTACTGCACTTTTCCACATTCAAAATAAAAAATAGAGATAAATTTATTTAATGTCTAAATTTAATACATCGTCCTTATTTAAATATAAAAACTACTAAACAAATAAGAAAAAAAATTATAAATAAATTTAAAAAATCAAGTAACAGTGTATGTAACTGTTATAGAGAGAAGCAAATTTTTTTTGTTTGTTTTTTCTTCTTCTTTTTTTTTTTTTAAAAAAAAATCATATTGTCTAAAATGTGTTCCTCCTGCACTCTTTAAACTACCCAAGCTACAAGTTTTATTAAACTTCTATAAAAGTAAAACGTCCAGGGCCTGAATTTCGATTTTTAAACTAACATGAGTCACATGGGGGGGGATTTAAAGATTATGGGGGAGAATAAATTTGGACACATCGGGCTAAATTAATAATCTTCATTTATTTATGTCTACAGATTTTAATGTGTGGTGGTTTTCAAAACAGCTTAATAACAAAATACACCATGATCTCCTCCAAACTGACGTCAAGAACCGTATTAAACTCTACATTAATGTCTCAGTTTCAGTGTCTTTCATGTGTTTCAATTTCAGTCGCTTTTTTCCGCTGCTTGTGACTTTTCCCCCTGTATCTTATTCTCAGTCTGAATGAAGAAGGAACGTTTCAGCTTTCTAAGATGTAGCCTAATCATTATTTTCTAATATTTAAGCGTTGTGAAATTATCTAGTCAGAGTGTCAGATTTTTTTATTTATTAAAAAAAAAAAAAAAAAAAAAAAAAAGCTCTCTAAGATTAAAAACCGTTTTAGTGAATTATGTTTATTTCGACGTGAATTAAATAACAGTTGACTATGTTTACATTCTGTCTCGTGTTCATTCATGTGAACTTTGGATAAAATGCGCATTTTAAGACGGCGAGATGATGATTTACTCGTCGCTGCAGCGCTGTTTGTGGAATTAAACTCTAAAATAAAGACAGACTGTTTGAACCGGTGATTTCCTTTTTCGCGTCTGTTGATGTATTTCATAATTTGATCTGAGATGAAGCAAACACATTTGTGCGGGAATTTCTCGCATTATAAGATTTAAACTTGCAGGAACGGTCGTAATCCCGCGCCGAAATTCAAGCCCTGACGTCTAAAGACAATCATGTCGCAAAAACGCACAGAAACATTAAACCGATCTCACTTCCTGGCCAGGTAGAACGTGTTTTTTTAAATAAATAAATAAATAAATAAAAAGAATTTTAAAAATTGTGGGCAAATGTTTTCATGATCAAACTAAATTTCTGTTTACTGCTTCTTTTCTTCGTACTCGCATTTTGACACTGATAAACAGTGAATCAGTCGAATATTACCAATCACGTTCACGGAACATTTAGCCACGCCCCAAAAACTCCATAAAAGGCAAAGCTCACAGAGCTGAAAATGACAACTAAATGGTGAAAGAGCGCCTCTTAAAAGCGGCATGTGCTAAAGATAAATTCACAAGATTTCACAGGATAAGAATGTTTTTTTTTTTGGCAACTAACTGGAATTTTATTAATGCCACATTTTTTGTGCAAATACGTAAATTTCTGCGTAAGATTTGTTCGTATCTACGTCAGTCAGCTCACTCTTTGTGCTTCAACTATGCGAGCAACTGAACAAATGCAACGTGCATCTGTTTGTTCGATGAAGCTAAATTCCCAAGACGTCTTTAGTTGACGTGAACAAGTACACGTGACGTTGATACTATCTCATGATAACGTTATGATGATGATAACGTTATGATGAAGATAACGCAACTGCCCCTCCGAGAGCGTTTACCTCTAGTGCAGGCACACAGGCGATCCGTGCCGGAACAGTAAGTGACGGAGACGAAGGGATCCACCTCCTCCATCCCTTCTTTCTTAGACGGTTCCACTTTGGCCAGCACCTCCAGAGTGGACAGGTCCAGGATCATCACGTATCCCGCTTGTGTCGTGACCACCAAGTGGCCCAGTCCGGTCACGTCGGACCTCTTTTCCTTCCCCGATCCCGCCGGCACCGGAATTCCCGTCCCGGCACCGTTTTTCACCCCCATCGGAGTGGACTCCTCCGACGTCTCCTCTGCGTCGTCCTCCCTCGCGTCCAGCACGTCCGGCGGGAGCAGGAGCAGCGACGTGATGGCGTCTCTCGGGTCTCGGATCTGCTGGACCTTCACGGGTTCCTCCTCGAGCGTGACGATGCGCGTGGTGTAGTTCAGCTTGTAGAGCGCCAAATATCCGCCTCCTCCGCTGCCCCCTAGTGGCCTGGAGGAGTGCGGCTGCTCCAGCTGCTCTAAAGGAGGCAGGATGAGCGGCGTTTGGCTCTGCGAGGTGCTGGCGTGTCCCTGATGTCCGTTAGCTATCGTCTGTCCTTTCCGACTTCTGCACAGAGCCGAATGCAGGCGGTTCAGCGTATTCAGCGCCTCCACTTGGTTAATAGCGTTGAGCGATTCGACAGAGAAGGGCTGCAGGACGACGAGCAGGTGAGCGCCGTCGCTGCAGGGAGTGATAGAGTCCACGTAAAGGTTCTCGTCCTCTAGGGATTTCGGGAGGCGAAGGCATTGCACTAACGTACCCGGTCTCGGCGAGTTCCACTTGTCGCCGTCTAACGTGACCGCCGCGTCCGCGAACTGCTGGATGTACGTGACGGGCGGGTCCTGGAGCAGGAGCTGCTCGTGCGTATCGAACTCCATCTCGATAATCTGAGGAACGGTGAAGCCTTCCTCGTGCAGCCCTTTTCCCATCAGATTGTTCATTTGGGAGAAAACTTTCCCGGGAGACTTCTCGTCCGCCTCTTTGATGCTGTAGAGCAGGAGAACCGGGAGCGTCCGGCGCACCAGCGCACCCGGAGAACCCAGATCAGAGGGGAAGGTGCAAGTTTCAATCTCCATTGGCCCTTGATCAGGTGAAAGACTCTCAGGGGCCGGAGTTGGAGTCCTTAGGGGGTTTTCCAGGGGGCGATGGGATTGGGACGGCGCCATGATGGGGGAACTGGCGGCCGAACGGTAGCTCAGTAATCCTCCGGCCAGCAAGCATGGGAAGGGAATGTTGTGCTGCTCGACGGGTTTGTCCTTGATGGGTTTGTCCACTTTGGAGGGACCGAGAGCATGAGAAGGGTTCGCGCCCAGTTCCTCAAGGTCTTTAACTGTGTCCTCCAGAACGCTGGCCACCACCTCCCACTGGAGCTTCTCAGGCTGCTGGAGAACGCTCAGAGCCGTCACTCCCACGCTCACCTCCATGCTCTCCTTCGGACCCAGCGGCCCTGAAAACACACACACACACACACACACACACACACACCATCAGGAACAATTCTCCTTTTTACCTACTGTGTACATATTTCAGCTTGTAGGGAAAAAAAAAAAAAAAAAAAACATCCAGAGTCACCCTGGAAAATAAATCAATCAATAAATAATATAGATGTTAAATATTAAATATTAATTTATACCTTTAAACTCCACGGAACTGTGGATGATTCCACGTTTACACATAATATCTGTTTACATAAATTAGCATGTTTAATAGGATTATAAGCATTATGTAAATGAGGGGAAAAATAGTTTATTAATATTTTAAAAAAATAGAGCAGCATTGAGAACAGGAATAAAAGCTGAAATAAAAATGTAAAATGTAATAAAAAATGAAAAGCTATAATGACTTATTGTGTTATAACTTAATTCAGAAAGTCTTACATTATTTAATAATTATTATAAATTAGCATATTTATAAATAATAAATTTGTCTTCTTTTTTTCCTTTACAAAATTCCCTTGTGTATGAAATTAAATATTAAAATGTTCTTAAAATGTTTTTATTCACTATTTATAAAAAAAGTAAAAAAAAAAAAGTAAAAATAATAATATTATTATTATTATTATTATTATTATTATAATTTTTATTATTATTATTAACAACAACGACAACAACAAATTAAAAAAACACCGCGCTGAATAAATCGTTCACGTTGGTATGCGGAATGAACGAATTTTCCGTACCTGTGACGGACTCGGATCTGGATTGCTCTTCACTGTCCGAATCCTCCAACTGATCATCACTGTGTAGAAGAAAAGAAAAGTTCAGGCTGAGAGTAAAAATAAACTTTTATCCAATGCTGAAGCTTAATTTAACACACAGAGCTGGATTAGTTATCTGAGATAACATTAGAAATGTTTTATCTTTAAACCAGTCAGGGTTAATGTGTGTAGGAGTGTGTGTTGGTGTGTGTGTGTTGGTGTGTATATGTGTGTGTGTAGGAGTGTGTGTGTATATGTGTGTGTAGGAGTGTGTGTATGAGTGCGTGTGTAGATATATGTGTGTGTGTGTGTGTGTGTATATATATATATATGTGTGTGTAGGAGTGTGTATATGTGTGTGTATATATATATATATATACACACGTGTGTGTGTGCATATATGGGTGTGTGTGTGTAGGAGTGTGTGTGTGTAGGAGTGCGTGTGTGTAGGAGTGCGTGTGTAGGAGTGCGTGTGTGTGTGTGTAGGAGTGTGTGTGTGTGTGTAGGAGTGCGTGTGTAGGAGTGCGTGTGTGTATATATATATATATATATATGTATGTGTGTGTGTGTGTGTGTGTAGGAGTGTGTGTGTGTGTAGGAGTGTGTGTGTGTGTGTGTAGGAGTGTGTGTGTGTCTGTATACATGTGTGTGTGTAGGAGTGCGTGTGTGTGTGTGTGTGTAGGAGTGTGTGTGTGTGTGTGTGTGTGTGTGTGTGTAGGAGTGCGTGTGTGTGTGTGTGTAGGAGTGTGTGTGTGTGTATATATATGTGTGTGTGTGTAGGAGTGTGTGTGTGTGTGTAGGAGTGTGTGTGTACGTGTGTGTGTGTATACATGTGTGTGTGTATACATGTGTGTGTAGGAGTGTGTGTGTGTATACATGTGTGTGTGTATACATGTGTGTGTGTAGGAGTGCGTGTGTGTAGGAGTGTGTGTGTGTATATATGTGTGTGTGTGTGTAGGAGTGTGTATGTGTGTGTGTAGGAGTGTGTGTGTAGGAGTGTGTGTGTGTGTGTGTGTAGGAGTGTGTGTGTAGGAGTGTGTGTGTGTGTGTGTGTAGGAGTGTGTGTGTAGGAGTGCGTGTGTGTGTGTGTAGGAGTGTGTGTGTAGGAGTGCGTGTGTGTGCGTGTAGGAGTGCGTGTAGGAGTGCGTGTGTGTGCGTGTAGGAGTGCGTGTGCGTGTGTGTGTAGGAGTGCGTGTGTGTGTGTATACATGTGTGTGTGTAGGAGTGCGTGTGTGTGTGTGTGTGTGTAGGAGTGCGTGTGTGTGTGTGTGTATACATGTGTGTGTGTATACATGTGTGTGTGTATACATGTGTGTGTGTAGGAGTGTGTGTGTAGGAGTGCGTGTGTGTGTGTGTGTAGGAGTGCGTGTGTGTGTGTGTGTATACATGTGTGTGTGTAGGAGTGCGTCACCTGTCCCCCTCCAGCTTGGGGATGTCGGAGCAGCTGGACGTGTCCTCTAACCAGGCCAGCGTGGGTCTGCGAGAATCAGAACCAGACACACTCTGCTGTTCGCTCCCTGACAGGATCAGCTGCCTGAGGATCGCCGGGTCATACGGGTTCACCTCGAACTTTAAATGCACCTACACACACACACACACACACACACACACACACACACACACACACACACACAAAACTGATGATAAATCCTGAGAGTGACAGTAAACGTTAAATCTTCTCAGAGTGTAACGTGTGTATAAAGTTCTTTTCTCAAGCCCCGCCTCCTGCGCTGTGATTGGCTAGTGGCACTTACTCATAAAGGCTTATTTCTTTTAGCATTACTGTTGTTTTTAATTACTCTTTCTATACTTACATTATTATTATTATTACTATTATTATCATCATCCTGTAAAGGCCCTAACACTGACACAGGCCTCCTGAACCACTGAATAATTATTAAAATGAAAAGTATTTTCGGAGATGTTCCTGATTAGATGGTTTTGTCGCTCTAGGCGTTGAGGCAGAACGTTAGCGTGGCGAGATGGAGAGATGATACGAGTTCAGCAGCTGATCTGCTGTCATGAAGTGGAGTTTTCTGGAGTGGAAAAACTTGCTCAAGACGAGTGAAAAGGTCACACGTCCGCCGCAGGATGAAAACACTTCAGGTTTTATTTAAATCAGATCTTCGTGTATAGCAACATTCACAAATTTTGATAAAAATCTGCAGCGAGTTTAATTTCTGTTCAGCTCAGTTGCGTGTTTTTTTCCCTCTTTCACAGCTGTTACGATAAATAAAAGTGTCCGATGATGAACATAAACCCGAACACTCTTCATTTTTATTTTATAATTTATATTATTTCTATTTTTCAAAATTCTTAATTGATTGATTTACTTATTTTACAATTTATAATTACATTTAATTAATTCACAATAATTAAATTTAAATTAAATTAATATTATTTAAATAAAAAATAATTCTCAAATGATAAAATTATTACTAAACAATATTAATATTAATTCTATAAATAATTAAATACATAAATAAACTTAAAAGATTTAATTTAATCAAAGTAGTTTATTGTTTATTTAATTTTAAGAATTCTAAAAAAGGATAATTTTTTTAAAATAAATAAAATCTGTATTTTTTTTTAGATGTATTTAAGGTACTGAATTTAAAAAAATATTTTTTTTTAAATCTCAAAATCTGTAACTTTGCATTACATTTGTTTAAAGGCAAATTTTATACAAAAACATCAAAAAAAAATTATTTAATACACTACAGAATAAAAAACATGTAATGAGACGGGTGTATAATTTTAAAATGCAGATTAGATTAGTTTATAAAGGAGTTTAAAGGTGACTCAGGCTGGACTTTCCCTTTAATTCCGCAGATCTCGAGCGATTTAAACGGTCGTCTCGGATCTCAGAGACGTCTCTACGCTACCTTCATGAGCTTGGACACGTCCCAGACGCAGATCTTGCCTCTCTTGGTGGCCGTGGCTAGGAAGTGCGGACAGCTGCCGAAGCCGTAGCAGGAGATCTTATCGGAGCAGTCGGAGCTGGGGAACTGGGCGGGGCTTGTCGCCAGGGTGACGGACAGAGGAACGTTCTGGGTGTGTTCTCCCTTGACGAACGGGCAGTTGGGCGAGTGGCGCTCGTGCTCGGACCTGAGACCACACACACACACACACACACACGGGATGAGAACGCTAAACACCTTTACTCAGTCAGCATGTCGGGGTGTGTGTGTGTGTGTGTGTGTGTGTATGAAACCCACCATGGCTCATCAGTAGGCTCCCAGCACACCAGACACACACTGCAGGTGAAGCACATGGCCCGGTCGTCTCCTGTAGACGCAGGCTGTCCAGAGGGAAACAAACAACCTTCTGAATGTGTGTGTTTCCTGTTTTTTTTTTTGTTTTTGTTTTTTTTGCACAAACGTGAGCATGTACATAAACATCCATAAAGCTCTAAACAGCACACTTCTGATTGGTCAGATTATACCAACACACTCGCTCTAATACGTTAATGTTTCTATAGCAACAGCTCATTCACAGGGAAAATGTGTGTAATCACTGATTTCTAAAAGTAAGGAGATGTTTGTGTGACATTTATGGAAGGAGTCTCCAGTGTCAGAGGTGAAGCTGTAACTTTAAGTTTTCCGACGTCTTCAGGACAGAGGAGTTTACGCTTCTTTCTTTACGGTTTCTCAGTAACACGCGTAACAAGCTACGTTTAATTTTTCTCTTATTAACTTGGAGAGAGAGAATAAAGAGACGCTGGTGAGGGAACGACTGTTTATAGCTGCTGTAACGTAAGTGACAACAGGTACACAATCGTTTCACAAAGTTTAAATGTAATTATAAATGGATAAAAAGTATGAGGTGTCATTGTTTAATAAGTAAAAATTGTAACTGTAGTCGAATTGCTTTGAGCGCGTGCATTGTGATGTGTTTTTATTAAATATTTTATTAAATAGTCAAAATAACTTCCACTTCTGTCTTTTTCAAGCTTTACCCTGATTGGTCATTTCGTGCTCCCAGCTGTCTGCGCACTTCACCTTTTATGGAGTTTTGTGGGCGTCGCTAAATGCAAATGAGCTGCATCGGGAACGCAATCAACATACACATACGAGTACGAAGAAAATCAGCATTTCGGAAACGTTTATAAGTCTGACTTTACTACGCTTCTGATAAACGAGGCCCAACGTGAGGTGAAGTAAACGAGACGTGTACGAAGTCAAACGCGGCGAGTGTGGAGTCGAGATCGAACACGAACGCCAGTAGAGCGTCGCTCCTGCAGGGAGGAATCACCCTTTTCACCCTGTAAAACAGAGCCTGCCATTCTCCTCGTCCTCGCCAGGCTCTGTCGGCATGACAACAGGGCACATGATCTAAAGGAGTACCGGCGTCTCCGTGGTAACCGTCCCGACTCGGCCTCTTTGGCATTCAGGGTGGCACCGTGAGAGAGGCGGCTCACGGTGCCGGGGATTCCCACTGACAAAACCAAAAGCAAAAGCAGGTCCGTGTTCCTCGCTGATGGTCCGTCACATCTCCATAACGAGTCGCGCTGGAATATCGAGCTGGACGCATTTATAAAGCACCTCGCCAGCGTTTTAAAATATTTACACGCCCCTGAGATGAAAGAGATGTTCGGAGTGCAGGAGGTACCTGGTGGTAGAAGCCGGCCTGGGCCATGGGGTCCGGCTGAGCCCACCTGTACCCGGCGTGAGGCCACGACGTGAACGTCTCTCTCCTGTTCGCCTCGCTGTACATCAAAGACCTGATAAAAATAAACAAACAAACAAACAAACAAACAAATAAATAAAACACACACACGTCCATGTGAGAATTCTAACTCTCTGTATCTAAACCAAGTAAAACTCTGTTTTTGTTCATCAGATGTTCTTTACCATCATCATCTCTCTCTATACGCCACGGTGCTGCTGAATCCTGCACTCTGATTGGTCAGAAGGTGTTGATTAATTCTCTATACCAGCAGCTCTGACAGTAGCGCAGGTTTATATTAATGCGCTCGTTCTAATGTTACCATTCTGTTATTTAACAAAGAAAGAAATATAATTGTTGCTATGGTGACGTTTTCTCCAAAGCAACGAGACATTTATGAGACATTTATGGAAGGAGTCTCCAGTGTCAGAGGTAAAGCTGTAACTTCAGGACAGGAGTTTACTTTCTTTGCAGTTTCTCAGTAACAAAACACAAGCTTTTTTTTTTTCCATCTTATTACCTTGAAGAGAGAGAATGAAGATTTATTTGGGGGCGTGTACTCAATCTGCAGCCAATTAAATCCTCTCCGGGATGCTTATGCCCCGCCCCCATTAACACGACCCACAGAGAGCTGGTGTTAAGTAAGTAAGTAAGTAAGGTAGGTAAGTTATCAGTCTCGGTGTACACACAGGTGGAGGTGATCACTAACCTGTCCACGGAGCGTCCCGGGCCGACCCCGAGCTCCGGCCTGGCGCTGGGTAAGAGGTAGGAGAGTCTGTCCATGACGGAGGAGGCGACAGACAGAGCAGCGATGTTCTGGTTCAGCTTCTTCAGCTCGTTCACTATGGCACTCGCCACCAGCTTCAACACGTGGTGGGGGAGATGGAACGTCACCGTCGCCCACTGAGACACAGACAGACGGAGAGAGAGAGGGAGAGAGAGAGAGAGAGAGAGAGAGAGAGAGAGAGAGAGACAACAAGAGAGAGAGAGAGAGAGAGAGAAAGAGAGCGAGAGAAAGAGAGCGAGAGAAAGAGAGCGAGAGAAAGTGAGACAGCAAGAGAGAGTGAGAGAGAGTGTGTGTGTGTGTGAGAGAGAGTGTGTGTGTGAGAGAGTATGTGTGTGTGAGTGTGTGCGCGAGTGAGTGAGTGAGTGTGTGTGTGTGTGTGAGTGTGAGTGAGTGTGTGAGTGAGTGAGTGTGTGTGTGTGTGAGAGAGTGAGTGTGTGAGTGAGTGAGTGTGTGTGTGTGTGAGAGAGAGTGTGTGTGTGAGAGAGTGTGTGTGAGAGAGAGTGTGTGTGTGAGAGAGTGTGTGTGAGAGAGAGTGTGTGTGAGAGAGAGTGTGTGTGAGAGAGAGTGTGTGTGAGAGAGAGTGTG
>CM075012.1:470251-485729 GCA_037576675.1 Pangasius sanitwongsei | reverse complement strand
GAGAGAGAGTGTGTGTGTGAGAGAGAGTGTGTGTGTGAGAGAGAGTGTGTGTGTGAGAGAGAGTGTGTGTGTGAGAGTGTGTGTGTGAGAGAGAGTGTGTGTGAGAGAGAGTGTGTGTGTGAGAGTGTGTGTGTGTGAGAGTGTGTGTGTGAGTGTGTGTGAGAGAGAGAGTGTGTGTGTGCGCACTGCAGTCAGATGTGTACAGATCAAACATTAGTGTCTATGTGTAATGAAGAAGTAGTGAACACTAAACACTGGTTAGAAAATACTGAAATACTGCGCTTAAGGAAACTCGTAAATTTGCTGACACACAAAACTGGTGTGTGGGCGTGTGTGTGTGTGGTGTGTGTGTGTGTGTGAGTGTGAGTGTGAGTGTGTGTGTGTGTGTGTGTGGGGAATAAGATACGCTGCACTGGACCCAAAATCATAGCCAAAGCAGAACAGAATATTAGACCTGAGCTGAAGGAACATGAATAATTAATCCTGCAGCTGCAGCACAGCCTCACACACACACACACACACACACACACACATACTCTCTCACACACACACACTCTCACACACACACACACACACACTCACTCACTCACACACTCACTCTCACACACACACATACTCTCACACACACACATACTCTCACACACACACATACTCTCACACACACACACACTCTCACACACACACACACTCTCACACACACACACTCATACACACACACACATACTCACACACACACACATACTCACACACACACACATACTCACACACACACACATACTCACTCACTCACTCACTCACTCACTCACTCACACATTCTCTCTCTCTGTTATTTGGAATTCTTTGGGCTTCAGCACACCGCATATTAGATCATGTTTCCAGCATGTTACACACACACACACACACACACACACACCGCCATCACGCTCTAGACCACGCCCTATCACACACTCCAGACCACGCCCTATCACACACTCCAGACCACGCCCCATCGTCACCACACCCTCTATAAAATCATCAGAATTCCATCGTTACCGAAAAGAAATGATTTTACCGTATGCACGTTACCAAAAATACCACACGTAAGGAATGACACGCGACAGACTGCACTGTTACACGAAATTAACGCACACTGTTTTCGTATAACCGCACAGTGTGGAGTGTGTTATTCTCCTTATACCACAGCGATTTACCAACGATTACAATTTTTAACATCATAGCAACCCCCTAGTAAAACCCTAGCAACCGCCTGCAATAACATAGCAACCGCAAAGTAACACCCTTGTAACCAGCAGCGATGACAAAGCTACCACCTAGTAACACCCTAGCAACCGCAGGATAGTCAGGACCACTGCCTTGTACACTCCAATTTTTATTTCTAACCGAATTCCACGATCATCCCAAAGACGTTTACGTAGCCTGCCAAAAGCCAGACTTGCCTCAGCTAGGCGTTACATCATCGACATCTGCGTTTGTGGATACGATGCTGCCAAGGTAGCAGAACTTCTCTACGGCTTGGAGTTTGACGTCTCCTGCTGTGGTGACTGGAGGTTTGTCATGCAGTCTGTCTGACTGAAACAGCACTACAGTCTCCTTCAGGCTGACCGTGAGCCCAAATCTGTTCTCTGTTCGTGAGCTAGAAGAGCGCAGTCATCCAGGTACGGAAGTTCTCAAACACCTGCTGAAAATTTGCCGAGTGCTGCGTGGTGAGTGTTTAGTGCTGCGTGTTGACTTCTGAGTGTTTAGTGTTGAGTGTTGAGTGCTGCGTGTTGAGTGCTGAGTGTTTAGTGTTGAGCGCTGAGTGCTGAGTGTTGAGCGCTGCGTGTTGAGTGCTGAGTGTTTAGTGTTGAGCGCTGAGTGTTGAGTGTTGCGTGTTGAGTGCTGAGTGTTTAGTGTTGAGCGCTGCGTGTTGAGTGCTGCGTGTTGAGTGCTGAGTGTTTAGTGTTGAGTGCTGCGTGTTGAGTGCTTAGTGTTGAGTGCTGCGTGTTGAGCGCTGCGTGTTTAGTGTTGAGCGCTGAGTGTTGAGCGCTGCGTGTTGAGCGCTGAGTGTTGAGCGCTGCGTGTTGAGCGCTGCGTGTTGAGCGCTGCGTGTTGAGCGCTGAGTGTTGAGTGCTGAGTGTTGAGTGCTGAGCGCTGAGTGTTGAGCGCTGAGTGTTGAGTGCTGAGTGTTGAGTGCTGCGTGTTTAGTGTTGAGCGCTGAGTGTTGAGTGCTGAGCGCTGCGTGTTTAGTGTTGAGCGCTGAGTGTTGAGTGCTGAGTGCTGAGCGCTGAGTGTTGAGTGCTGAGTGTTGAGTGCTGAGCGCTGAGTGTTGAGTGCTGCGTGTTTAGTGTTGAGCGCTGAGTGTTGAGTGCTGAGTGTTTAGTGTTGAGCGCTGAGTGTTGAGCGCTGAGTGTTGAGTGCTGAGTGTTTAGTGTTTAGTGTTGAGCGCTGAGTGTTGAGTATCAGACCTTGGCCACTTTGTGATTGGCTGCCGTCTCGTGTGAGGTATTTTTCAGGCCTTCTTTCAGCTGTGTGAGGAAGAGATCGTAACCCTCTGTGTTCGAAATGTCCACCTTCTCCAGGCACGCGTACAGCATCTGCTGAGCCTGAGACACACACACACACACACACACACACACACACACACACACACACACACAGTTTACAATTCTGCTTTTAATCTCCCGGTACATTTAAAGTTGTGTTTTTACTTACTTACTTGTGATACCCTGAAATAAATAAACACTGAAAATCAATAATTATCGGAGCGGATGAGTTTGACGACCTTCAGGACGACGCGGACACAAACAGAAAGTAAATTTACTTCCGTTAAAGGTCAGAGTTCTCTCTCAGTTTCAGTGAAGGGACACTTGTCCAGCTTAAGGGTGCCAATAATTCTGGACCTCTACCTGACCGGTGAGGGGGGTGGGTGTTTGCTGCTAATCCATTAAAATATGTCATATTTGGTGGACACTTTATACTTTAAACTGTCAGCTTTCTTGTTGTGTTTGTCACCTCTCCTGTGCTGTGGAGAACGATAGAGCTGATCTCCAGAGAGAGAGAGAGACACAAAGAATGAGAGAAAAGAGAGAAAAGAAAGAGAGAGAGAGAGAGAGAGAGAGAGAGAGGGAGAGAGAGAGAGAGAGGGAGAGGGAGTGGTGAATACCTCTCATCCACCCTGCGCACTATACACCACACCTGACCTGTCTGTCTGCATTCTCCCGCAGCTCGCTCACGTGATCACTCCAAACACCTTCCCAAATCAACGTTTTCGCACCGTAACACACGCGTCTATATATAAGCGAGTTTTCAGGTTTACAGTGTAGGCGTGTGATGTTGATTTTTCCCTAAAATGCGATCTGCATTTTAAAACATCATCCTTCACGCTTTAATAAAAGAGACAACTTTATTATCACCGCGATGCTACTTCATACTCCGCTTTCACTCTCTGTGCTGCTGCTGTAACGGGTGAATATCCCTCTGGGATGAATAAAGTGAGTATCTATCTATCTATCTATCTATCTATCTATCTTTTATACCGTGGTCTGTCTGTCATTCAAATAAACGGAACCTTAATTTATAAGTGCGATAATCCACGGCGAGGTGCGTCACACGACTTTAATGCACGCCGCTTCACGTCGCGTGATTCTTTACCTCCACACCGTGTATTAAAGTCGCGTAACGCGCACCTCGCCGTGGATTATCCCTTATATATTACGCTGCACGTGATATCCTGTGGTTGTCAAGGTAACGGGGGAGCTTTCCCCGTTACCGTGACAACCACCAGTTCACCGTCACGACGTCCAAACCGCCGAGCGTGTACAGGATCACTACGATGAAGCACACTCGTCTGTAGATACGATCTACGGTATGTATCTCCTCTGTGTGTTCATAACGCTCCAGTGAGACAATTATGACCGGTTATGAGCTCTGTATGAGGGCTCACGGCTCGCTCACCTCTGTGACCGGGAGCTCCAGCTGGACCATGTCCTCCGGTTTGGACACAGGAGCCTGCAGAGCCGTGTCCAGGAGCAGAATCCCGTTCAGGTCCTTCCTGCATCCCACTGCGTAATCGTCCACAAACAGAACCTTATCCACCGCCGGGAAGTACTGACACCTCACACGGCCTCCGGGCTTCGCTGTGGAGAGCGCACACACATACACACACACGTGCACACGCGCACACACACACACACACACACACACACACACACACATACAGAGAGAGTCAGCAACTTACAATTATTGTTAGAATGAATTACTACATCCAGCTGTTTTTTATTAGAAGTGTATCTGGTTATTTCTCGAGGTGCTTCACGCCTGGTGTTCCGGTTCCTGAGTCTGAAAGAGCGCTCACACTACGCTTTCAGAGGTTCTTCAGCAACCGCCGCGAATATGGGCGGCAACCGGATATGACATCACGCGCCATGCTGCTTGCATTGTTACCAGCTCCAGCCGGTTTCTGCCTCGTGAGGATTTGGGTATTTAAAGCAACTCTGCCAACCCTATGTGGACTTTGAGGAAGATAACAACCTACAAATCAATATACACATAAAACGCTACATGACTATACATAAATGCAGAAAGGACATTGTTCTATCACACTCTCCAGTGTCTCCCAGATGAGGATGGGTTCCCTTTTGACTCTGGTTCCTCTCAAGGTTTCTTCCTCATATCATCTCAGGGAGTTTTTCCTCACCACAGTCGCCTCAGGCGCCTCAGGTTTGCTCACTAGGGATCATTTTGTCTAACATCTAGGACTGTTGCATGTTTTTCTGTTTCTTATGTTCTGTAAAGCTGCTTTGAGACAATGTTCATTGCTAAAAGCGCTATACAAATAAAACTGACTTGAATTGTTACAGCAGTAAATATTTCAGAGGACCACTGAAGCAATTACTAAATAATTTTACAAACATTTGTTTCAGTGTTAAAATATCTGTTCCATCATTTATTTATAAGCACCTAAATAACAATCGTGTGATCCTCACCAACTTCTCTAAACAAACAAAAAACCTCAGATGACAACAAAAAAAACACAACAGATTTCAATATGTAGTCATTTTTTCCCCAAAAAAGTAAACCATTATTCAGAAACCAGGTGGGAAAAAGTAAGTACACCCGTCCTACTTCCACAATCGTTAAGAGAGAAATTAGCAGCCAGCTGTTACTAATGAAATACACAAGATTAGTTCATCATCAAGAAGTGTGTCTACCTCTATCAAAGCAGAACTTTTGGCAGTTCTGAAGCACTCAGGTGTGTGTCTACATCATGCCAAGAAGAAAGGACATCAGCCATGACCTCAGAGAAGCAACTGTTGCTGCTCATCATTCTGGGAAGGGTTATAAGGCCATCTCCAAACAATTTAAAATTCAGTATTCCACAGTGAGGAGGATTGTTTACAAACAGAGAGCCTTCAAAGTCTTCTCAGGAGCGAGCATCCCAGCAAATTCAGTCCAATGTTAGACCGTTTAATGCTCAGAGATGTAAAGAAAAACCAACAGCTGCATCTTGTGACCTAAAATCATCTGTAAGCACATTAATCGTTCATGTTCATGACAGCACAATCAGAGAAAGATTGAACAAGTCTGGCTTTTATGGAAGGGAGGCTAGGAAAAAGCTCCTTCTCTCCAAAAAGAATACGCATCATGACTTACATTTGCAAAACTGCATCTGAACAAACCACAAAAGTTCTTTAACAATATCCTTTGGACTGATGAGACCAAGATGGAGATGTTTGGTCATCATGCACAGCGCCATTTTTGGTGAAAACCAAACACAGCGTATCACCACAAACACCTCATACCAGCTGTGAAGCCTGGTGATGAAGGCCTGATGATTTTGGGTTTTGCAGCCATTGGACCTGGGAAACTTGCAGTTATTGAGATGACAATGAACTCCACTTTATACCAGAATATTCTTGAGATAAGTGTGAGGTCATCTGTCCAGCAGCTTAAACTGGACTGAAACTGGGTCATGCAACAGGACAATGATCCCAAACACACCAGCAAATCAACATCTGAAAGGCTAAAGAAGACCTCAACCCCACTGAGATGCCGTGATAGGATCTTAAGAGAGCTGTGCTTAAATGAAGGCTCTCAAACCAATGAACTGAAGTGATGTTGTAAAGAAGAGTGGACCAAAATTTCTCCAGAACGATGTGAGAGACTCATAAACTCCTATAAACAAAACATTTACTTCAGGTTATTGTTGCTGAAGGTGGTTCTATATGGTACTGAATTAGAGGGTGTACTTATTTTTTCCCACCTGGTTTCTGAATGTTGGTTTATTTTTGGGAAAAAATGGCTACATATTGAAATCGTTGTTTTCTGTAGTCACCCGAGGTTATTTGTTTGTTTACAGAAGTTGGTGAAGACCACACGATTATCATTTAGATCCTGATAAATCTATGAAAAAACACAGAATTGAAGGAGGGTGAACTTTCTTTTTCCCCACGACTATATTTCCTCTTCCTTCTGAATTAGTTTCTGCTTACTCCACTGTTTCTGCCAGTTCTGCCAATTCTACACCACTCAGCTCTATTGTAAACAGCTCTACGTTACTCAGCTCTATTGTAAACAGCTCTACGTTACACAGCTCTATTGTAAACAGCTCTACGTTACTCAGCTCTATTGTAAACAGCTCTACATTACTCAGCTCTATTGTAAACAGCTCTATGTTACTCAGCTCTATTGTAAACAGCTCTACGTTACGCAGCTCTATTTTAAACAGCTCTACGTTACGCAGCTCTACATTACTCAGCTCTATTGTAAACAGCTCTACGTTACTCAGCTCTATTTTAAACAGCTCTACGTTACGCAGCTCTACGTTACTCAGCTCTACTGTAAACAGCTCTACGTTACTCAGCTCTATTTTAAACAGCTCTACGTTACGCAGCTCTACGTTACTCAGCTCTATTGTAAACAGCTCTATGTTACACAGCTCTACATTACACAGCTCTACTGTAAAGAGCTCTATGTTACACAGCTCTACATTACACAGCTCTATTGTAAACAGCCCTATGTTACACAGCTCTACATTACACAGCTCTATTGTAAACAGCTCTACGTTACACAGCTCTACATTACACAGCTCTACTCTAAAGAGCTCTACGTTACACAGCTCTACGTTACACAGCTCTACGTTACACAGCTCTACGTTACACAGCTCTACTGTAAAGAGCTCTGTGTTACACAGCTGTACATTACACAGCTCTATTGTAAACAGCTCTACGTTACACAGCTCTACTGTAAAGAGCTCTATGTTACACAGTTCTATTGTAAACAGCTCTATTGTAAACAGCTCTACGTTACTCAGCTCTATGTGAAGCAGCTCTACACTACTCAGCTCAGTTTTAAACAGCTCTACATTACTCAGCTCTATTGTAAACAGCTCTAGGTTACTCAGCTCTAGTTTACTCGGCTGTGCGTTAAACAGTTCTACACCATGCAGCTCTATTTTAAAGAGCTCTAACATTACTCAGCTCTACGTGATTCAGCTCTACACTACTCAGCTCCGTTTTAAACAGCTCTACATTAAACAGCTCTACGTTACTCAGCGCTACGTTAAGCAGCTCTGCGTTAAGCAGCTCTACGTCAAACAGCTCTACGTGACTCAGCTCTTAAACACACTAATAAGTGGCTCGTACGTGTGTAAACATTCTTGTAACTTCTAGTCAATAAACCCATCAATAGTGAAATTGTGAAAATGAGCAAATAAAGTTTCTTCAGCGTGTCAGATAATCCCACGTGAGTCAGGTAACGATCAGACGCAGCTAACACACACAGCTGAACACGTCTGAGACTGAGGTTCTCGCTCTCTTCTTCGTCAGAGTTCCAGTCGAGCTGCGAGGAACTGAACGAGGAACACTCGCTCTAACGATAAACGCTGAAACTCAGCCAGGAGAGAGCTGACCTTTAATAACCCCTGACACACCACTTCTCTCACATCTCACACTATTGATTATATCACTGCTGTCTCTATCACACACACACACACACACACACTCTCTCTCACACACACACACACTCACACACAGCACTTCTGAAGGTGCTGAAACGACCGTGTGGTCGGAAAACCTAACGGTCTGCACTGCGGCGGTGCTTTAAGCTGAGCCACGCCCACTTCTGATTAATAAACTCTTCACACACTCTCACCAACACCACTGATTAGTTTCCTCTAATGGCACGTCCCCGAGGGTTTTATTCCTCTTATACCACAGTTTTATTGTTATTACAGAGCGACACGTCATGAAACACTAGTTTTACTTTCGCGTTTTTCCACAAACCTGCGTGTCGTATCGTAGAAACATCTTCGAGATATAATTCTCCGCTGAATCAGCGTTTATTTTAATCTGAACCCTGAATTCTGCATTTATATGATAAAAGTTTTATACTAGAAACATAAAAATGAGTCATTTAATGTGTATGAAAATAAATCAACACTGAAAAGGAGATTTTCAGTTCTTATTTTAAAGATTCAAAGCTTTCTAAAGTTTTTTTTAATTTTTTTTTTGTAGCTTCTGTAGCTTATTTACAAAAACGCGATCTACGCCGAAGCAGCCGCTCCTGAGGAGGACTGAGCTGACGGATTTGTCGTCACGGTAACAAGTCTGACATCAGCTTCGCAAGCAGGACAGATCCAGGATCACAGAAATGATCCGATCCGATCCCATCGCTCGCTCGGCAAACTTTCTGTCCCGGTTTAAATTGTTATTAAAAGTATCCCAAGCTGTAAGTAAACCTCGGCAGCGTCTCTTTTCCATCATACGCACTACTTCCTCTAGCGCACTTGTTTACTCGGGTTTGTTTACTCGCAATCAGAACCAGGCTGAAACGCAGCAGCGACACAAACAGGGGTGTGCGATAGATACGTCGCGTCTACGATATCTGATATCATCGAGCGTGTCAGTCGCCTCGAGTGTCCACGCGTTCGCTGTTAGAAGAAAGTTAAAGCGAAAGTTCACACGAAAACAAAAACCGTATCATCAGTTGCTGAACCTCGTGTCGTTTTCAAACCCGTAAGACTTTCGTTCATCGTCAGAAAGCAAATGAAGATATTTTTAATGAAACCTGCGAGATTTCTGTCCCGTCATCGACAGTCTTTCAGCTTTCAAGCTCCAAAAAGTTCAAAAAGTCGTCGTAAAAGTAATCCATGTGACTCCAGGGGTTTAATCCCAATTTTATGAAGTGACACGAAAGCGCAAAAAAACTATAATGAAGTCTTTATTCATAAAATATCCTCACTTCTTTGTGAACGGATCTCCGACGCGCGTTCACGAGAGAACCACGCCGCCTGCGTGTCGTGTTGACGTGAGCCGGGACGTTCTCGCGATACCATCAGACCCGGAAGGAAGTTTCTCAGGGTTCTGGCTTCCAGGAAACGCCCACTTTAGCGCCATTTAAAAAAAATAAACCGAGACCTGAAGCAAAAGCAGCTTAGAATGTAACGACCGAAGCTTGCCTACAGCGTCTCCCTCAAACTGCACTAACCTTCAGATTTATCACAATCATCATCATCATCATCTTCGTACTCGTGTCTTAATAAACGTCAATCAGCCGTAAATCACAGAGCGCGTTTATATTTAGCCACGCCCACAAAACAAAAACAAAAAGATGACCAAACTGTGAAAGAGCACGTCCTTCTTCTTTCACAGGGCGCCATTAGTTTTGTTCTAACGGATCGACTGAAAGAATAAATCGAAATAGAGAAGAAGTGATCTAAACGTGACGGCGTGAACCGTGCAGAAAATCACAGTAACTCATCAGCAGTTCGTTTTTTTCACGTTAGCGAGTTTCCTTCTACGCAAATTCACACGAACGCAGGAGCGAGACGCAGAACGAGTTTCGTCACCGCCGCGTACGTTAAAACTCCCCTGAACGATTTACGAATAAAAACCAGATCGTGTGCGACGCGATAAACGATAAACGAGGCTCGGTTTCATGACGTCATCACCCGCGTGCTTTTCTACAGTGGTGATGAAACATGAAAGAAAGACGCTCACGTGCCACGTGACATTAATTAATTAATTAATCAGTTTAATTAACGAATTAAAGCCTAACGAATTAAACCCTCAGCACTGACGACGCTGTTGAATATCGAGGTTTATCACAGAACCCATTATCGTCACATACCTTCCTGTCACGTGATGAGAAGCAGATGATGATGATGATGTACAGGAAACAACAACAACAACTACTACTGTTCTTCTTCCTCTCTTTTACCTGGATGTGAACGCTGGAACATTATAACCTCTTCAGGACACAAAGACAAACACCACTAGCTGGTTAATGTCGAGGTATTTGGTGGTTTAGTGTGATATAAAGTGTGATATAAAGTGTGATATAAAGTGTGATATAAACATCACACTGCTTATAGCTGCAATAAAGCCAGGCGGGTCACGTGACCACCTTTCCTCCACACCTCGGTGTCATTCGCCTCAAATAAGCAACTCCAGCATTAATGTTAACCTTCTAATTTAGGTCAGACTATCAACTTAATCAATCAATTTAAATAACTATATCTATATCTATCTATTTGTTTGTTTGTTTATTTATAATAATTGCACTAAAAATGACGGCCGGGTTTAATGCTAGCTAAGGAAGCGTTTAGCATTGATAATAACGTTTAAACTAGCAAAAATAATCCTCATCCTTAACCGACACTGTGATTTAAATATAATTTAAAATGATACGTAAAAGTGTTTTAGACTGACACTGAGACTGAGGTTTAATAATAAATAAATATTC
This sequence comes from Pangasius sanitwongsei, assembly GCA_037576675.1. Lineage (NCBI taxonomy): Eukaryota > Metazoa > Chordata > Actinopteri > Siluriformes > Pangasiidae > Pangasius > Pangasius sanitwongsei. Next base: position 475,007 of record CM075012.1, on the reverse strand, counting down.
AAGACACAGCGTTAGCTTAAACTGAGCTAAAGAAACACTACGCTCGAGTCCCGCCTTCGTGCTCTAGGATTGGCTCATATTTCACGCTCAGTGAAGATCTAACCAATCACAGATGAGACCGAATTCTAGTAACCAATCACAGCGCAGAAGGCTGGATAAGTCAGAAAAAGATGGGAAGTATAACTAACCTAAGCTAAGCTAAGCTAGCTAACAGATTGACACTCGTTCCTTTTTCAATTTGATTTACAAAAAAAAACAAACAAAAAACGAAGCGTACGTCTAAAAACAATCAACCAACTCATAGATGTGATGTTAGAAACGACTCGTGTCTGTGTCATGACTAAGTTTGCTAGCATGCTGGCTACTACTTACTAAAACAAGCGAGCCGTATCCCAAATAGCCGAGTACTCCCTACATAGTGCGCTCCGTGACGTATGAAAAGTAACCACGCCCCCTACGTCCTATGTAGTGCCCTAGGGGTTGAGCAGTGCGCCGATTGGGATACGGTTCACTCTGGGTTGGACTCGGCGAGGTGTGTTAGCTCGGTTAGCATACAGGCTAACGATAGGAGTAGAAGGGGAAGGGAAAAAAAAAAAGAAGGGCCTGTCGATTAAGTGTCGATTACATCAGTGAAATAAAATAAAATTAATCTCACCATGCAGCACAGAGGCTTGTAATATGGCTCCAGAAGTGCCGTCGATGACTTTGATACTCCCGCGGCTAGTCACGGCCAGGATGGCGTTGAGGGCCGGGTGGTAGGAGAGGCTCCGCAGGCCCTCCTCGTCGCAGCGCAGCCGCCCGTCTCTGACCAAAATCCAGTCCGAGGATTCGGACGAGCCGCAGGCCGCAGCGCCCGCCGCGGCCATTTTCCCCTCAAAACCCTCTCACCGGCTTTCCGAGTCGCTCTCCGGAGATCCTCTCTGACACTATCGGGTGTTTAAAAGTATAAAAATAAAGCTAAATATTCAACAAAAAAAAGTAGCGCTGGACTAAACCTGACTAGCTCTCCTCTCCTCTCCTCTCTCCCTCCCTCAGCGGCTTCTCTTCTCTTTCCTCCTCCTCCTCCTCCTGCTGCTGCTGCTGCTACCGCTCGCGCTGCGCTCACTCCTATTCACCATCCGCGCTACGGAGAAACCCCGCGCGTGTCAGCGTGCGGATACGCAGACTGCGTACATCCTGTAACTCCCTCCACATCATACACCACCAGCAGGCTGTTTAATAACCTGCATCACAAACTTCACCCAGTTCGTTTCAAATACATTTCTAAATACGCTAAATATTTATGTATATATTTTTTTTAAATAGAAAGTAAAACTAATGTTTTAGACGCAGTCAGTCAGAGTGCTATTCCGCTTCTAACCACCAGAGGCGCTAGTGTACATGTGTACAAAAGCACAACGAGTGTATAAGTTTGATTTAGTTCGCACTATCAGCAGCTTTTCATTTTAATCAGTAGATATCATCACAGTTTTGGCATCTTTTCCAGCTCCAGGTGTTTTTGTAGTAAATGTTTTTTTTTAATAATAATTTTGCAATTATTTATGCACACCAGGTTTCGTCTAATTAAATCCTCGTGAACGTGCGTCTGCACTTTGCTTAATAAAAACGACGAAGTTTCTACTGTTGCTGTTGCTGTTAGAAGTGAAATGTTTGTTGAGAAGAAGCTCTCCAGAGAGAAAGACTTTTACAGAAAAGTTTGGAATTTATTTATGGTTTAAGCGAGAAAACACCATGGACTGTTATAACAGTCGTTTTTTTTCATGTCATTGTTCCTAAATTGTTCCATTGTTCTGTATAAATCTAACGTTAATCAAACAGTGATCAAGATTTTGAGAAATTTCTCTGTAATAAACTTTTTTTCAGGAATTAAAATAGTATCCTCTAATTCAAACCTTGACCTGGGACTGATGGACTGATTGGTGGACTGATTGGTGGACTGATTGGTGGACTGATGGACTGATTGATGGACTAATGGACTGATTGATGGACTGATGGACTGATTGGTGGACTGATTGATGGACTGATTGATGGACTGATTAATGGACTGATTGATGGACTGATTGATGGACTGATTGATGGACTGATTGGTGGAATGATTGATGGACTGATTGATGGACTGATTGGTGGACTGATTGGTGGACTGATTGATGGACTGATTGATGGAATGATTGATGGACTGATTGATGGACTGATTGGTGGAATGATTGATGGACTGATTGATTGATGGACTGATTGATGGACTGATTGGTGGAATGATTGATGGACTGATTGGTGGAATGATTGATGGACTGATGGACTGATTGATTGATGGACTGATTGATGGACTGATTGATGGACTGATTGGTGGAATGATTGATGGACTGATGGACTGATTGATTGATGGACTGATGGACTGATTGATTGATGGACTGATGGACTGATTGATGGACTGATTGATGGACTGATTGGTGGACTGATTGATGGACTGATTGGTGGACTGATTGATGGACTGATGGACTGATTGATGGACTGATTGATGGACTGATTGGTGGACTGATTGATGGACTGATTGATGGACTGATTGATGGACTAATGGACTGATTGATGGACTGATTGATGGACTGATTGGTGGACTGATTGATGGACTGATTGATGGACTGATGGACTGATTGGTGGACTGATTGATGGACTGATGGACTGATTGATTGATGGACTGATTGATGGACTGATTGATGGACTGATTGATTGATGGACTGATTGATGGACTGATTGATGGACTGATGGACTGATTGATTGATGGACTGATTGATGGACTGATTGATTGATGGACTGATTGATTGATTGTCCACCATGATGGATAGATATAGACACTTCTTTCTTTCCTCTTGACTAAAACTATCATAGCATTAAAACTGCCACCAAACTATTATTAATATTATTACTAATCTAATATTAATTATTAATCTGAGTTAAAGCTTATTGTTTGTTGCCACAATCCAGTTTAGATGTCACTATTCTGAATTATTGGCACCCTACCTGAGAATAATGTAATATAATGAGTGATATTTTGATCTTAAATTTATGGGAATGTTGAATAGCTTTTATTTTAATACAATATTTACTTCTTCTTTTTTCAAACATAAAAAATGTTGCAAAAACACTCGTTTCAAAACTATTGCTGAAACACTGAGCCACTTCCTGTGATGTCTTGTAGAGCATCTTCTTTATATTCTCAGGTTATGCACATCTGCATTCGCTTCCATTCAGGGTTTTAACAGGGCTCAGATGCAGAGACTGAGATGTTCATCGTTCATTACGTTGTTACAAGTTCCATAAAAGGTCGAGTCGTAACCTCTCGGAAGAGGCGAGTAAGTGATAGGCTAAAATATCCTGATGCTACGCAGAATCTACGATGCCATCAACCTTCACAAGAGCCATAAAACAGCTGCAAAGTGTCACTGATCCAGATTGCAGCATGGTGTTTAAAGATCTTTCCTTCTCATCGGTCTCCTGATGGTGTTCACATGAAACACTGCAGCTCCAGCGAGGCTTGGTGACCTTCAGGAGCTGAGTTTTGTCTAATCTCTGAGCCGTCTCATTCTACTGACTGTAACTTACAGAAATTCAGCTGTTCCTGACTCTTTAGACTTTTTTTTTTTTTTAAATCATGACCCAGAGTGTGTTGATTGATGGATTTGTTGACTGAGAACAAAATACATTTACAGTGAAGCATGGTGGTGGTAGTATCGTGTTCAGCGTAATCCTTGGAGGAGTAATTCTTGCCGTTTATGTTTCTGAAAATTCAAACTTTCCTTTTTCAGCTAGAATTATTAAAATAAATATCAAAACTAAATTCCTACAATCTGTAATGTTACACCATGTTAATCTCAAAAGTTATATGATCCTTTTTTTATGAAAGTTGGAGTAATTATAGGTTTTACTGTACACAGTTCTTGCGCTTGATATCGTTTATCTTTTTAAAAGTGAACTATGTGATCAAACTAGAAACAAAAGTTATTAATTAAACTCATGATAATTAAATAAATCCGTCAGCGGCACTGCGGTAAAAAGTAAAAATATTTAACTTTAACGCCGCGCTGTTTGTAATGTTGTGAGAATTTAATTTAATCAGATCACTGCTGAGCCGTCAGAGGAGAGAAGGAAAGAGATAAAAAGAAAAGCACAGTACTTTTTTTTTTTTTTTACAGTTTTTCTGTACATTAACGTGTTTACTTTATAAATACCTTCTGCTCATGTTCTTCCTGTTGGACCTGTTTCACCCGAGACCTATAAAAGTGCCGTAATGATGATGATTATAATAATTACTTACACTCCGGCGTTCCAGATTTCCTCTGTTTATAAAATCACAGCTGTTTTTTTTCTTCCTTTCCTTTTAAGATGAAATAATGTGCATCATAATTCATCACCAGTAAACTACTGCCTTTAAAATTAAAATACATTTACAGCAAATAACAGTTCAATACAACACAGAGGCCACGCCTCCTTCAGAGACACACACACACACACACACAGAGGCCACGCCTCCTTCAGAGACACACACACACACACAGAGGCCACGCCTCCTTCAGAGACACACACACACAGAGGCCACGCCTCCTTCAGAGACACACACACACACACACAGAGGCCACGCCTCCTTCACTGAGACACACACACAGAGGCCACGCCCCTTTCACTGAGACACACACAGAGGCCACGCCTCCTTCACTGAGACTGACACACAGAGGCCACGCCTCCTTCACTGAGACTGACACAC
>CM075012.1:409823-420569 GCA_037576675.1 Pangasius sanitwongsei | reverse complement strand
GTTTTATTTCAAATCCATTGTGGTGGAGTATAAAGGCAAAATCACACAAACTCTGTCACTGTCCAAATACTTCTGGAACTAACTGTATATTATATATATATATATATATATATATAAAAATCATGCACTTAACCCCAAGCACTAGTGTGCTAGCTAGCACTAGCCGTGCTTAATATCTGTATGAGAGCCGACTCAGACAGAGGTGTAAAAAGAGGCTGTGGGTTAAACGAGTAAAATCCTGCGTTACCGTGAGGATCAGTGACTTGAACGGGGTAGTTGGACTTCAGAGAGCGAGACTGAGGGAGAGAGAAGAAAAGAAAAAAGCGTCACACTTTTTATTCATCACACACACACACACACCCCCCTGACACTGACTCGGTATTTCTCTTATCCCTCTTTTTTTCCCTGAGTAGAGGCGTATTTGAACAGATAAGAGGATAGCGAGAAGAGCAAACACTTTCAGGCTAATGAGGCGAGGACAAGCTGAAACACATCTCCATTCCAGAGCAGCACAAAGACCTGACACACCGCCTCGGCATATCCGCCTCGCCTCACCGCCTCAACTCACCGCCTCAACACTCTGCCTCAACTTACCGCCTCAACACTCCTCCTTGACTCACTGCCTCAACACTCCACCTACTTCACTCCTGACTGTTATACCTTTCTGCTGATGGTGTTGATTAATTCTCTATAACAGCAGCTCTGACAGTAGCACACGTTTATATTAATGCACTCGTTCTAATATGTTATCGTTTCTATAGTAACAGCTCATTCACAGGGGCGTGTACAGCAGACGATGTTTTCTATAATGAGTTACTGTTCCCACCCCAAAGTTGATTATTTTCCTCTAACAGCACGTCCCCGAGTGTTTTATTCCTCTTACACCTCAGCAATTCACCAACTATTACAATTTTTAGAACACGTCATACTATTTATCCATTTGTAGTTACGTACATTTAATGTTCCATGATGTTTAATGTTGTCGCTTACGATATAGCAGCTATAAACAGTCGTTTCCTCACCAGTCTCTCTTTATTCTCTCTCTTCAACTTAATAAGACTAAAAAAAAATCGCAGCTTGTTACGCATGTTACTGAGAAACCGCAAAGAAGCGTAAACTCCTCTGTCCTGAAGACGTCGGAAAACTTAAAGTTACAGCTTCACCTCTGACACTGGAGACTCCTTCCATACATGTTACATAAACATCTCCTTACGCTGGAGAAAACTTCACTGTATTAATGATTTTTTAATCTGTTGATTATCAGTGGAGCGTCCGCTGCACACGCACATGTGAATGAGCTGTTACTATAGAAACGATAACGTATTAGAACGAATGCATTAATATAAACCTGCGCTACTGTCAGAGCTGCTGTTATAGAGAATTAATCAACATCTGACAACCAATCAGAGTGCAGGATTCAGTAGTGAAGTGAGGTAAAATACAGCAGATAATACTCACAAATGTTTTTCTTTTCTGACACTAATCGAGCTTAACTTTTACTTCATATACTGTATGTAGCACATATAACAGGTAACAGGACGTAAATACTGTTTGTGTTTTTGTTAGCTTAAACAGATGCGTAAACAAATAAATAACATTTTACAAAAGCTGTTTTATGAATAAATAAATGTATTTAGTAAGACTTTGTACCGTGTCTGTAATGAAGCTGCTGGGATCCACATCCTCGACCGGCTCAGAGGCGATCCTCCCTGTTAACGACAAAGCGGTGAAGTGTTTATAGTGCAACAGACACACACACACACACACACACACACACTCTCTCACACACTCACACACACACACACACACACACACACACACACAGCAACTGTAGAGTCATAAGTTTCAGTTCAGCTCCATCCTGCAACTTTGCCCCTGGGAGAAATTGTGAAAAGAAAAACATTCAAACTAACAGCAGCTTTATTCCTAATCTCTCTCTCACACACGCTAGCTAGCATGATAATAATGTAGCTCTGACCATATGAGCTAGCTCAATGCTAATATTAAAGGAAATAAATAAAGTTTAGGTGTGTGTAGGTGTTCGCTCGTCACAGCGCTACAGCGTGGAGCGTCGTCTCCTCACAGCTCCGGTGCTCCTGGGTTCCATCCTGAGCTCAGGTTACTGTCCGTGTCCGCTTTCTGTGCATGTTCTCCACATGTGGGTTTCCTCTGGGTTCTCCAGTTTCTTCCAGCCTCACAAAAACATGCGATCAGCGACTCTAAATTTCCACCAAGGTGTGTATGAGTTTCAGGGATAGACTCCAGATTGCTGACCAGGATGGAGCGCCGGAGCAGATTAAGAACCGTACAAGAACCCTAATTTATAACCCTTTATAACATGCAAATTATTTACAATGTTTTTTGCCCCCTTTGTCACTTTATGATGCACAATAAACAAAACCCTCATGTTCTTTAGACCTGGAGCTCAGAACAGACGTCCAGTTTTTTTTTTTTTTTTTTCATTTTTAAAAGCTGGTGAACTTTTAAAGCTCTATCAGGAATGGAAAGTTTTTCTTTAAAAAAATCTTTTGAAAAAGCAAATGAACCCCTTCACTATACAAAGAACCTTTAAGTGTTCTTTTTCTAAAAGAATCTCTGATGCAAACAAAGTTCTGAAACCTTCCTCTGGGTTCTCCAGTTTCTTCCAACCTCACAAGAACATGCCAGTAGGTGGATCAGTGATTCTAAATTTCCACCAAGGTGTGTATGATTTTCAGGGATAGACTCCAGATCACTGACCAGGATGGAGCACCGGAGCAGATTAAGAACTGTACGAGAACCTTAGTGACTCGAGTCTTACGTTAATTTCCTGACGTGACACAAAAACCCTGTTACATCCTAATTTACTGTAAAAGAACCTCCAGATCCTGAGGTGATGTTCTGTGCTCAGAGTGAAGAACCTGCTTTGGTTCCATGTCACTAAGAATTATTCTATAATCACCGACGCTACTGTACTCTCTGTAACACTCTCATTCCTCATGAGACATTAATAAAAAGGAAACACATTTAATGACGTTTGGCAGTAAAACAAAGTGCTGAGTGAGCGGTATGAGATTTCACCGATACACAGCTGATGTACGCTGGTTATAATCTGTATCATCAGCATCGAGATCAGATCTTCTGCTCTTTACACATCATGCACGTTCATCGTCATGGACTGAACACTTCTTCTTCTTCTTCTCATTAGGTAGTGGAGGCGTGATGTTTTTGAGTCGTCCGTCCGTGAGTCTGTTTGAGATTCTCCTCAGTGAGATGTCTCAAGAGCGAGCGGTTGAACGTTTGTAGGATTTATCTGGACTTATCATCGTAGATGAACTGATTAGATTTTAGAATTGATTCAAACAGAGTCAAGGTCACAGCAAGGTCAAATGTCTGAAATCCTGTTTGAAGTATTTCTGGCGTACACATTACGAAGGAGAAGGAGTAGACTTGTCAGCGGTGGAGGCGTTCCCGTCCCCTTCTACTGGCGTGCTTTATTCCTCATTCCATTTCCCTCCTGGAAGTGCTCTTTTGTTTTCTTCCGTTTTTATCCTAAACAGCTTTCCCTGGGCTTTACGGAGAGTCTGGGAGTGCAAAGTAGAAACGTAAACTTGACTTGTATAAACGGAGTCGAATGCAGCTCAGCGTTTTGAAAATTCATTCATAAAGTTACCATCTGACAATTTCGCTGACTCGCTGCTGATATTAATGTTCTACAGCGTCGATGGTGACTTTTTAAAAATTATCCAGGCAAACACTGGTAAGAAACATTGCTGTTTACAAAAATCAGTAAATAATAAACACTGTGTGTGTGTGTGTGTGTTCCATTCTATTCTATTCTACTGATATGCAAATGATCACAGTGATTAAATGAATATGTAAATTAGCCGAGAATTTATCTAGTGAACTTTTGAGTGTGCTTTAGCTTCTTTCCCCTGAAAGGAGTTTATACAACACTAGAAACAGCAAACACACAGAGTGCAACCTGTTTGTTCTCTGAAATGAGAGAGAGACTGGGACTGGACATTGTTTTTTTCCCTGTTTTTTTAAAAGAAAGCCTCTCAGATGAATCGTGACTCCTGAAATCAGGCCGTCATTGTTTCTCGGAGGTGGAGGGAATGCAGGCGGCGTGTAGCTGCATGCTCAGGATGAACCTGAGGAGATGAAATGAAAACCACATCATAATATACGACTGCAGGGCTGCCCGTGCCCTCACATACACACACACACACACACACACGGCCACCCATACACACCCAGTTACAGGATTACAGTAAATGTTGAAAAAGACGCGAGTGTGAGCTGAAGCTGTAGCACATCGCTCTTCTGCTCACGTAAATGATTAACCAGTTGGTCCTTCGTACACAAAGAGATCATTCATCAGCCTCAAGACACTGAACACGTGCATTAAACACAGACTCACAAAAATATCACATTTTCTTATTCACATCTTAGACCTGAGTCTGAGTTACAATTTTTATTTTTATGTATAATAATAAAACCTGCTGTGGCTTTATAACACGCACATTATTTACACAGGGCTTTTTTCTTCCCTGTTTCACTTTATGATGCACAAACAAACAAAATTCTCATGTTCTCCAGACCTGGAGCTCAGAACAGACTTCCAGTTTTTTGTTTTTTTTCCCCCTGTTTTTTCCGTTTATAAAAGCTGGTGAACTTTTAAAGCTCTACAGTCAAAAAAAAATAACTTTCACTGTTGTTAGTTTCACTCAATCCACCCTTGTTCACATTACTTAAAAACTCATGTAACTACATGAACTTAATTTAACTGTGTTGTTTCTACTAAAAAATGAATTTTGTCAGCTTTACTTGAATGTCTTTTGTTCTATTATTTGTAGAAGCTACTCAACAAAGGTGTGTGGAACCACTTGCCACTGCTTTTTTAAGTAAATCCAACAATTCATTTGTTTTGTGTATCAGGAACGGAGAGTTTTTCTTTTAAAAAAAAATCTTTTAAAATAGCAAATGAACCCCTTCAATGTACAAAGAAGCCTTAAGAAGCCTTTTTCTAAGAGAATCTCTGATGCAAACAAACTAAAGTTCTGAACCTAAAAGTCGTATCACGTGGGTCAGGTTTCTAGATCAGAACCTCGAGATGGTCAGAACATGTTTTGGAAATAAAACTAACACAAAACCTTCAGACTTTCTCTGCCACAGAAGCCGTAACTGACTCTGGTTTAAGGAAGGACAAGAAGACAGCAGATTAAAATGTGTGCATTAAATAAAATCTGCTCTCGCTTCCATCCTGTGATGCACAGAGACAAAACTCAGATGGAGAGGATGTACAGATAACGACAGTAAATGTCGGGAAGCAGACGGTGTGTTAGAACCACACGCACAACGCACACAGTAATTAAATCCCTCAGGTTTCCTCGGTGGCCTCCTGACTCGCAGCGGCTTGCGTTTGTGCTCACGGTTTATCTGGTGCTGCGATAAAAACGAACATTTCCTGATCAAACTTCACTTGCAAGATGATTTGCAAGGGCGTTGCTGAATTTTAAAATTTAAATATTAAATGTTATTAAATATAATTCATCATGATCATATCGCGTAAACAAAAACAAGGCGTAAGATGACGTTTGCTCTCACTGTTGTCCTAACTCCTTTCTCACTGGGTTAGTGATATTCTCGCTCACTTGGGGGCGGAGCTTATAATCAAATTTTAAAAAACGCAGCTTGTTACGCATGTTCCCGAGCGTAACCTCCTCTGTCCTGAAAATGTCGGAAAACTTAAAGTTATAGCTTTACCTCTGACACTGGAGACTCCTTCCATAAATGTTAAATAAACATCTCCTTACCCTGGAGAAAACTTCACCGTATCAACGATTACACACAATCTGTTGCTATAGAAACGACAACATATTAGAACGAGTGCGATTTGATTTGCAGCTACTGTCAGATCTGCTGTTATAGAAAATTAATCAACACCTTCTGATGGGAGAATTCAGTAGCGCTGTGGTTTTTTGAAGAACTTATAGCAAATATAATTTTTGTCTCTGTCACTAGTTTTGTGCGATATTGATTTTTCTATGTTCATGATTTACCGTTTTCTATAAATCAAGATAAATGATGTAATCGTCAAAGAAGAGAAGAACAGAAACTCCAGCGAGCACAACAACAGCGCACGTATTTAATCACCTTCTAATCATCATCACCATTAGCATTATTTGTAAAGTGTTCAATCTGACGCTTCGTTGTAAGAATGTCTTCACCCTTCTTTCTCTTTCAGTCAAAAACCAAAAGTGCCGTTTTTGACCGTTTTTGGCTAACGCACACATAGAACTGGTGTTAGCTAAACACGTGTGTAATAGCTAACGTTATCTAACGTTAGCTAAGCGTAACACACACTGATTTAATTTCACATGAATGAACTCCGCACTTAGCGTGACAGAAAGCGAGAACGCCCCGCGAGTCCAGTCGAGAGTGGGGGAGATGAGGGGGAAGTGGGCGGAGCTTCCAGTGGGTCAGTTAATATCAGAGAGTTCAGAACATCTACGCAACTGTCAGTCATTCCAGATTCACATGCTGATTGGCTCATGTGCTGTTTTTATTGTGGAGAAAAAGAAGACTGATCTTCTGGTGTATTTCTGAGTGAGAGCTTGGACTAGTGTTCTCCGATGTTACACTGCGGAGCTTCTACGCTAAATGTGTGATATAATGTGATATAATCAGAGTAAACATCTCAGGATATTGTGTAACCAGTGATATAATATCATATAGAGATATTACTCTGTCACTAAATCTGATGTTGTTAGTTTATTGTAATAAACACAATCATGTTAAATACACAAACCTCACACTAATGCACAGATCCAAAGGCATCGAAGAGAAAACGTATAGAAGGTTAATGACTATAAACAGAATGACACACAATTCACAAGCAGCAGAGTTTCACGTCTTATAAACACTATAAAGAGAACGACTCTTAAACCCACGTCTTCACTGCAGTACTGCTGTAGTTCCCAAAACATGATAAAACTCTCACTTTGTGTTTTTATGAATAAACCTGAAAGCTCACGAGTTTATAGGAAATTAATCCACGCTTTGTTACCGTTCCCACCATGAAGCTGATTATTTTCCTCTAACAGCACGTCCCCAAGTGTTTTATTCTTCTTACACTACAGCAACTTACCAACAGTTATTTATTATTTATTAAAGAACAACACATCATACTTTTTATCCACTTATAGTTACATTTAATGTGGTGGAACATCTGCGAAACGAGTCAGTACATGTTGATTATTACCTCGTCATGTTAGCGAGAAACAGCAAAACTCCTCTGTCCTGAGAACGTACAGCTTTAGCTCTGACTGTTCCGAGTAGAACCCTTTCAGCAAGAACCATTAACTACAGTACTCTTAAACAACGTAGAACCCTATAACTGATACTCACAGAAAAGATGTCCAGTAAAACCCTTTTTAATGAGCTTTTTCACTATAGAGAGAACCGTTACTGCAGAGTGTCAGAGAAGGTTTCAAGTAGAAACAGTTTAGTAAGCTAAGAAACCTTAAAAAGAACCCTTAAATTATTTAGAACCCTACATCTGTTTATTCTCAAGAAGAACAGTTCATAAACTGTGATATATACAGAACCCTGAAAGGATCTGTAAAGGTAAAGGATCTCTAGCTGGTGTTCCTCAGCGTGGAAATGATTTTCTTTTGAGTTCTGAAGACATGAAGAGGCGAATACTTCAGGTTTCAGATTTCAGCTTTCACCCAAACCTCATAACAACGATTCTGTATTCAGTCTAGACGTACTTCAGAGTGTTGAGTACTCTGTGTGTGTGTGTGTGTGTGTGTGTGTGGTGTGTGTGTGTGTGTTGTGGATTTATTCTGTATGTTTCTGTAACTTTTCTTGCAAATCTGTATCAACACTGCACTCAAATTATAATAAACGGATTATGAAGTGTGTGTAATGGTGATATGGTGATGTTTTCTTAAAGCAGTTAAGGTAAGGAGATGTTTGTTTAACATGTATGGAAGGAGTCTCCAGTGTCAGCGCTTTGTAACAGTCAGAGGTAAAGCTGTAACTTTAAGTTTTCCGACGTCTTCAGGACAGAGGAGTTTACGCTTCTTTGCGGTTTCACAGTAACATGCGCAACAAGCTGCAATTTTTTTTGTCTTATTAACTTGGAGAGAGAGAATAAAGAGGCTGGTGAGGGAACGACTGTTTATAGCTGCTGTAACATAAGCGACAACAGGAACTAACTCGTTTCATGAGCATTAAACGTAACTATAAACAGATAAAAACTATGACGTGTTGTCATGCTGTTGCATTGGAGGCTCTTTTGAATGAGAAATGATTTTAAAAATGTTGCTATGTGACAGATATAAGCTGATGTTCTGTTGATTTCTGCGTCTTTCTAGATGTTGTGTAATCGTGGTGTGGTGTACTCACTGCCCCACTAACTCCATAGCGTTATTATTCCTAGTGGTCAAACATGGGAACTGCAGCAAATAAGCGCTAATAGAAGCCCATTAGGGCAGGAATCTCGCTGCCCCATGTAGCTTTACACTCTTCACTCTTTACAGATGTTGTTAAGAAAAATTATAAACGCTGAGCTCTAAATTGCATATAATGAAAATGTTTTATCATGTCAGATGTCTTTATTAAAAATGTAATTTCTGTGGATAAAATGCAAAAACAATCAGCAATATTACAATACTACAGAGATTATATTATTATTATTATTATTATTATTATTATTATTATTAAAGAGACAAAGCATAGTTTAAACTTCAGTAATATTAACTTATTTACTAATTGTAAACTAATTGTAAATAAGTATTATGTTTACCTTTATCTAAAAAGAAATCACTTTTGAATTTAATATACATTCATTTTTTCACACCACAATCATTCTGACTTTGTTGACAAATATTATTATTATTTAATACATTATATATCCTACATTATTAAGCTCTGTGCAGTACATTGATCATATACTTACACATTTATCCACTTACGCCTTACACACTTATCATTTCAGTGCACACTTATCGCTTATACACTTATGGAATTTGGCAGATACCCTTATCCAGAGTGACTTACATTTATCTCATTTATAGAACTGAGCAGTTGAGGGTTAAGGGCCTTGCTTAAGGACCCAGCAGTGATAGCTTGGCAGTGCTGGGGATTGAACTCATGATCTTCTGATCAGTGACCCAACGTCTTAACCACTGAGCTACCATGAAATGATAAGTGTGTAAGTGATAAGTGTATAAGGGATAAGTGTGCACTGAAATGACAAGTGTGTAAGGGATAAGTGTATAAGGGATAAGTGTGTAAGTAATAAGTGTGTAAGTGATAAGTGGATAAGTGTGTAAGTGATAAGCGTATAAGTGATAAGTGATAAGTGATAAGTGTGTAAGTGATACGTGTGTAAGTGATAAGTGGATAAGTGATAAGTGGATAAGTGTGTAAGTGATAAGTGGATAAGTGATAAGTGTGTAAGTGATAAGTGGATAAGTGTGTAAGTGTGTAAGTGATAAGTGATAACTGATAAGTGTGTAAGTGATAAGTGTGTAAGTGATAAGTGGATAAGTGTGTAAGTGATAAGTGGATAAGTGATAAGTGGATAAGTGTGTAAGTGTGTAAGTGATAAGTGGATAAGTGATAAGTGTGTAAGTGATAAGTGGATAAGTGATAAGTGTGTAAGTGATAAGTGGATAAGTGTGTAAGTGATAAGTGGATAAGTGTGTAAGTGTGTAAGTGATAAGTGGATAAGTGATAAGTGTGTAAGTGATAAGTGATAAGCGTATAAGTGATAAGTGGATAAGTGATAAGTGGATAAGTGTGTAAGTGATAAGCGTATAAGTGATAAGTGTGTAAGTGATAAGTGGATAAGTGATAAGTGGATAAGCGTGTAAGTGATAAGTGGATAAGTGTGTAAGTGATGTGTGTAAGTGATAAGTGATAAGTGTGTAAGTGATAAGTGTGTAAGTGATAAGTGGATAAGCGTGTAAGTGATAAGTGGATAAGTGTGTAAGTGATGTGTGTAAGTGATAAGTGTGTAAGTGATAAGTATGTAAGTGATAAATGTGTAAGTGATAAGTGGATAAGTGTGTAAGTGATAAGTGTGCACTGAAATGATAAGTGTGTAAGGGATAAGTGTATAAGTGATAAGTGTGTAAGTGATAAGTGGATACGTGATAAGTGTGTAAGTGATAAGTGGATAAGTGTGTAAGTGATAAGTGTGTAAGTGATAAGTGTATAAGTGATACGTTTGTAAGTGATAAGTGTGTAAGTGATAAGTGTGTAAGTGATAAGTGTGTAAGGGATAAGTGTGTAATTGATAAGTGGATAAGTGATAAGTGGATAAGTGTGTAAGTGATAAGTGTATAAGTGATAAGTGTGTAAGTAATAAGTGGATAAGTGATAAGTGGATAAGTGTGTAAGTGATAAGTGTATAAGTGATACGTTTGTAAGTGATAAGTGTGTAAGTGATAAGTGTATAAGTGATAAGTGTGTAAGGGATAAGTGTGTAAGTGTTAAGTGTATAAGTGATAAGTGTGTAAGGGATAAGTGTGCACTGAAATGATAAGTGTGTAAGGGATAAGTGATAAGTGTGTAAGTGATAAGTGTATAAGTGATAAGTGTGTAAGGGATAAGTGTGTAAGGGATAAGTGTGCACTGAAATGATAAGTGTGTAAGGGATAAGTGTATAAGTGATAAGTGTGTAAGTGTTAAGTGTATAAGTGATAAGTGTGTAAGGGATAAGTGTGCACTGAAATGATAAGTGTGTAA
>CM075012.1:395692-408670 GCA_037576675.1 Pangasius sanitwongsei | reverse complement strand
ATACACTTATCACTTACACACATCACTTACACACTTATCCACTTATCCCTTACACACTTATCACTTACACACTTATCACTTATACGCTTATCACTTACACACTTATCACTTAAACACTTATCCACTTATCCCTTACACACATCACTTACACACTTATACACTTATCACTTACACACATCACTTACACACTTATCCACTTATCCCTTACACACTTATCACTTACACACTTATCACTTATACGCTTATCACTTACACACTTATCACTTAAACACTTATCCACTTATCCCTTACACACATCACTTACACACTTATACACTTATCACTTACACACATCACTTACACACTTATCCACTTATCCCTTACACACTTATCACTTACACACTTATCCCTTACACACTTATCACTTACACACATCACATACACACTTATCCACTTATCACTTACACACTTATCACTTACACACTTACACACTTATCCCTTATACACTTATCACTTACACACTTATCCCTTATCCACTTATCACTTACACACATCACTTACACACTTATCCACTTATCCCTTACACACATCACTTACACACTTATCCACTTATCCCTTATCCACTTATCACTTACACACTTATCCCTTACACACTTATCCACTTATCACTTACACACTTATCACTTACACACTTATCACTTATATACTTATCACTTACACACTTATCATTTCAGTGCACACTTATCACTTATCCACTCATCCCTAACACACTTATCCCTTATACACTTATCCCTTACACACTTATCACTTACACACTTATCCCTTACACACTTATCACTTACACACTTATCATTTCAGTGCACACTTACACTACTACTTCTGATATTTTGTGCACATGACAAATGAACTTCAAACTTGAGAATCTGAGAATCGTATTTCTCCTGGAATAATCCTAACGCTGGCTAATGAGCTAGTACAGAGCAAACATTAGGTGTAATATAAGTGAATAATGAATTTAAGGTGCCGTGTGCAGGAATCAGTGTGGCACTGACCTGCAGGAATCAGGTTTTAAGCGCGTGAGTAAAAAGGTGAGAGGTTAGTGACTCACCTTGCGGCTCGTGCAGCGCCTGTAAACTGCTCATCTTCATCCAGAGAGAGAGAGAGAGAGAGAGAGAGAGAGAGAGATCCGGTACCGAGTCCTTCACCACTCCACTCTAACCCGCACTCCAGCAGCAGGAGAACAACAACACCGGGGGCGTGAGGAGAAAAAAATACTCTATCTCTTCCTGTGGGCTATCGGTGAACGGTGATTCACTGAAAGAATCGGTTCCTTTTAAATGACTCGCTTAATGTGAATCAGTCACTGAGAGTCACTTTAGTGAATCGAACTGAGGGGGTTTTAGATTCGTTTGATTTTAGTGTTCCCAGTTTTACAAGCTTTAATAATAACACTACTACTACTACTGCTACTACTACTAATAACACTACTACTAATAATAATATTACTTCTACTACCATTACTACTACTACCACTGCTACTAATAACACTATTACTACTAATAATAATAATGACTACTACTACTATTACTACTACTGCTAATATGACTACTAAAATTACTACCACTACTACTAATAACACTATTACTACTGATAATAATATTACTTCTACTACTAAAATTACTACTACTAATAATAATAATGATAAATTAGATAAACAATTAGATAAATAATTAAAAAAAAAATTAAATACAAATATTTTTCACAACAACATCCCAGTGATTGCGTTACAGTGTGGTGTGAAAATGAATTTATATTTAATTCCTAAATTCTATTATTATTATCATTATTATTATTATTATTATTATTATTATTATTATTATTGACACCAGAATGAATAGACAATAAAATAAAAACACCTTTTCATTCGCTTGTGCTTGTGAGTCGATTCGCATTTAAAGAGTCATTTGGAACAAAGTGATTCATTTGATGAGGATTTGCTCATCGCTGGAATCGATTCACAAACATCAATGAATCAAAAGGTTCTCAGGACTCAGACACAGACTCAGTCTTTATGTCTAAGTTGAAAATGTCTTTAATCAGTTAGACGTTTTATTAAATCACGTGACAATTTCATCAATCTGTAAAATAAATGAAGATAAATGTAAATCACTTAAATTAAATTAAATTAAACTAAACTATTATTCTGCAGTAGGTTGTACTTTATCACATATTCCTTTATCATTCCTACTGGTTAGTTAGTTAATCTGTTTATCTAATATTAGGACAGATATTATTAACTTAATAATATTAATAATAATAATAATAATAATAATAATAATAATAAATGTATATAATAATAACAACATTTCTAATAATAAATTACTTTAATTTATATAATTAATATAAATAATAATTATTAATAAAAAATATATATATTTATAATCTTGTCATTTCTAAAATGTACTACTATTATGACTAAATATTATTATTATTATTATTATTATTATTATTATTATTATGCATAGACAAATAATAATACATAGCATGATGAACTTTTATTTTTGTGAGATCTTATTTTTTTTAATTCTCCATCCCTGGACTTATGAATGCACGCTGTTTATTCAGAATCAGTGAAAGCTGAACCTCCTGCTTGCTTTCTGTTAATGAACTCTGATTAATTCTTCTCTAATCAGCTCGTTTTAAAGTTACTGGGCTTTAACGAGCTTTAATGAACGCTGCACTGCTCCAAATTTATAATCATAAAGCGTAGATGGATTTTTTTGGAGAGCTCTCTGATCATGTGCTTTTCTCTTTTCTCTTTCTCTTCCCTCTCTCCACCAGTCTGTGCTATTAAACTCATCCATGCAGAAAGAGAACATTCATCCTCCTCCAGCTGGATAATTAGCTGTGAGCCTGAAGCTAAAGCGCCGCTGCTGTTTGAGGTGCCACACCGTAGTGTACATGATCTATAGCCCTGTACTGCTGCCTGTTCTTTTCTTCTCCTCTCTTTATGCTCCATAAACTCCATAAAGTGATGCAGGAGGAACCAGGGTGAGGAGAAAACAACAACAATGCAATTTAGAGCTTAATTAGCTCAGGAACTTCCTGTAGGTGATAGAAATAGAAAATAAAGCGAAATAATCATCAACTGTAATCATAGCCTGCAACTGTGCAGATAGACAGAGAGAGAGAGAGAGAGAAGCATGTAAGAGGGAAAAGAAGGAAAAATGAATGAGCTGAAGAGAAAAAGAGGTTGTAATTTAGTGGAAGTCCAGCAGGAGGTGCTGTGACACTACAGAAAGAGAGAGAGAGCGAGAGAGAGAGAGAGAGAGAGAGAGAGAGAGGAATGAAGGATTAGAAAAAGAAGAGAGAAAGCACTCATGCAAATGCCAGCACTGTAATTTACACACATTCTTGTATTGTGTATTTGTGAGGACCAGGCCTCTCTCTCACACACACACACACACACACACACACACACACACACACGGACCTTTGAGGACATAATAACAAAAGACAAAAATAATCATTAATTAAATTGAGAAATGTAACGTTTACTCAACTAATAAAAACAATTCAGTTTGACTGGACAATGTTGAAACGTTTTCCCTTCATCTTTCGCAAACACACTTAACGAAGACGATTATACGAAGGAAATTCGAGGATTCAATGATTCACGCTACGCACTTTGTCACGCACAGCACCTGAGAGATTTATTTTCACTCTTACGAAGGCTAAAGTGGGGAAACATCTCAGGTGGTTGAAACCAGTATGACATGCTAATTATTAGTCAATTAATTATTAGTTCCCTTTTTTTCATACATTACCCTTCCACAGGAAACCTTGTTGTTGTTGTTGGGAGTTTTTTTTGTCTAAAATAGTTAAATGATGCTGGAACTTTTTAAAAATGTTTTATGTTGCAGAAAAGATAAAAGTAAAAAAAAAAAAAACACTGTCTGTACTGTCATATAGATTTGATGTGACGGTTCAATGGTTAAAAGATTATTTTGTCCTGTGTATGTTTTGTATTTGTACATTTGTATATTTTGTTTACTATGTTACATGTTGTTGTATGTTAATATATATTCAGTACCAGTTAGTGGAGCTACTACAAAAAAATCACTTCTAAAGATTCTGAGCTAGTGATGAGAAAGTCGGAGGTTTAAATCCTAAGACTTTACAGATATTCTGATCTAAAGTCTCATATCTCAATAGTCTCAAAAAGCTGGAGATATTTTAGATCAGCAGTTTTAATTTGAGAACAGAAAAGCAGCATGTGATTCCTCAGCATGTGGGACGTCTTCCAGATTCTCGCTAAGATCCCGAGAGACACAAAGTCTCCAAAACTTCATCAATCTTCAAACTGATGAACAGAAGACAAAGTTTTTTATTAGAAATAGGGCTGGCGATGTGTTTAAACATCATGTCAGTTTGTTGGTATGACAAACTGCCAGCAAAGTGGTAGCTGTTTTAAAAAAAAGTTTGATAATATTTTATTTGATGTTTAAAAAAATTAATTTAAAAAAGTTTATTAATGATTTAAATAACAAGGAGAACTCGATGCCAGTGGCGTGGACGGAGACGCCTCTATCACCAACACATCTGCCTACTAATGTCCTCAAACATCTTTAAAATACACTTCAAACAGGAAGAAAGTGATTAAAGAAAGACTGTTTGAGACTATTGCTGTGACCTTGACCCTGTCTGGATCAATTCCAATGTCTAATCAGTTCATCTGATAATCTGATCTCATGATAACTCCATATAAATCCTCCAAACATTCAAGCACTCGCCCTTGAGGTCTCGCGCTAGCAAGAACCTCAGCGTGGGAAAATCTGAAAACGTGACGCCGCCTCCACCACCTAGTGATGGAGAGATAAGAGAGATATATAAATATAAACACTGAAAAGACGAGAAAGAAAATTGCAAAAATTTGAATATGTTACAGTTTTAAAGATTAAGTGCAATTTTAACATCAAAGTGTCAGGCTGCAGGTACGGACGCAAGTGCAGGTGAGGAAGCTTTATTGATAAAACTTGAACTCAGATCCAAATTGACCATCAAAAATCATAATCAGGAAACAGGCAGTGATCAGGTGATCAAACAACAGGAAATAGACTAGATAAGAATCAATAAACAAAACAAAAACAAAAAAAAACAAAACAGATATGAGATCAAACACCAGGTACAGTAGACTGTGAGGCTCGGTATAGACTGGTAGCTAAAGCACAGCGTGTATACTACACAAAGTAAGTAAGTGTGTATCTGTATATGTGTGTGTATATGTGTGTGTGTGTTGAGTCCTTAAATTGTGTGGCAGTAATTGTGCACAGGTGTGTGTGATCAGTAAGATGGTGGTGGTTGGGTGTTGTAGTCTTTGGCGGCCATTTTATAGGCCATGCAACGCTCTGAGAAGTGAAGTTTAAAGTTTAAGATTCGGCGCTGACGTGACACTAATAATCTGCGTCTAGTCAGTTTGTAATTATTAAATAAATAAATAAATAAATAAATATCCATTCGATATTGCAGAAAAGCATATTGTGACACAGTTGATCACGATATTACATCGTCACTGATTATCACTGATCCTCAGTTGGAAATAAAATTTCATTCCAATCATACGCATGATGTCAAGATGTGGGATTTATGAGTTGAAGAAAGAGCTTTTCCTCAAACAAAGTGCTGATCTTCTTCCTAACATCGAGCCTCAACAACACTAACGTCACATTAGTTCACTAAATTCCAGTCCAAGTGATATTTCAATAAGTGAATGTTCGCTTAACCACGTCTAACCTCTCCAAGAACAAGCTTGGACACTGCTACGCCACTTTGCGACGACTCCATCTGAACATTTATTGAATTAAGGCTTTCTAAACAAGCATTAATTCCAACTGATGTCATCTGACACAGAGACACGCCCACTTTCGTCTCGGAGACGACAAGCTCTTGTGCCTCTACGAGCTAAAGCAGAGGTGTTGGAGTGTGAAAGTCACATTAATAACACTATTATTCACTCAGCGAGTGGGACGGCAGGAGACTTAAGCCTCATTAGCAAGCAATTAGAGAGTCGTTTACAACAGAATGGAGTGAAGAGATGACAAGAGAAGGAGTGAAGAGAGGAAAAAGAGAGGGAACTATTTAATATTGAGAGAGAAAGAGAGAGAGAGAGAATGTTCAGACTTATTTTCTAGTGCTGTTTAATTTTTTTTGTGGACAGATATCACTATTTATATACAAGAGTAAGAAAATCTCAGATTGACAGTAAAGCATGTTTAGCGGCCATGTTTGTTTGGGTCTGCCTCTCTGTGGCTAGTCTGTGATCTCTGAGCCTGGAGTTTGTAAAGATCTGTCTCTGTTTTGTATCTCTACGCCGAGGAGGCGTTCTGCCAGCTCGTAATTTCTGTTTATGACCTGATAACACTCTAGTTCACTTTGGTTTTTACTTTCGCTTTCCCAGTGGTCTATTTTTTTCTAGCTTTTCTGATTTGGTTTATTCTAATTTGCCGTTGTTTAGCTGAGCTGGTCTGAATCTGACGGTTAGATGTTGGTGGGTTTGTGAGTTTCAGAACCAGCTGAAACAGGGGACTGGATTTAGGGCTTAGCTCTTGGGTTTTGAAGTGTATTAGAGGAGCTTAATTTAAGATGAGTCGAGAATTTAAGAGACTGTTTTTGAATATGTACGAATAAGGGATTATCTGCCTAATTCAAAGTGCTCTTTTTGAACTCTCAGGATGTTTGGGCAGAATTCTGCAGGGATTCTGTGGGGTGTTTGTGCCATTTAGAGCCGTCGGCCTGCCAGACTGAGACCCCAACTTCACATCCATAAAGAGCGATAGGAATAATAACATTTATTTGCACTTACAGCACACTCGGCCTTTACACTCGGCCTTTACACTCGGCCTTTACACTCGGCCTTTACACTCGGCCTTTACACTCTGCCTTTACACTCGGCCTTTACACTCGGCCTTTACACTCGGCCTTTACACTCGGCCTTTACATTCTGCCTTTACACTCCAAACTAACCCGATTTGGCATAAAACCCAGGACCCTGGCGACCCTGTGATTAACTGTCCCGCTGTGATATGAGTGGATGCGGGTGGAGATGATGAGGGTGGAGGGGATGACGGTGGAGGGGATGAGGGTGGAGAGGATGCGGGTGGAGAGGATGGGGGTGGAGAGGATGAGGGTGGAGAGGATGAGGGTGGAGTGGATGAGAGTGGAGTGGATGAGGGTGGAGGGGATGAGGGTGGAGAGGATGCGGGTGGAGAGGATGAGAGTGGAGAGGATGCGGGTGGAGAGGATGAGGGTGGAGGGGATGCGGGTGGAGAGGATGAGGGTGGAGAGGATGCGGGTGGAGGGAATGAGGGTGGAGAGGATGAGGGTGGAGAGGATGAGGGTGGAGGGGATGCGGGTGGAGAGGATGAGGGTGGAGGGGATGAGGGTGGAGGGGATGCGGGTGGAGAGGATGAGGGTGGAGAGGATGAGGGTGGAGTGGATGAGAGTGGAGAGGATGCAGGTGGAGAGGATGAGGGTGGAGAGGATGAGGGTGGAGAGGATGGGGGTGGAGGGGATGAGAGTGGAGAGGATGCGGGTGGAGAGGATGGGGGTGGAGGGGATGAGAGTGGAGAGGATGAGGGTGGAGAGGATGGGGGTGGAGGGGATGAGAGTGGAGAGGATCGGGGTGGAGAGGATGGGGGTGGAGGGGATGAGAGTGGAGAGGATGCGGGTGGAGAGGATGGGGGTGGAGTGGATGAGAGTGGAGAGGATGAGGGTGGAGAGGATGAGGGTGGAGAGAATGAGAGTGGAGAGGATGAGGGTGGAGAGGATGCAAGTGCAGCAGTGTCAGAACTGAATCTTCAAACGAAACACCTGGAGAAGTTGCTGAAGAACATACAGGTGTTGAACGTGCTCCTTGACAGAAATTAAAAGAAAGAACTGAACACTGTCAGGGCCAATTAAAGGTGTGTGTGTTTGTGTGTGTGTGTTTGTGTGTGTGTGTGTGTGTGAACAGTTGGAACTAATCAAAAAGGCTGGAGAACAGTGATATGGATCATGTGACCGGTCATGTGACAGTTTGTAGTTCATTGATTAGCCCAATTTCCTTCTTCAATAGATTCTTTTTCAGCAAAATAGACTCTGAATTCTAGCTGTGTGTGTGTGTGTGTTTATGTGTGTGTGTTTTGTGTGTGTGTGTGTGTGTGTGTGTGTACGTGTGTGCATGTGTGTGTGTGTGTGTGTGTGTGTGTTTATGTGTGTGTGTTTTGTGTGTGTGTGTGTGTGTGTGCATGTGTGTGTGTGTGTGCACCTGTTGTTGCTTACATTAAACCACT
Source organism: Pangasius sanitwongsei (assembly GCA_037576675.1). Taxonomy (NCBI): domain Eukaryota; kingdom Metazoa; phylum Chordata; class Actinopteri; order Siluriformes; family Pangasiidae; genus Pangasius; species Pangasius sanitwongsei. The sequence goes on along the minus strand of CM075012.1, from coordinate 400,361 downwards.
GAACCCAGAAGTTACACACCCACACAAACACTTCAGGTCATCATCTGGCATTTCTATGGTATTCTCTGACCTACACACACACACACGCATACACACACACTCTCTCTCTCTCTCTCTCTCACACACACACACACACACACACACACACACATCATACACACACACACACACACACACACAAATTCAGCAAACCAGGCAATTACTAGACACTGTGTGACATTTTCTGATAACTGCTGCTAAAAAAAATGTGACAAGTGCTAAGTGCTTTGTTGAGCAGCTGTGTTTGTGTGTGTGTTTATGTGTGTGTGTGTGACATTTAGTGCTTCTGTTCTGTGTGTGACTGACAGTTGAGCAATCACACACACACACACACACAGAGCAAATTTCGATCCTCATGCAGCTGCAGAGACTTTTCCTTTTCCAAGATGCTGAAAAACATGGAAATTTATGCGCTAGTTTTATTGTCCTGGCCACCCGGAAAATAGGAAAACGCACAGAACGTTCTGGAAATAAGAGTTAATCCCTGAGTTGTTACTCCACTGCGATGGCGTGTTAATGTATTCACATAAACATCGTAAACCTTCTAGAATCAAATCAATGTGTATTTATTTATTTATTTATTTATTTATTTATTTACTTTCCCAGCAGAATACCACTGAGAATTTTCATTTACTAATCCTAAACATTCACTCTGTGTGTGTGAGTGTGTGTGTGTATGAGTGTGTGTGTGTGTTTGTGTGTGTGTGTGAGTGTGTGTGTATGAGTGTGTGTGTGTGTGTGTGTTTGTGTGTGTGTGTGTGTATGAGTGTGTGTGTGTTTGTGTGTGTGTGTGTGTGTGTGTATGAGTGTGTGTGTGTGTGTGTGGGGGGTGATGAAGCGTTGTTACTGTTCCCATCCTGGAGTTGATTATTTTCCTCTAACAGCACGTCCCTGAGTGTTTTATTCCTCTTATCCCACAGCGCTTACCAACAATTACAATTTTTTATTTATTAAAGAACAACATATCCTACTTTTTTATCCATTTATAGTTACATTTAATGTTCATTGAAACGAGTTAGTTCCTGTTGTCGCTTACGTTATAGCAGCTATAAGCAGTCGTTCCCTCACCAGCCGCTCTTTATTCTCTCTCTTCACATTAATGACAAAAAATAAAACGCAGCTTGTTCCGCATGTTACTGAGAAAGCGTAAACTCCTCTGTCCTGAAGACGTCGGAAAACTTAAAGTTACAGCTTCACCTCTGACTGTTACAAAGCGCTGACACTGGAGACTCCTTCCATAACTGTTACATAAACATCTCCTTACCCTGGAGAAAACTTTACACGGAGCGTTCGCTGTACGAGTCCCTGTGAATGAGCTGTTACTATAGAAACGATAACATATTAGAACGAGCGCATTAATATAAACCTGCGCTACTGTTATAGAAAATTAATCAACACCTTCTGACCAATCAGAGTGCAGGATTCAGCAGCAGTGTGAGGAATGTGTGTGTGATTGTGTGTATCAGTCAGTCATTTCCTCGTGGTTACGTGTAAACTGTGACTCATGTTGCGCTAACAGAGACATCGTTCTCTTCTTTCAGCAGAAAAACTAGCTCACATGCTAGCATGAGCTAAACATGCGTCTTGCATTAATTCATTTTAAACTCAACATTTGAACTTTGAACTATTTTGAAACGAATTTGTTGTATTTGTTGCTGGAGTGCAAAAGTTTGCGTCCCCTAATGGCATCTGAATGGACAAAAGTAAAATGTTCCTTATTTTCAAATATCGACAATTAGAATTAAAGTTAAAAATGAAACATGAATATTTCCTGAAACACAACAATCTGGCTAAATACTAGCTTGCTAACTAGATAGACTGCTAAGTTTTTGGTTGTTAGCTAGCTAGATTGCTAAATTGTTAGTTGCTAAGTTGATAGATTGCTAAGTTTTTAGTTGTTATCTAACTATATTGCTAATATTTGGCAGCTAATTAGTTAGAATGCTATGTTTTACCATGTTAACTACCTAGATTTTGGTTGCTAAGATGCTAGACTGCTAAGTTTTCAGTTGTTAACTAGCTAGATTGCTACATTTTTTGTTATTAACTAGTTATATTACTAAGATTTTAGTTGCTAACTAGCTACATTGCTAAGTTTTTGTTTGTTAAATAGCTAGATTGTGAAAAAAGTGGTTTTTAAATGGAAAAAGAATTATTTTGTCATTGAACTAGATTCAGAAGAAGAATCTAGAATGTAAAACAAAATCAACAGAAAAATTGTTTAAATACAGGTTTAAAGCAGTTATAAAAATAAAGGATAGCTATATTATTATTATTATTATTATTATTATTGTCACTACAAGAAAATGTCTCTATAAATTACATTATACTTCTTCATAGTCCTAAGGGTGCACAAACTTTTGCATCTGAGTGTATTGTCTTCATTTTCACTGAGTATGTGTTAAGTGTGTGTGTGTGTGTTATGTATGTGAGTGTGTTGTGTGTGTGTCTGAGTGTGTGTGTAAAGTGTGCATGTTAAGTGTGTGTGTGTTGAGTGCGTGTGTTGAGTGGGTGTGTTGAGTGTGTCTGTGTTAAGTGTACGTACGTGTGTTGAGTGTGTGTGTTGAGTGTGTGTGTTAAGTATGTGTGTGTGTGTGTGTGTTAAGTGTGTGTGTGTGTGTGTGTTGAGCGTGTGTTAAGTGTGTGTGATGAGTGTGTGTTAAGTGTGTGTGTTAAGTGTGTGTTAAGTATGTGTGTGTGCGTGTTGAGTGCGTGTGTTAAGTGTGTGTTTGAGTGTGTGTGTTGAGTGTGTCTGTGTTAAGTGTGTGTTGAGTGTGTGTTACGTGTGTGTGTGTTGAGTGTGCGTCTGAGTGTGTGTGTTAGGTATGTGTGCGTGCGTGTTAAGTGTGTGTGTGTTGAGTGCGTGTGTTAAGTGTGTGTGTTGAGTGTGTTGAGCGTGTGTGCTGAGTGCGTGTGTGTTGAGTGTGTGTGTTAAGTGTGTGTGTGTTAAGTGTGTGTTAATAAAGACACACAGCAGTCGGTGAGCTCTAAACAGGATTTCCCAAACTTTATTTCCTGTGTAGAGGTGTACCATGGGGGCAATCACAGTTAGTGGACTTCCTTCTTATTAGTCTGAGTGCAAACGTAAAGATCCGAGAAAAAAAAAAATCAGCAATTTCAATTCTTCATCATGAAAGAAAAACGTAAATGTCAGAGCTTCGATAGGAACCAGAGGAAGATGCAGAGCGACGGAGTGAAGGAAGAGGTTATTAACGACGCCTTGCGTCTGAACGTTTTAATAAAACCGTGGTGTTAGTCCATAACGCGTCTAATCTCGAAATAAAACGTCTTTTCATCACAATAGCGATAAAACGGTCACGTTCCAATCACATTCCGAACTTTCTGTCTGTAATCACGGAATAATAAAGTCGAACTTTATCAGTTATCAAACATTAATACTCGATATTCCTCACTTGTTATTAATTTAAGAAAGAAAAACGTAAGCGGAATCCATTTAACACGTTTGATACGTTATTATCGTAACAACTAGTTTAAAACATTTCCATCGCGGCGACTCGAATCACGCAGTCGAATTTATAAACGACAAGTTTACATCTGATGCTCTTTTAAACGTGTTCTTGATGTTGTTCGTAACACGTAAATAATTATTAGCACACAGCTAATCCTGACTCTGCCGTATGCTAGCAGCTAATACGTATAAAGCGCTATCATCATTACTGCTGTCAACACTACGATACGTTTCGTGTTGGGAACGCTGTTGCTAGGCAACTAGGAAATTAAAAAGGCTAGTGCTTTTTATCAGAATCTGTTCAATTATTTGAAAAAAAAAGGAAAATTCTGATAGTTAGCAGTTTGTTTGAAATTGCAACCTAGCTACGTAAAATGGCTATAAACGTGGATATTAAACAAACATGAACACAAGCTGCTAGCTACAGCTAGCGAAGCGAAATATAATCATATTAAACAGCTAACATTTGCGTAAAGCAACTAGGAAGTATAAACAACAAGAATGGGAGCTAGCTAATCACTGAGGCTGACTAGCTAGCTATCAGTTTTCTCTTGTCAGCTAGCTAGATTGTTACAATTTGCATTATTTATTAGCTAGCATGCTAAGTTTTGGCTTGTTAAAAAGCTAAATGATAACTTTGGGATTGTTAACTAGCATATGCAGTAAATGGAATAGCAAGCTAGCTAGTAAAAAAAAATGACGTGTTTTATTGCTAAAGTGCGCCGTTGTGTCAGATCTTCCCGTAAACGCCATCTTTATTTATTTAAACGCGGCATTATATTAATGAAAAATAACGAAAATACAACTAAAAAAAAAATCATATTAGTGTTTGATAACTGATCAAATAAAACCAGTTCGTTGATGTTGATCTTTGTTTTCCGTGTGTCGTAAAAATTCGAGCCATGTGATGATGATGATGATGATGATGATGATGACGCAAGGCATCGATGGTTGAGAGACATAAAGAGAGAGAGAGAGAGAGAGAATCAAACAAGAAAACAACATTATCAAAGATATTATTAAACCCCTGAAAAAACGAGTCCATCTGAGCAGTGGGGGGGGGGGGGGGGGGGTAAAATTACAACAAAACACACACACACACACACACACACACACACACACACAAAAACAAACACACACACAAACACACCAACAAAAACA
>CM075012.1:384738-395592 GCA_037576675.1 Pangasius sanitwongsei | reverse complement strand
TGGCTGCTGCACTGTTACAAACCAGCACCTTCACCAAAGCAAAGTGAGCTAATTAAACCGCTGATTGGCTTCTTCTGTGTCACGTGATCAGTTTAGACACATCCTATTGGATATCATGCGCTTTTCCCAGATCTGTACAAAAACAGGAAAAACTTGGATTACTTTTCAGATTCCACATTAGCACGTATCATCCCTGTTCTCAATGTTTCAGCATTTAGATTCTGTAAATATACTTTTCCTTTCTTAAATATATCTGACTAGTTTGGAGTTTTTATTAAAATTGTCTATAAAATTATGCAAAAATATTTACCTGCCACACCTGTGAAACTTTTTTTTGTTATTTTTTGTTACTTTTTTCTTATTTTTATTTTTGAATAAAATATATTTCCTTTCTCTTGCTTTTCCATCCCTTTCATATATTCTTCTATTTCTGTGTTATAAATGAAAAAGAAAAAATAAAACTCTAAAATTGCTGTGAAAACATTTTAAGAACATGTACATAATATTTCTTTATTTCTTTCTCCTTTTTTCTCTATTTTCTTTTTCTTCCCTTCCTCTCTTATGGGTGGCTTCAAGAGTCCAAAAAAAAAAAAACAATTTTATTTAGTGCTAAAAAAAAGTCCATAATGTCCTCTGAAGATCTGAAGATGGAGGCTGGTGACAGGTTTAAGAAATATATAATAATAATAATAATAATAATAATAATAATAAGAATAATAATAATAATAAAGACATTTAAAAAATAAAAATACAAATATATAATGATGTGATACACAAAACCTCTCATCATTAATTTAAATATTATTTTACAAGCTACATATTATTATTAAATATTATTGAATATATGATTTATTAATATTGTCATTAATATAAATCACTGCTATTATTTATGCATCTTGCTGCTGCTTCGTCCCCCACTGTAATAAAATTACACCTGAGTCTACTGTTTCTGCTCCAGGTGTAATGTTTATATATTAGGATGGTAGAGGTGTGTGTGTGTGTGTGTGTGTGTGTGTGTTGTCCGAGATGTGTGTGTGTGTTGTCTGAGATGTGTGTGTGTTGTCCGAGATGTGTGTGTGTGTGTGTGTTGTCCGAGATGTGTGTGTGTGTTGTCCGAGATGTGTGTGTGTTGTCCGAGATGTGTGTGTGTGTGTTGTCCGAGATGTGTGTGTGTGTTGTCCGAGATGTGTGTGTGTGTGTTGTCTGAGATGTGTGTGTGTGTGTTGTCTGAGATGTGTGTGTGTGTGTTGTCCGAGATGTGTGTGTGTGTGTGTGTTGTCTGAGATGTGTGTGTGTGTGTGTGTGTGTGTTGTCCGAGATGTGTGTGTGTGTGTGTTGTCCAAGATGTGTGTGTGTGTGTGTTGTCTGAGATGTGTGTGTGTGTTGAATGTACCACGCTGTGACCAAACACCAAGAAAAATTCCTAACACGTGTAAACGTACAGCACCTGGCGAATAAAACGCTTCTGATTCTGACACTTTAAAGAAAACAGAAAAGAAAAAATACTGAGGCTTGTTGTGTTATTTTCCGTTCGACTTTCTAACGTCCTTGACGGTCCGTAAACACTGTAACACCAACCTCTAATCCAAATCCACTTATCCAGATTAAGCTTTCCAGATTATTTATCTTGGCAGAGTATATTTAGAAGAGTTAGGTTCAATTTATAATCCTATTATTTTAAAATGCGACATAAACAGACACGCACAGAGCACAGGATAAATAAATCAATAAATAGATAAGAGGACCTTTGCTCTGGTTGGTTGGACTGATTTTAGGACGCTTTGTGCCAGTGGGGGTAAAAGCACATAACCCACCGGTCGATGGCTTTAACAGCAGCAGCAGGAGGAGGAGGAGAAGGAAGAGGAGGAAGGTGCTGTTGTTCTCTCATCATTACAGACTAGAACCTCATTTGGACCAGAGACAGACAGAAATGCAGGCTGTGGTTGCGGTTCTCCTACTGGCCGGTGTGGCTCTGATCCATGCCGGACCTCTGCCTCCAGAACCGGTCCTCCAGACCCAGGAGAACTTCGACGCGGACCGGGTAAGAACCTCCACACGTTCATCAAAACACTTCATAATATTCAAAACATAATACAAATAAAAGTGTATAATAATAATAATCAATAATAATCAATTAATAACAGTCTTTTGAACATGTTACTGAATAATATGAACAGTTTGATGCTAATTTCTCAGATTTGTTCTCAAATTTTTATGAATTTAATTAGATTATTTTATACTTTTTTGCATAAATTAAATGACTAATACTGAATTTATTTATATGATCACAAATTGGTAAGATAAACAATAGCTAGCAATGCATAACTCTAATATAACATTAAATTACTACGCTGTAAACTAAATAGCAAAACTTAAACTTAAAAAAAAATTAAAATGAAATCCCCAAAATATCACAACCGAGTACTGATTTACAGAATTAAATTATTCCTCGTACTGCTACTAGCTAAATTGCTAGCATAAGATCGTAGCCTGGAGTTTGCGAGTTTGTTAAAAATTATTACTAAAATGTCTGAGGAGCACTTTAGAAAATCAGGATGTGTTTTTTTACAAAAAATATTTTACTGTTCGATGTTGTTAGCTAGCTAGTAACAAAATATGGTGCCTCTTATGCTAGAGACTAGTTAGCTAACAACTAAATTGTGACTTTTAAACCACAACAAGCTTAATACTGGGAAACAGCGAACTTTAAAACCTTTGTTTGTCAAAAATAACACATCAGTGTACATTTTCAGTCGGGTTCTGTGCTAATCAATAGCTGTAGTGATCTTTTTCCTGCTAGCTGTGGAGGTAAAAAGCAGAAAAAACTTCGTCCTTGATCAAAGAGCAGAAACTGTTTACACACCAGTATTACACAATATTCAAGCAAATACACACCGTGGTTTTTTTTGTTTTTTTAACCAAATAAATTGTTTGGACAAAATTGTTTACTTATACATGCAGCAAAAAACCCATATGATGCGACATAAAAGATATAAAAATGTTTTTAAAAAATTTAAAATGATGCTGCCATTTTTTTTAAAATTGTTGTTTTGTTTATGAAAATTGTCATATGTCTAAATTTGGAATAAGAAAACAATAAAGTAGAAAAAGAATTAGACGTACAAGTGATTCCATGATTTATGTTCCACTTTTTTTTTATGTTAGATTTACAAATATTTCATAAATGTATAAAAAATATTTTTACAGACTTTTTAAACACGGGGAAAGTGTCCTTCACAACAGCACTGAGCTGCTTCAGATAAATTTAAGATAAGTTTAATTAAAAAAAATAAAAAATAGAAAACGTAAAAAAAATAGAAAAAGCATCCCAGCTCACTATCACTCCACTTTACCTTCAAATATAATCATTAAAACATTTCAAAAATTAAATTTTTGCTTAAATGTGTGACTTCATTGATCATCTCATCTTGTTGAAACATCTGTTTCCGTTTTTTTTTTTAAATAACGTCCATTATACATTATAAAAAAATACATTTTATTCTCACATGTTCAAAAGGAAGTTGCATCATCTGAATTTCCTGAAGATCACGAGAAGAAGAAAAGCACATTCTCATACATGATTCTTTTTTCTTTATTTTTTCTTTATATGTTTGATGTTGTGATATTGACCGACGTGGCCACTTTGAAATGTACGACACTGTTACCCAAATTATTGATTGTAAAATAAATAATTAATTAAAGAAATGAAATTTGAATTAAATTATTAGAATAGCATTAACACCTTCAGGTTATGCTAGTTACGGACATTTCGTGTATTTGCTAACGCTATGCTAAAAACTTAACCCTGTTACTTTCAACTCGCGTTTAAGAGAAAACAAAGCAAATGAAATGTTGTTTTAAAAAATTGCCTGACTAAGGTATATCCACCAATCAGTACAAGGGTCAAAGGTTACCCAATAAGCCTTTACACAACAAAAACAATTATTATCCCCAGTTATGTTCACATGTTTAATTTAAAATAAAATATACTTTTAATTTCTGTGTTATACACCACAATATGGTGTCTAGATATGGGTCAATGACGGACATCTCTGACCTAAATAACCCTTAGCACCCACACACACACACACACACGCACACACACACGTGTCAGCCATGTTGTTTTGTGTTCAGTTCTTGGGGAAGTGGTATGACATCGCCTCAGCCTCCAACTGCCCCTGGAGGAAGAAATACAAAGGAGATTCTCCGATCGGATCTCTGGAGCTGCAGCGCAGTGACTCTCCAAACTCCCTGAACATGACCCGCATCATATCCAGGTACACACACACACATACACACACACACACACATACACACACACACACACACACACACACACACACACACACAAACACACACACACACAAACACACACACACAAACACACACACACACACACACACACACTGCTCAGTGAAGGAAATAAGACGTACATCTAAAAGGCAATATTTGTCATTCTTGAGTTGACTAAAGGGTTTAAAATAAATATGCGATAACGCCGAGGCAATAACACACTCGCCTCGATTTCACTGTACACTTTATACACACAAACTCGCAATGACAAAATAACCTTTCGTGTATAATATAATAACCTATCGTCAAATAATAATAATAATACAACCATGGCAACAAGCAAGAAGAGGCGTTGTTATTATTATTATTAATATCATAATTAATATCGTTATTATTATCGTTATTATTATTATTGTTATCGTTATTAATATTATTATTTGTACAAGTACCCATGCATTCCCCGCGATTAAAATCCTCGTAGCACTGTCCGGAACGACAGATACTGCCTTTTTTTTTTCCTTTTCTTCTCAACGTATGTGCAAGATAAAAACGCAAATAAAATCGAAATATCTACACAAACATATCTTTCGAAACCTTTTCGACATTAATGAGTGAGTTACTGCTTACTATATACAGACAGGTTAGCATCCATGCACAGTGTCAACAACTAGCACGTTAACATTCCAAACATGAAACGAGGGGCCGGGTTTGGGGGGAAGGGGTGTGGGAGGGGCGGGGTTTGGGAAAGAGATGGGGGAGGGGCTTTGAAATGCAAGACCGCCCACAATCGCTGCGGACGAAATCTGAGACGCAGAAACGCGCCGTCAGACTCCGATCCTGAACACGTAGCCGGGTTTAGGTGTAAAAGTCCGAGTGAACCAGCAAAAACTACTTTTATTTTATTATTATTACAATTTTGTTTATTTATTATATATATATTTTTAATTTTCAGAAACATTGACGACATTGACGTAGATAAAAATTCTAATCTAGCTATTTTTTTAATCATCAGGTTAAAATGGGCATTTTTATTAGAATTAATTGCATTAATTAATTAATTAATTACTGAATTGTAATATATTAATTGAATTAATTGCAACAATCATTAAAAAACAAAGGTGTAAACATTTTTTTAAAGAATTATTATTTTTAAATGATCAAGATAGAACTTTTTTTAATCAGAATTCATTGAAACAAGTAACAGTTACAATTAATCCAATTAATACAACTAATTAATAAAAATTATATTTGTTAATAAAAGTCACTAAATAAACATAACATCACATAATTCAATATAATTACTCGTTATGTTAAAAAAAAAGAAACACCAAATTAAAAATATATTGAGAGAATAAAAAAAAATAAAAATTCAAATCTAAACAGTAATTTTTTAAATTATCAAGCTATGAACTAGTGCTTTTTATTAGAATTAATTTAAAAGGGTAACAATCATAAAAGAAAATGTGTAATTTGTGATAAAAAAAAAAAAAGACGCTAAATATCATAATGTCACGTAACGCAATTCATTACTTTTTTAAAACCAAGAGTCCAAATTAAACATTTTTTGAGGAATTGGCGTAAATCAGTGTATTTTAGAAACGATCCAGATACCAGCGGTGTGTTTTTTCCTAAGTGCTGGGTGTAATTTGGGACAAGTTGCTAAACAATGCTAGCTAGCGAATCTGCTAGTTAGCGCTACGCATGAAATGAAATCCTAAGTATATAAATTATCACTCAGTTCCAACCTTTAAGCATGAATGTCTGCAGCTAGCCTAGCAAACTACGCTAATTTAAAGAGATAAAAGAAATAAAACAGAGACGATCTTTATGTATCTGTTCTAGAATTTTGTACATTTCTGAATATAGCATTAACATTTGAGTAAAGATGCTAACTAGCATTTCCTATCCATTCATTTAGTGTTAGTTAGCGCTATCACTTAGCAGCTAACACCTGATTTTGCTAGTTTTTGCTAGTTTTTGCTAGCGCACTCGTGTTTATAAACCCGACGCCGTCGCCTTCAGGACCGGACTTTGACGGCACGCTGTAGACGCGTCCAACCAACCGAGACGACACACATACACACACACTGAGATGCAGACATTTTGAGACACACGCCACGATCAGCAGGAGGCCACGCCCACAGGAAGTCCGTTGCGGCAGAGTATGGCTGTAATTCACACGCGTCCACCGTCCTCTTCTTCATCTTCTCGCTTTTATTTCTTTCTTTAAATTGTTTTTCAAGGAATATCAAGGGTCTTTGTCTTTGTCCTTTTTTTAAATTATTGTGTTTTCTGTATATGTGTATGAGTGTGTGTGTGTGTGTGTGTGTGAGTGTGTGTGTGTGTGTTTATTCTTTGTATTGCAACACCGTCCATGTCGTTCGTCTCCATAAAGAAACATCAGGGAACCATTTTTAGTTTTGTAATAAAAAAAAAAAAAAAGAAAAGAAAACAAACGAGAAAACTAAAAGAACAGCCGGTTTAGCGTTTTTTTCCTTCAGCGTTACGCTACAGCTATCACGCGTCCTGATACATTCACTAAGAATTAGCGCTTAATGCTCGAGTTTTGTATATTTTGTATAAATTCCTCATACGAAAGTCCTCCAAGGCCATTTTTCAAACTTTACGTTTTAATTCTTTTCTTTCGGTAAAAAACATTAGCATCAAATACAAAACCCGGTTGTATCGTTAGAATTGTGTTTTAGAAACGATTTTTACAATTTTCCCTTTGGCAAATTTTTTTTTCTTATCATCAAGCTAAACTACAATTAGCATTTATCCCAAATCTAAATGTATTGAGTCTTAACCGCTAGCACATCTACTCTAGGTTAGCGTGAAAATCTGGACTCTAAAAGGACAAATAGATAAAAAAATGTTTATTTTTAAAGCCAGTCTAATCTGAAATCTTTACCTTCTTTAAATTAAAAAAAAAAATTCACTAGCTACGTTCGGTGTCGTATCCAGGCTAATCTACAAGTTTAAAACCAGACTAAATCGAGTGTCTAAAACCATGCTAATCTGCTAAAGTGTTAGCCTTACTTATATAATCTCAGCAGGACTGGAGGGAGCGCACGCCCTCGTAAACTCCACTGTGTGTGTGTGTGTGTGAGAGGGACTTTAGCTAGCGATTATGAAGTGTGTACGTCTCTTTAGCACGATTAAGTATGTTTATGAAATGTGCGAGACCGTAGCTGTGTGTTTTGCATGGGAACTATGTGTGTGTGTGTGTGTGTGTGTGTGTGTGTGTGTGTGTAACAGTCATCAGTGTAAACTCGGGCAGAAACGACGCGCAGGATGACACGCTAATCTAACGAGGGATATCAGTCTCTGAAAATTGTCCTGTTTAAAGTCAAACGTTTAAAAAATAAATTAATCAATCATAGTTTTGTTTTGCAAAAAAACGAAGATCTTCAACGAAGATTTTAACATGTAGTGCATCAAAGTGGGGCGTGTTTCCTAATTTAACACATCTGAATCAAATGAATCGGGGCAGAAACACACACTGAACACAGAGAACGGACGCTAGCTGATCGCTGACTAGCTGACTAGCGGACTAGCTTGCTTTATACGGAAAGCGTAAAGCGACCGAGGAAACGCCACAGAAATTTATGGAACGTCAACAACAATTCACTGAAAGACAGACGAGCGAATCTGAAAAGATTCGGCACACACGCACTGACACATACGACTCACACGATTCACAGACTTTTACAAAACGCTGACGGATAAAAATATAACGGTAAACCTACTTTAAAAAAAATCTCTGGAAATGTAGTGGTTTGGCTTCACCTTCAGTTTCGCGGTTTGTAATAGTGAAGCCCATCAGCAGCAACTGAACAAAAGGAATGACTCAGTGTGTGGCAGTGAATGATACTGAGTCAATTTAGTGACTCGTTTAAAAAGACTGATTTATTCACAAACGAATCGTGTCTAGTGACTGATACTGATTCGTTCATCTTATTGATTCATTCAAACAGATTGAATCGTTCATGAATAAAACGTCTAGTAACTGATACTGATTCGTTCATCTTATTGATTCATTCAAACAGATTGAATCGTTCATGAATAAAACGTCTAGTGATGATACTGATTCAGTCAGCGTAGTGATTCGTTTAAAAAAACAGAATTGTTCGTGATCCAAATAAGTCTTATGGCCGATCCTGATTCTTTCACCTCAGTGATTCATTCAAAAAGAAGGAATCATTTATGAACGATTCGTATCTAGTGACTGACACTGATTCGTTCATCTTATTGATTCGTTCAAAAAGAAGGAATCATTTATGAACGATTCGTATCTAGTGACTGACACTGATTCGTTCATCTTATTGATTCATTCAAAAAGAAGGAATCATTTATGAACGATTCGTGTCTAGTGATCGATAATGATTCGTTCACCTTATGACTTGTTCAGAAAAACTGAATCATTTGTGAATTTGTGAACAACGTCTCTTTTCTCTTCCCAAATGGAAGTGCGAATATTAATCAGTTTTCCAGCGCAAATGTCGTCTGTTTTCCGACAAGTTTTTTTTTTCCAGCGATCCTTTGACTAACTGTTAACTGATTTCTTACAGCAGTTTCTGACTAATATTTGTAAGTTATAAGTTATACCTTAAAGCTACGTATGTTGAAACGATGCTACTTTGTGCAACTGTATACATTTTTAGTAGCTCATAAACTTTTTACGATTTTACATTCACACGAAGTTACAATCAAACCGGTGTGATTAGTTAATTTCCCAGGATTTTTGCCAGCTCTGTCGTTAGCAATGTGTGTTAGTATGTTAGCTTGTAGTGAGCTAGCAGTTACTTATTGGACTTTGTTTTAGCAGATAACATCAAATCCTGGTCCAGTAGGTAAGATATTTCCTTGAAATGCTAATTAAAACGCTAAAAATTGGTGTGTAAATTCCAACCTGTGAGAAAAATCTTCGTAATGTATTCAGTATCAAGGCTAACACGGTTAGGTATCAAGAGTTTTGCTGCTGAAAATGGCGTTGAAAGACCACAAAGACCACAAAAGGACCGGAATAGTGCACATGTACGTTTCGTAAAATACAGTCATCAGAACTACAATACCCAGAATCCCGTTCTCTCAAATCCAGCATTTCCTGGAACCCCAGGCTAACGTATGATAAAAGCGTTTTAGTACTGGCTTGTCATCAATGTTGTCAAGTGTTTCATATTACTTTTACATATTATTCCCTGCAAAATCACTCCCTCTGACCGCAGCCAATGGGGAACCTTGACCGGCCAACAAGCGTCCAATCAGATTCAGTCTTTCAGCCTGAGGCAGAAAGGGGAGCGTGAAGTGGCAGAGAGGAAATAAATAAATAAAATTCAACATTTTACAGCACATTATAGCTCGTTTCCGATTTGCGGTCAGTTGTCCCTTAGTTTCTGTTGTTGTGTCAATTTTAATCACAACAAAAAAAAAAGAAAGGAATAAAAAAGAACAAAAACTTATTAGCAGAGGTTAGCAAAGTTCCGCTGTTACTAGCTCCTCATTCCTTTATCTTTACTCTTGTCAATTTCTTTTGTTGTCATTTTTCTGTGTCAGCTATCTACACTCAGCTAAAATGGGAAAATAAAAAAAAATTATCCATGTCCTGTCTGATGTAGCTTCCTTCTTGTTAGCATCCGTCCTTCCTCGTAACCTGTGTTTGCGTATATGTGAGAATGTGTGAGCGTACGCATCTTCATATGGACATCGGTGTGTTAGTATGTGTGTTTGATTCCGTGCGCGTGTGTGTGTTTCTGTATGTGTGTGTTTGTGTGTTTAGAAGCCCTTGATGTGGCAGTAAGCCTCGAGTGAGGAGAACAGGATGTAGAGCAGCCACAGGCTGACAAAGAGCATGGTTGTGAGCGCTTTGGCAGTCCTCGGGCCTCCCAGCTCGCCGCCGATGTCAGGCCGGCGTCGGTACATGAGCGTAGCCACGCAGATGAAGGCGAAGATGGTGAAGAGCGTGACTGAGAAGGCCAGGTTGCCCGGTTCCACACGAAACTCGCGCCCTTTCGATTGGTGGAAGATGGCGGCGATGGACCATGCCAGACCGATGCCCAGGAACACATTCACCGCATTGCTGCCCGTCACATTCCCGATAGACGCATCGGCATACTGGTCCTGGATCGCAGCCACTTTACTGGCGAAGGTGTCTTTAGAAAAAAAAAAAGAGAGAGAGAGAGAAGCATACATTAAAATGCTGGAAGACTTTAAAAAAAAGCATGAATGCTGCCCTCTAGTGGCCAAATACTGCAGAGACCACCACAGTTTTACATCCTCCATTAAGAAAAATTATATAACAGTTATATCCACTGGATAAAGTCACACTTTCAGATGATAAGGGACCAAAAATATTCCTTTAAATTTTACAACTGCATGATAGTAAAGATGGAATAGTGGGCTATAAGATGTAAATAAAGTGTGTGTCACAAAAGGTAAATAAAGTATATTATAGTTACAGCGAGGTAAATAAAGTGTATTATACTTACAGCGAGGTAAATAAAGTGTATTATAGTTACAGCGAGGTAAATAAAGTGTATTATAGTTACAGCGAGGTAAATA
>CM075012.1:360837-368337 GCA_037576675.1 Pangasius sanitwongsei | reverse complement strand
AAAAATAAAAACCACAGAAAGGTCCCAGCGGTCACAGATGATGAGTGTATTTACCTACACACACTATTTACCCAAGACTAATAAACCGATGAACAAACCAAAAGCACAAACGAATCAACAAACGAACAAATGAACCACTACGACAAACGCAACCACAACAACCATAACGTGATTCAGTAAATGAACCAAGAAAGGAACCAATAAACAAAAATTACATCAAGCAGCAAATGGAAAGCAAACCAACAACTGACTCAACAAACTACTGAATCAACTAAATGAATCAATGAATCAATCTACAAACGATTCACTGTTTATCAAAACAAACAAATCAACAGCAGATTAACGAAGAACTAATAAACGAGCGTAAAAACAAATCTGCAAGTGAATACAACCAAAAATACAACCACAAGTGACCACCAAACATCAAACAAATGACTCAAATGAATTAATAAACAAACCAACTAACAGCTACAAAACCGAAAAAAATCGACAAATGACTCAGTAAATAAATCAATAAATGAACCAGAAAAAACAAACAAAAAGTGAAACTAGTAACGTAATAAACAAACCAAGCAAGCGAACAAAATGACAAACTACCAACAAGTTAACTAACTAACCAGCAGCAAAACCAACAAATGCACCACTAAACAAATTAACAGTTACATTAACAAAATAATAAAAAAACAACTAAACCAACAAACAAACAAACAAACAGAAATGAACCCTGAAACAAGCACGTGAACAAAAACACTAAAGCAAACAAACCAACAAAATATACCACTAAACAAATCATCAACTAAACCAACACTATAATAAACAATCAACAAACAAACCAACATACAAATAATAAAAAACAAAAATGAACCAACTAATGAACAAACAGACTGACAAACAAATGTAATGCACCAACAAACAAAACTAAAGAATAAAATAAAGAAAACCAACAAAATAATAGAATTTTGACCATGTAACCCATCAAATAAGTATACAAACAAACAAATAAACAAAAAAATCACAAAAACTGAAATTAACCTGTTAATGAAACTAACAAATGAGGAAAATCACTGAGCCAACAAACAACCAAACAAATGAACAAACAGATGGAACTAGTAAACAAATGAACAAACCAACAAAGAACAAAACAAACAAATTACCAAAAAATTAATTAAACACCCCTAAATAAACAACAAACAAACAAATCACCACACGCACTGCGGTTATGTAGTGGCGTCTGTTTGTGTTACGCTCGTTAGTGTAGCGGCTTTTTAAAAAAAAAGCAAGCGTTTTATTTTCCTGATATTTTTAGGATTCGATTGGTGACCTTTGACTTGCGAGCAGCGATCAATTCAAACATCATCTGCTGCTTCGCCCACTTTCAACTCGAACAGGAAATGAGGGGAGAGAAAACGAGGGAGAGAAAACGAGGGAGAGAGGAAGTGTAATAACCTCCAGCGGAGGAGTTAAAAGAGCTCACGCTTTCAAAGAAGAAGAGAAGAAGAAAAAAGTGTTTCTCCGTTCTGGAGGATTTTTTTTACAAGGAGCGCAACAGCGGCCACGATCTATCGATCCAAACACACACACACACACACACACACACACAAAACCCCAGGGTATACACACTTTATACCCTCTGTGTGTGTGTGTGTGTGTGTGTGTGTGTGTGTGTGTGGCATCAATAGCAGTGATTGAAGCAAAAGCAGAGCACCTCTTCCCACACACTGATTCACACACACATACACACACACACACACACACAGATTTGACGTTTTGTCTAAGTTACTCTCTGACAGCATGCAGTTAATTCAGTCGCTCTGTTGTCATGGTAACTGCCCAAAACAAAGCAGCGAGAGTAAGACAGGTCCCAGTGTGTGTGCATGCATGTATGCGTGTGTGTGTGCGTACGTGTGTGCGTGCGTGTGTGTGCGTACGTGTGTGTGTGTGTGTATGCATGTGTGTGTGTGTGTATGTGTGCGTGTGTGTGTGCCATAGAGTTCAACAAACTCCTAACAACCCCAAAAGAAGAGCGTCCACTTTATAATGTGTGTGTTTGTGTGAGTGAGTGTGTGTGTGTGTGTGAGTGTGAGTGTTTGTGTGAGTGTGTGTGTGAGTGTGTGTGAGTGTGTATGTGAGTGTGTGTGTGAGAGTGTGTGTGTGTGGAACACCCCTAAGGCGGGTTGTACCATCTCCTAACTGCTGCCACTTCATTACGTATGCGTACACTGCCAAGTTCAAACATGTTTATACAAGCAAAGCTTTCTTCTCTTTCAGTGTTTTTCTCTCTCTCAGTTCCTCTTTTTTCTCTCACCATTTTGTTTTCAAACTCTCTCTCTCTCCCTCTCTTTCTTTTTTCTTTCATTCTCTGATCTGAATACATTACACTTAACTAAAGGTCAGTATATCTCCATCTAATATCACTCATTTACTGTCTCTCTCTCTCTCTCACACACACACACACACACTCTCACACACACACACACACACTCTCACTCACACACTCTCTCACACACACACACACCTGACCTTTTCCTGTGCAAGCTCACAGCCATACACATCGCACAACAACCGTCACTGCACAATGTCACACAACACAATCGCACAACCATCAACCACACCGCACAACTATCATCACACAACACTGAAGATAAAAACAGATCTAAAGCAGAAAGTCAAAAGTAAAACAGTAATAGTGTAGAATTAGAGTAGAATTATGTATTTATTTCTGTAAAGCTGCTTTGTAACAATGTCCACTGTTAAAAGCGCTATACGAATAAAATTGAATAGAATTAAATAAGAGCAGAGTAGAATTAAAGTAGAATTAGAGTAGAATTAGTACAAGTGGTTAAGTTATAGTGGAGTAAAATTAGCAAAATTAAAACAGAATTAGAGTAGAGTTAGAGTAGAATTAGTAACATTAGAATAGAATTAGAGTAAAACTGGAGTAAAATTACTAAAATTACACTAATAATTAGAGCAGAGTAGAATTCGAGTAGAATTTGAGCTTCTTTCTGGACTGAAATTAATAAAAAAATCAACCAACTTATTTGCATTTCTATATAATAAATAAAATATTTTAGTCAGTTTGCGTAATTTAATGTTAAATTTAATGTTTAAACATTTAAGATTAAATTTTTTTAAATTGTTGACACTTTAAACTTATTCTTATCATAAGTTTATACTATAATAGAAACATCAATCACTTTATACATCATGCATGTTATATAATTAATAATTTTACTGTAATGAAACGTTTCTAATATCATCTATAATTTATTAAAATAACAGTTTAGGTTTTTAATATATTATTCATGAATATGTGAGATTTAGCACATTAGATAAACACTGAGGTTTATGTTTATTATATGTTTAATAGAAACTGTATGCTGTATATAAAATGAACATACAGGAAATAAAACTGTACCGTAAATGATCATGTAAATGAAACGTGTGTGAGGACGTGAAGTGTTACAGAATAATATATTATAATGAATATATGAATATATGAATATATGAATAATTAATGAGGTGTATAATGTGAGAGTTATGGGGAGAATTTAATTTCAATCTCAACACGTGAATTTATGATTCAGAAACATCGCTCACACGTGGTTAGTGAACCACGCACTGAAAATACCACACACACACACACACACACAGACACACACACTCTCTCACACACACACACACACTCTCTCTCTCACACACACACACACTCTCTCACACACACACACACTCTCTCACACACACACACACACACACTCTCACACACACACGCACAGAGGGCTGTTTAGAGATTATGTAGATTCCGATGAACACCATGTCGGCTGTGCTGAGTTTATGCACCTCCTATAAAAGCACAGCGTGGAGTACATAAAGCTACACTGTTAGAACATTTAGAACCATTAAAGGTTCTTCGGTTGTCCCTGTGGAACCTCTCCAGAACCCTACAACCCAGTTTTCCCATGGTTCCATGCAGAACACTTTTATGCAGGTAAGTAACCTTAACTGTCCAATAAACCCTTAATAACAATATAGAACCGTAAAACTATCACCTATCAGACAAGGGTCCGAGTAGAACCTTTTAAGAAGCCTAAATAATATGGAACCCTATAACTGTTTCCTAATCAGATAAGGTTCCAAGTCCTAAGAACCCTTACTTATTACAAAGAAACCTTAAAGAATGTAGAACCCTACACCAGAGTGTTTATCAGAAAATATTAATAATAAAACCCTTTTAGAAAGCTAACAATGATTATTTATTAAGAACGTAGAACCCTATAACTGTTTCCTTAACAGAGAAGGTTCCAAGTTCTAAGTTCTAAGATCCCTATTTATAATGAGTAATCCCTGAAGAATCCTAGAACTCAGAAAGACTTCCAAACAGAACCCTTTTAAGAAGCTGAGAACCTTTAATTCTCCATCCTGTAAATAATAAGGAACCCTTTTCTGATCGGAGAAGGTTTCAGGTTTTAAGCTAAGAACCCTTACTCACACAGAACCCTTGAAGAATGAAGAACCCTACAATAGAGTGTTTCCCTATCAGAAAGGTTTACAAGTAGAACCCTTTTAGCAGGCTGAGAACCCTTAAATTTACAACAAACCCTTGTAGAACCCTTTTTTTTCTAAGCCTGTATTTAGATGTTAAACTCCTTACAGGTTCTAGATATGAAGAAGGAAATACTGAGCAATAACTTACCCACGTAATACACACACTCTTAGAACAAAAGGGTTCTTCAAGGGTTCTCTAAGGGTTCAGGGGATAATTTAAGGGTTCTCAGCTTATAAAAAGAGTTCTATTTGGAACCCTAAGCTCAGAGGATATCAGTTGGTTACAGGTGATGCGGTTGTTTTTTTTCAAATTCATATGAATGATGTGATAAGAAAAGCTACCACTGTTAACCCCACCCATAACTCTGCCCACATCCATGCCCCTAACCCCACCCATAACTCCGCCCACATCCATGCCCCTAACCCCACCCATAACTCCGCCCACATCAATGCCACTAGCCCCACCCATAACTCCGCCCACATCAATGCCCCTAACCCCACCCATAACTCCGCCTCTGCATCTATTCAAACACTGATGAAGGAGGGAACAGGAGAGGAAAATCTCCTCAAGCTTTCCGAGGAAAAAGCGTGAGTTAATGAGATTCCAGGGCAGCGGTGATGAACCACATACACACACACACACTCTCTCTCTCACACACACACACACACACTCTCTCTCACACACACACATACACACACTCTCTCTCTCTCTCACACACACACACACACACACACACACTCTCTCTCTCACACACACACACACACACACACACACACTCTCTCTCTCACTCATACACACACAATGATTAGATCTTTACATTGTGACTGTAGATAAATGAGCAGCAGTTGTGTGTAGGAGGAACAGATGGGTTGGCTCTTATTCCGAGGCCGTGTATGTGTGTGTGTGTGTGTGCGTGTGTGCGTGAGTGTGTGTGTGCGTGTGAGTGTGTGTGTGTGTGGTTGAGGCCATGCAGTTATTTTAAAGGAATTTTGTCGCCAAATTGTTTGTGTGTGTGTGTGTGTGTGAGACCTGCTGCATATTTAATTACCTCCTATTCAAATGAGGGCCAACAAAGTTACACACACACACACTGTTTGGGTATTGTATTATGTTGTGACATAATTAATTAATTAATTTTTAATTAATATATTATTTATTTAAAGCAGAATCAGCCACTGACAACCACACCCTCTCAGCCATGCCCCCTCATTGCCACGCCCCCATCTCGGCCACACCCCCTCTCAGCCACTCCACTAAATTATTTCTCTGTCTGTCTTTCTCACTCTCTCACTCAGTCTCTCTCTCTCTCTCTCTGTCTCTCTCACTTTCTCAGTCTCTCTCACTTCAGTTCAGTTCAGTTCATCAGTGCTTTATTGGCATCTCTCTCACTTTCTCAGTATTTCTCTGTCTCTCTCTCTCTCTGTCTCTCTTTCTGTCTCTCTCTTGCTTTCTCTGTCTCTCTCTATCTCTCGCTTTCTCAATATCTCTCTCTCTCTCTCTTTGTCTCTCTCTCTCTTTCTGTCTCTCGCTTTCTCTCTCTCTCTCTCTCTCTCTCTCAGTAGTATTCAGATCAGTTCTCATTTTTCAGCCTGTCAGTGTTTTAATTGAACTCGGCACCATCTAACAATGCCGCAGAGAGCAGTGTGTGTGTGTGTGTGTGTGTGTGTGTGTGTGTGTTATTGGTAGAATGCCAAAATTCCCTGCCACTTGGAGATGTAATACATTAGAAAGCAGAAAAGAGCAGATGGAAGAAAGAAAGAAAGAAAGAAAGAAAAAGGAGAAAAACATTACAGACATAAAGAACAGCTGAGAAAACAGAAAAAGGAAAAATAAAACTACACTGGTCTACAAGGAGAAAGCAAAACTGCATCAAAATAATTCAAAATTAGAAGCTGGGTGTGCGATTACGCTCCATAACTTTACTGCAAAATGTGATATAGCAGTGAGAACGCTGCCACACCAACCATTACAAATTTATCTTTTTATTGATACCAATAACTTTCCATTCATTTATTGTTTTTTTTTTCATGAAAAACTGACCGAACTGTGGGGGGTTTGGTCCCATTGCTGTGTAGCTTCCCAGACTATTAATATATACAACCTCAAAATTATACAGTATTAAAGCTTACGAAATATAATGCGAATATCAGATAATTACAGAACACTAGCTCTAACATCAGCTTAAACGACAAGGTTCCATCTTTATCCGGTATCTAAACGGCGCCTTTTGGCTCGTCTCTTGTGAACTGCGGTAGCATCATCGCTGGAGACGGACTCCATTCCCTCGGTATCTTTTCTCCATGCTGAGATCCTGGTGGAATCTCTCCCCACGCTCATCACTCACCGCCCCACAGCTCGAAGGGAAAAGGTCTAAGTGCGAGTGTAAGAAGTTTTTCAGTGACATGTTTGCACCAAGTGCTTTTCACCCCCTCCCTCGTAGCAAATACACTCGCCTGTGTGTAGATAATTATAAATCTTTAGCGTGAAATATCTTGAAAACTTTAACCAACCAGCACTTTATCACCTGCTTTCTAATTCATCTGATCAAAATATGTAAGAATTAGCACATTTTATCTCCGAGGTCGATAATTTCCCAAAATTTGTAGACCAGTGCTATTAAAGAATAAATAAATAAAGAATACAAAAAATAGAGATATAAATATAAACAAACAAACATACAGATGTAAAAGAAGAAATAAAAAAACTATCTAAAAGATAATAAAATAAACCAAGAAAAAAAAAAATTTATGAATAAAGGAAAGAAAGAAAGAGTGATGTAATATGACATATGATTGGACAGATAAACTCTGACAGGTGATTGGACGGATAAACTCTGACAGGTGATTGGACGGATAAACCGTGACAGGTGATTGGACTGATAAACCGTGACAGGTGATTGGACTGATAAACCGTGACAGGTGATTGGACGGATAAACCGTGACAGGTGATTGGAC
>CM075012.1:348659-351159 GCA_037576675.1 Pangasius sanitwongsei | reverse complement strand
CTTGGCACACTCTTAGAAAAAAAAGGTTCTTCAGAGCTTCTTTAAGGTTCCACTGGGTTCTTTGGTTCCTTATAGAATCTGGAACCCTGTCTGAAATCTCAGTCGTAGGGTTCTACAGGGTTTTTTGTGTAATGTGTAAGTCTTAGGCTCTTTTTATTGGAAAGTTCTCCGAGAGAGAAACAGTTTTTGGGTTCTGTGTTATTTAAGGGTTCTTCAGTTATCTGAAAGGTTTCCAAGTAAAAGCTAAGAACCCTTATAGAACCCTTCTGTTCTAAGAGTGTCCAGTGCAAAATTATTTCTCAGTATTTTCTTCTTAATATCTTCTTAGTATACTCTTAGGAATAAAGGGTTCTGTAAAGGTTCTTAGTTTACAGTCAGGGTTCTACAGGGAACCTTGCTAAACTCTCAGTTGCAGGATTCTACACATAACCTTTAAGGGACGACTGAAGAATGGTCTTCCTCCTTTCTTTAAATTTAGTCTGCTCAAGCGTTCTTTACTAGTCTTTCTGGAGGAACCCTTGGGTTCTGCGTAGAACCCTACAATGGAGTGTTCTGCTATCAGAATGGGTTCCACGTAGAACGCTTTTTATATAACTTATCTAACCAATGAACTTTTTCTTTTGTTCTTTTTCCTTTCTCTTTTTCGTACCTTTTCCCCTTTCCTCTCCTTCTCTCTCACTTTCTTTCTTTCTCTTTCACTCAGTCTCTCACTCCATCCCTCTCTTTCAGTCTTTTCATGTTCTCTCACTCCTCCCTCCTTTTTCTCTCATTTTTTATCACTTTATTTCTCTCCCAGTTTATCTCTAACATCTCTAATTTACAATGTCCATATTATAAACCTGGATAATTAATAACATCATTCGTAGCTGAGAGGGCGTGTCTGTAGATCAGTGGGCGTGTCTATGGGTGGGGCAGATGGGAATTGCGAATATACGAATATCAAAGACTTCCTAGTATTTGAAAACTTCCATATATGGACTCAAAGACACACCCATATTCCTACATATGTGTTTCACACACACACACACACACACACACACACACACACACATCTACTCAGAATCTCTCTCATTTCCATATAAGGCTTCAAATATGATCAAATTTGCACGTTAAGCCTTCAATGCCCGCCCACTCAGAGATCTCATTTCCATATATGGCCACGCCCACAGGGCTATCTATAGCACAGAGCTGCTATACCGGTAAAGGAGATGATGTGATATAAGACATTATTGTATCAGGTGACAGAACACAGGAAGACATGTGTGTGTGTGTGTGTGTGTGTGTGTGTGTGTGTGTGTGTTGGCCTGAAGACGTGTCTATAAATACGTTAGTGAACCAGGCCGGGGAAGAAAATAGGGAAATGAAGCAGGACAAGCTCCAGATAGAGAGACAGAGTGAGAGAGAGACAGAGAGAGAGACAGAGAAAGAGACAGAGAGAGAGAGACAGAGAAAGAGACAGAGAGAGAGAGAGACAGAGAGAGACAGAGAGAGAGACAGAGAAAGAGACAGAGACAGAGAGAGACAGAGAGAGAGAGACAGAGAGAGACAGCGAGAGAGAGAGAGAGAGACAGAGAATATTACATTATATTTACTGACTAATTCACTAATTAATTTAGCTTTTAGTGTGCGTGTGTGTGTGTGCGTGTGTGTGCGTATGTGTGTGTGAGCGTGTGTGTGTGCGTGCGTGTGTGTATGTGTGTGTGTGTGCGTGCGTATGTGTGTGTGTGCGTGCGTATGTGTGTGTGTGCGTGCGTGTGTGTGTATGTGTGTGTGCGTGCGTATGTGTGTGTGCGCGTGTGTGTGTGTGCGTGTGTGTATGTGTGCGTGCGTGTGTGTATGTGTGCGTGTGTGCGTGTGTGTGTGTATCAGGAGTGTATTAAAGCTGATTGGTTGATTAAACAGGACGTTAGTGAGGTGATGGGAGGAATAATGCTTCATTACGGAGAACCAGACCCTCAGCACAGACGGGAAAACAGAGAGACAGAAACACACACACACTCGCGCTCACACACACACACACACACTCGTGCTCACACACACACACACTCGCGCTCACACACACACACACTCGTGCTCACACACACGTTCAGTTTTTTTTTTTTTTTTAATTGTTAAAAGGGCAGCTTTATTATTTTTTCATTAGCTATAAAAAGTTATTTTAACTAATTACTAATTTTCAAACAAAAATTATTATTATTATTCACAGAATTTAAACAGATAATTAATAATATATTTTTTATTTTTGAATTCCAAGTTTTTGAATTTTTGAATTCCAAGTTTTGAGAATTTAAATATTGGCCCATCACTAACAAAAGGAATTGAGGACTAGTTCAATTCAATTCAGTTTTATTTGTATAGCACTTTTAACAAGCACAGAGCAGCTTTACAGAAATAAATGGATTTAAAAAAATTAATTGTAAATTTATGAATTTATCCCTAATGAGTGAGTCAGAGGTGACGGTGGTGAGGAAAAACTCCCTGAGATGATATGAGGAAGAAA
>CM075012.1:332800-348559 GCA_037576675.1 Pangasius sanitwongsei | reverse complement strand
AACATGTATGGAAGGAGTCTCCAGTGTCAGCGCTTTGTAACAGTCAGAGGTGAAGCTGTAACTTTAAGTTTTCCGAAGTCTTCAGGACAGAGGAGTTTACGCTCCTTTGTGGTTTCTCAGTAACATGCGGAACAAGCTGCGATTTTTTTTGTCTTATTAACTTGAAGAGAGAGAATAAAGAGGCTGCTGAGGGAACGAGTGATTATAGCTGCTATAACGTAAGCGACAACAGGAACTGACTCGTTTCACAAACTTTAAATGTAACTATAAATGGATAAAAAGTATGACGTGTCATTCTTTAAGTGTTGTCACTGCGCTATAAGAGGAATAATTCATCACACCGCACCGCCACTCATTATTTTATAAACACACACACACACACACACACACACACACACACACACACTGTGATTTATTTGTATAATAAATCCTGTAGCGTGATTTGAGCATTACGGTGGTTTTGACTCCACAGAAGCAGATTTACGGAGCTGATCTTCTGTCTCTGTCTTCATTAGATTAAAGCAGTGATGGACGGTGGCCCACAGGGACATTTCTCTCTCTCTCTCTCACACACACACACACACACACACACACACTCTGCGTTTCCCCGGCTGCAGTATGATGAAGGTCTGAACTTCAGAGTGATTTGCTAAAATGCCACCGAGTTCCCAAGCTGGAGTTTATTAATGAGTATAAGTTAAATTAAATAAGATCATTAACTTCACTGGCTCTCTAGACAAAACACTCACCATTAAAGTGTGTGTGTGTGTGTGTGTGTGTGTGTGTGTAGAAAGCCTGCACTCCGATGCTCAATAAACAACGATGACAAAATTCAAGTGAACTGAGTGAATCGATTCACAATCATGAACAAATCAGTTCGATTTAAATGAATTTCAATGTAAGTGAATCAAATGAATTGATTAAACTGATATATGGTATTTATGAACACACACACACACACACACAGCATCATGACCCACTTTCTTCTTCTTTTCAACTACCTATTATATTTCATAATTTGTTTTGATTAATTTGATTCGTCAGCCAGATCAGCATCCAGGAATCAGCTGTTGGATTCATTTTTAAACAAAAAAAACTCACATTCTGTATGTGACTGTCACATTTTCTAATTTTAACTAAAAGAATCGTGAATCGTGTTTAAAAGTGATTAAAAACAAGTTCATGCTTCTGAACTGATTCCTTCGTGCTCGAACTTGATTCACCTCAAACACTTAAAACTGATTAGCGAATCAATTTGCCTGATTCATTTCTAAAGGTAATTTAAACACAACTAATTAAAAAAAATTACAAAAATAGCTGTTTTGTCTGTCCTTGAGAATTGATTCACCTGATTCACTTAAAAGAATTAATTTTTAAAGTTGATTTGTTTAGGAATGTGAATCGATTCATTCAGTTCAATTTATAAATTGCATTGGTATCGTTGTTTTTTGAGCATCGGAGTGCAGCCTTTCTACATTTCTGTGTGTGTGTGTGTGTGTGTGTGAGTGTGTGTGTGTGTGTGTCAGCAGGTGTACAGGTTCTGAACTCTCTCTAATTCAGGTATCTTCACCTGTGGGACCCTCTCTCTCTCTCTCTCTCTCTTTGCCCTACATAAGTGTAACCACTCCATCATGTCTGTTGCCTAGCAATGACTCTTTGTACAGGCAGCGAGTTCCTTTCACACACACACACACACACACACACACACTGCCCTGTATGCATTTAACATCTGAATGGAGTGGACATTTTCCTTATTGCCACAAAATGACCTCTGTGCAATTGGCAAAGGGCACCTGTGTGTGTGTGTGTGTGTGTGTGTGGAAGCGTGTGGGTGCAGTCAAGCAAGGTGTTGAAAACTATCTGTGTTACTCAAGCTCAACGGAAAAGGACACACACACACACACACACACATATATACGGGTTCTCGGGTTACACTTGAAGCTTTTGCTAGAGATTAGACTCAGCTCCATGGCAGAGGGACTGAAATCAAATCAACATCGACCAGTTTACTGACTGCAGTTACCCAACAAACACACACACACACACACACACTCTCTTTCTGTGTGACTCACTCCCTGTAGCTTCCTGTTCCTTACATTCTCACACACACACACACACACTCGAGTCCACTACTGAAATCTAACACACTAATGTTGTTAGTGACTTATCAGCACAATTTCCCTCCTTTTCAGTGGAAAGTGGGCGGGGTTACATTTGTGTAAAGATTGTGTAAGCTCCACCCCCACCAATGACAAGACAGATGTCACTCGTCCCACCCACTGAGGTTTTATTAAAAGGAATTTTATTCAATGACAAGGGGACACACGGGTTCTAATTAAATTAAAGTTAACCTAGCTAAAAAAAAAAAAACCTAGTGAGTGAAAGCTAATTTAGCAGGATAGAGTTCTGGAAAAGTATCAATCAGGGGGTTGATTATAAAAAATACCCAAACTCCGAACATCCCACAAAACAAAATTAAAAATCGGTTATTAAAAAAATAAAACAAATACGACACAAATGCAGCTCGTTATGCAAATGCAGGCCATGTGACAGTGCTTCACCGGGGGAAGGGGTTTCAGTGTTTTAATGTCGAGAGTAAAATTTGCATATTAATCAAATGTGTAGTGTGTAAGTGCAGGTCCTTCTGTTCTGTATTCTGGTGTGTAAATACATATTTTTGGGAGTGTGGAGTGATTTTAAATTATGCCTTCTTCAATATTATGGGTTACACACTGAAATACTGAAACCCTGAAACAAACTGAAACACTGAAACACTGAAATATTGAAACTCTGAAATACTGAAACCCTGAAATACTGAAACCCTGAAATATTGAAACACTGAAAAACTGAAACCCTGAAACTCTGAAACACTGAAACTCTGAAATACTGAAACCCTGAAATACTGAAACACTGAAATACTGAAACCCTGAAACTCTGAAACACTGAAATACTGAAACACTGAAATATTGAAACACTGAAAAACTGAAACCCTGAAACACTGAAACCCTGAAACTCTGAAACTCTGAAATACTGAAACCCTGAAACTCTGAAACACTGAAATACTGAAACCCTGAAATATTGAAACATTGAAACTCTGAAATACTGAAACCCTGAAACACTGAAATACTGAAATATTGAAACACTGAAATACTGAAACCCTGAAACTCCGAAACACTGAAATATTGAAACACTGAAATACTGAAATATTGAAACACTGAAACACTGAAACTCTGAAACACTGAAACCCTGAAATACTGAAACTCTGAAACCCTGAAATACTGAAACTCTGAAATACTGAAACTCTGAAATACTGAAACCCTGAAACACTGAAATACTGAAACCCTGAAATACTGAAATATTGAAACACTGAAATACTGAAAACCTGAAACCCTGAAATACTGAAACATTGAAACACTGAAACCCTGAAACACTGAAACAGACAGAAACCCTGAAACTCTGAAATACTGAAACACTGAAATATTGAAACACTGAAACACTGAAACCCTGAAACCCTGAAATACTGAAACTCTGAAACCCTGAAACTCTGAAACTCTGAAATACTGAAACCCTGAAACTCTGAAACACTGAAATACTGAAACACTGAAATATTGAAACACTGAAAAACTGAAACCCTGAAACACTGAAACCCTGAAACTCTGAAACTCTGAAATACTGAAACCCTGAAACTCTGAAACACTGAAATACTGAAACCCTGAAATATTGAAACATTGAAACTCTGAAATACTGAAACCCTGAAACACTGAAATACTGAAATATTGAAACACTGAAATACTGAAACCCTGAAACTCCGAAACACTGAAATATTGAAACTCTGAAATACTGAAATATTGAAATACTGAAACCCTGAAACTCTGAAACACTGAAAACCTGAAACCCTGAAATACTGAAACTCTGAAATACTGAAACACTGAAACCCTGAAACACTGAAACAGACTGAAACACTGAGACAGTTCTCACACACATTCAGGTCAGAAAACCAAGATGCTAAATGAGGACCTGTTGAATCTGTGTTTGGAGGCCAAGGCTAATTGAACCACAGCTATTAATAAAGTGTGGGACAGAGAGAGGGGGAGAGAGAGAGATGGAGAAAGAGACAAAATAGGTGAGGAGAGACAATGGAAAGGGAGAGAGGTAGCTGGAGAGAGAAACACAGAGAGAGACAGATGGAGAGAGAGAAATAAATAGGAAAAGAAACAGAAGGATAGATAGACAAATAGATGGAGAGAGAAATAGACAGACAGAGAGAAAGAGTAAGACAGATGGAGAGAGAGAGAGAAAGTTAAGGAGCAAGAAACAGATAGATGAGAGAAAGAGAGACAGACACACACAATGAGCGAGAGAGAGAGTGAGACAGAGAGAGAGAGAGTGAGACAGAGAGAGAGAGAGAGAGACAGACCTGTCTGTCTCTCTCTCATCTCTGTGATACACACTTTTCCCCCTCTCATCTCAAGATGCTTCTGTCTTTCTCTTTTCTTTGGCCATCCTGAGGGACTGTACCATCTGATGGCTGTCTCCTTTAATGACAGTGCAGATGGTTGCCTCCTTACACACACACACACACTCACACACACACACACACACACACACACACTGAGGATTGTTGAAGTGCTTCTGGCGATTTTACCAATGGCTTCAAAAATGAACGAGGTTGCAATACACACACACACACACACACTCATCCATCACTGTGTGTGTGTGTAAGGACCATGTGCACTGTCATTAAAGGACCTGCTCACAGCTGATTGGCTGGAGGAAGCTGCGTGTTGAGCGAGAAACAGAGTTTTTGGTTGAGAACTTTTCCTGACTTTAGTGTGGAGTTGAATTGAGGGTGGAGACGGCCTCAGGCTACACAATGTAGATCAGCTATTTTCTCGTTCCCTCTTTTCTTTTTCTCTCCCTTTCTCCTCTCTTCCTTCATTTTTTTCCGGCGCAATCTGTCCTTCCTGCACCTGTGCTGTGTTCAAGGGCGTAGCGACACTATACACACACTCAACACACTCCTCACACACTCCTCACACTCCTCACACACTCCTCACACTCTCCTCACACTCTCCTCACACACTCCACACTCCTCACACACTCCTCACACACACCACACTCCTCACACACTCCTCACACTCCACACTCCTCACACACTCCTCACACACTCCTCACGCTCCACACACTCACACACTCCTCACACGCTCCTCACACACTCCCCACACATGCTCCACACACTCCCCACACTCCTCACACTCCCCACACACTCCCCACACTCCCCACACACTCCCCACACTCCCCACACACTCCTCACACACTCCTCACACACTCCTCACACTCCACACACAGAAAAAGACTATCATCTTTTTAATATATTGGCTCTATTGATTTGTGATTGATCATTATTTAATTAATGCATTAGTTGATTATTAGTTAATTAGTTAACCCAAGTGTTGTTGTTCCAAGTTGTTTCATGTGTGACTTCTGTAGTTTTGGAAACAAATAACAAATAGCATAAATTTGTTAAAACAAATAAACAAATCTCACCCAAAATATTTCCCATAAATCTTTGCTTCAAATGAAAAACCACTTTTATCTCCGTAATGTCATTTTTAAATTAATACTTTTCTGTCTATCTCCATCTTTAGAATGATCACGAGTGTAACTTCCTACATTCCTGCTGTCACAGAAAATTAATCAACACCTCCTGACCAATCAGAATCCAGAATTCAGTAGCTCTGAAGTGTAATCGCTCACGTAATATTTCACAGTAGTTTAACAGAATAAACGTGCCTGACCTTTCTACCTGGTGTAGGTGTGTATGTGTAGAACAGGTAGGTCCGGTTCTCATCACCGCATTCCACAAATCACAAATCCATTCTTCAAATCAGACGATATGAACTCATCACCTGAGGCTTTCAATCCCCGGGTTTAAAGTACAGCGAATCTGTGTATAATAATAAGCTTTTAAAAATGTTTTTAATAACTAATAACACAGCCTGGTTACATCTCTACACCGTTATCCTTATTAAAAATGTCAAATATAATAATCTATAAATATTCATGACATGAAAATTAATAATAACTAGCTGGCTAATAATAATAGAGTCTCGATTTACATCCTAATGTTCACTTTTACTGATTTACTTCACAGCAGCTAAATCTGTCAAAATATAACGTTACCATGACAATAACATAATGTTACCATGACAACCACGATGTTCTACATCACTAATGTTAGTTAGGTCACAAGACTAACACACAATTCTGTAACTAAAACTTTCCAAACTTTACTGCCTTGTTATCCCAAAATAATTTGCATATCAGACCTAATTAGTTTAAGCCATGGACGCCATGTTGTGACATCATCATGTCTGAGCTCATATGTAGCCCCGCCCCCTAGTAAGTTATATACAGAAGTACAAAATGTGATTTTAGTGGCATGTAAAAGCTAAAAGATTTGACTGAAACAATCAAATGTATATAATTAGCATTAGCGTACAAGAGAAGTTTATTTTATTTTTTAAAAGTATTATTTTGGCTAACCTGTACATGGAATAAATGGATAGATAAATGGATAGAATAAATAGATCGAGTTGGTTTATACATTTGATGGTGTCTAGTATACGTTCTAATACACACATGCACATTAGACACTCGAGCAGCAGAGCTAGTTTAGGTTCATTTACACACTCGAGCTTAGTAGCATTCCTGTAACAGGAAAAGGACACTTTCATAGCTTAGATCATCTTTCTACCACGCCTGTCATCATCCATCATCCGATCATTCCGATCATGCCTCAGCTGTCTGTGATCACGAGTCAGGTGGGAGGGGCATATTCTCTCTCCCCTGTCAATCACAGTACCACTAGCCAATAGCTGTGGTTCACGTAGCCTTGGCCTCCAAACACAGATTCAACAGGTCCTCATTTAGCGTCTTGGTTTTCTGACCTGAATGTGTGTGAGAACTGTTTCAGTGTTTCAGTCTATTTCAGTTTCAGCTCCAAACACCGATAACGTCACGTCCAAAGTCAAAGTCAAAGTCAAAGTCAGCTTTACTGTCATTTTTAGCACATCGCATCGCAATGGAGAAAACCAAACACAGTTCCTTCAGGAAACTACAGTGCAACATGTAGTAGACTCTGACGAGGAGTAAAAGACTACAGTAAATAATATATAATAAATGCAGACAATGACACCATAAACTACACAGCATCAAACAAAAATAAAACAAGTCAGATAAACAGGAAATGTAAACACACCAGATAAAGCACAGAAGCACCTGCACTTCCACGCTACAGGAGCTCCACGCTCACTACTGAGGAGACCGAGAGCTTTAGAACACTGCAGGACTTTCCTAAAGACGTTCTACAGCTCGAAACGAGACAAGTCATCACTGGCGTCGCTGCTGGTGAGGAAATCAGATAAATCAGAAAACTTCGGCTCTGTCCTGTCCTGATCACTGCACTCTATCAGGTGCAAAAAACAACGCTAGCTAAATAAACAGCCATCATTACCAACTCCTCCCATGAGACTGCGAGGACATCCTTCAGCTCTTTCACAGCGTGGAAAAGAACGATATCGCGGGTCCGTCGTATTGCATTATTGCTCGAGGAAGTATGTTCACCTTCTATATTACACAATAACCTGAGGATGTTCTGTCTTCCTGTAAACGCCACGCTTCTGTCACACACTTGTGTTTATCTCATTCTGCATTCTGCATACTTATTATTATTTATATTTATTTATTTTCCACCTCACATCTTTTTAATCTCACTCTCATGCCGCTGTGACGCTTTAATCTCCCCATGAAGTGTTAATAAACATTTGTCTAGTCTTATCTTATCTTCCGTTAGATAAACTTGAATCATTTTATATAACACTTAGACATTGAATCCCAGGCTTGTTTAGATCAGACTTTTACCTGCCGCTTTTTTAAAAACCACAAACGGCTCAGTCTGACCTCTGGATCATCAGCATGTGTACAAAAGGCAACAAGTCAGTGAATAAAATGGCGCACAGTGGAAAAAAGTCAAGGACGTGTCATGAAAAGATGAATGTGCACTTGTTTTATCTACACATCTGCCACATCTGTGATGTTGAACAGCCTAATAGGATTTACTGGGGAATTTTTCTGCTCTTTAACAAAAATTCACACAATTTTTCCTAAGAAAGGGGAAGGAATAAAAAAAAAAAAAAATTAATAATAAATAGATGGAAATCATGAATGCTTGTACAGGTCTGAGAGGCAGGCATGGCGGTAATGAGAGGTTGTATCACTTCTTCCGCTCTGAATTCATATTCCAGAAACATGAGATAATGTTCTAATTATATGCTCCGGAATCGTTTAATATCCAAACACATCACATTCGAGCTGGATTTTTTTTTAAAAGAAAGCGGAGATCCAGAGTCGCTGCTACGGTTGCAGGACTCTTTTCCTCACCATCATCCCTGCGTCCTTCAGTCCCTCCATCATTTCATTAAAGGAGTGTTATTAAAATCCACTTAACGGCACTCGCAGCACTGCACGATGGAAAATATGCAGCGGGCCAACAGGCCCCGGAAAGTCTGACCCTCAACATCTGCTTCGAATCTGCCTTAAAACACACGGCTCACGTTCGCTCCGTCGCTACACTTGTCTTACACAGTCCCAGAAATCAGGACAAGAGACGACAAGATAGAATTTATAACGTGGACAAGGACATTGTTTAAATAATCGCAGCACTCCGGTGAAGACGTCATCAGTGATGCGGATACAGTGAAGTAACTTCAGCAGCAGGAATTAAATAAATAAATAAATCAAATAAAACCCTCAGCCATGCTAGTCTTCTAATCTTGATCCAGTTCAGCTTCTGTAGCTGATCGTCTGTTTCAGTTTCCTTCACACACGTTTATGTAAATGATTTCGCTAAAGATGGCTCGTCCAATCAGAGACGAGCTACAGGGAGAAGATTTCTAGTCTGATTAGTGAAGTGATGATGTATCTAAAAATATCATCCTTTCATGTGCAAATTATTTATATACATATACAGATTATTTAAATAGTTTTCTTACTTAAAATTGAAAACTGAAAAAATTTCATATGAATTTTTACTTTGTATAAATATCACTTATTTTAAAAAATAATTCCTTGCACAGGAATACAAACAAAAACAAAACACAATAAATAAATACCTGAATTAAAAAAAATCTTTCAATGAGTTTTTAAACTAAGACTCTTTAACACAGGTCTAAATATTTAATGTTCATAACTGAAATTATAGATTATTTTTTAAGTTTCTGAACAAAATATTGCGATATTATTTACATATATACAAAACGTACAGAGTCTAGAACTGTTACATAATGCAAGGAGGTGAAAAAAAAATCTATCTAAAAATAATAATCCGTAAAACTCCCAGGCATTCAGTGGCCAAGAAACGAGAAACAGTCTAGAAAGCAACAGAAATCAGGATAATGATTTATGTTCAATTACAGTAAAGTTCTGATATTTTCCTAAAAACAGCCTTAAGGTGAGGAAACTGAGCAGGAAAGGGTTAAAGATGAACGGACAGAGACTTTAACACAAGCGGTCAGATATGAAGCTCGCAGGACAAAGGCAGAGTTCATTAAAACTGTCGACACACCAACAGTTACAGCATTCATTCGTTCATTCATTCATTCGTTCATTCATTCGTTCATTCATTCATTCATTCATTCATTCATCTTCGTAATTGCTTTAACCTAAGGTTTTTTTTGTAGAAAGTATCTCAGGCAGGTTCAATAAGCGGAACTAAATCTGTGTTTAGTTTCGTTAGAAAGGAGAAAGAGTGTTTGACAGTCTTTATTTCTGTGATTAACTACGTGTTTATAAAACATCAGAAATTCATTATAATATCAAAGCCGACTTCCTGCGATGGCTTTGGGTCTGTGGTGTCGTTGCGAGCAGAGTCTGACATCTCTTCAGAAAAACACATTAAATTATAAATGTCTTTTACGGCACTTGGAAAGCTTTTTCTCTGGTGTCTTTATAAAATGCACATTTTTGCCAATTTCTTTTTAAAACCATATTATACAGGATTACATGTTGTGGTTTTAAGATTTTAAAAAATCTGATTTAAATACAAATCTCAAAAATACAGATTTTAGAGTCAAAGGTGAAGCATCCAGGATTCCAAAGGAAAAATAAAACACTGGCAAAAATGTTTATTTAAATTCACCGAATTGTTCTTTTAATTTTGTGAATATGATTAAAATATCTGAAATTCATATTTTTCAAATACTTTTTGTCAGCTTCCAAGCTCAATAGTCTTTGACCCAATTGCTCTGAATTCACTGAAGGAACAGAGTCGTTATTTAGTGTAAATGTGATAAATGAACTCGTTTATAAACCTCACTGTTTTTGCCCTAGTTGAACTGCAGCAGTGAGTTAAGTTCGCACATGTGCAGTACAGCTCCCTTTTTCTTTCCGGCCGCCGTAGCTGTCTCTGGCACCATCGCTGCTTAAAGTCGCTAATAACTGCGGGAATGGGCGGGGTTTTATCGTGGCGTGAGTCCAAAGCGGTAACGCATAACGTCACTGCGAACCAAAACATAACCACTTCAGATTGTCTTATTTATAGCCAAGAATCATAATCATGTTAGTCGCTGATCTGGACCTTTATGTAACTAGATCTTTATTATTTAATTAATTAATTTGAAGAGTCATGCTCCTGTGCCATGGGAATGTGTGAGAAAGCATCGAGGTGTACGCTAAATCTGCTTGTTTTGTCATGAAACACAAAGATGTATCACAGCACAACTCGTAAAGGTTAGTACTGTGTCGAAACCTACATGTGATAACCAAACGAGTGAGAATAAATACACACCTCCATTTCATCCAACCATCAGGACACACTTTTTCACACACACACAACCTCGTTCGTTCTCTAAGAGTTATCAAAATTGCCAAATCTCTGATCCATTCAGCCAGTGGCCAGACTGATATGCAAAACAGATGGAACCATTAGATTCTGTAATGATACTTTCGACATTCTTCAGCATTCGACACGTGTTTAAACCAGACTCCGAGCCTCAGCAGCAGAGAGCACAGAGAAAACAGCAGGAAGATGGACAGATACATGAAAGAAGAAAAGTTAGACAGAGGTACGGGACGACATCTTCATCATCTTCCGTGACAGATCTTTCAGCAACACTGTGATGTCACGAGAACAGACATTCAGCATCCAACACACAGACATTCATCCGAAACTCCACAGTGCATCGTTCCTGAAATGACAGAGCACCAGTGAAGGGTCTGCTGCTGGAATTATAGAGATACATTTGTAGAAGTCAGTTTTAACCCTCATGTTGTGTTTAGAACTTGAGGGGACGTCTGGTTAAGCCGGGCCTTCGTCACTGTAACTGTACTCAATAAACATGAGATGGAGGGAATGGGACTGAGAACATCACCCTGATTTTTGGTGCACAAGCCAATTTTGAACACTTTTTAGGCTCTGAGGTCATTTTCACCCAAACAGAACAAAATTAGGACCTTCACAGATGCTCTTTCACTAAAACATAGCGATCCAAAAATTCAACTAAAGATTAAGAGTGACTTACAAGATTTCATCGTTTTGGAACTCCAGCACGCCATGGCTGTCCTCGAAATCCTCGCCTCCTCCTTTCGCCGTGCCCTCAATGGTCTTGTAGGGAACCATAACTACACCTCGAGCTCCTGACGTTCGGAGCACCTTCACGTCCATCACGCCGATACTTTCGCTCACGTGTATCACAGGCTCTTCAAAGGTGAAGATTCCAGCGTGGTCGTCATCGAATATAGTGACTGTGGCGGTCGAAGGAATGCCGAGGGTCGCGATCGTGTCCACGTGATTGGCTTCGGCATTCTCTGCCTCATCGCCTTCGTGAACAATGCGAACGTTGCTGAGGTGGATGTGGAAGTTCTCGTCCTCTTCAAAGATGTCATCGTCGATGATGCCGACACGGATCTCCTTTTGAGTCTCGCCCGACTTGAACACCACCGTGCCTTCGGTGAATTCGTAGTCCGAGCCTGCGTTGGCCGTCCCGTCTTCTGTGCGAAATTCAACCGAAACTATTTGGTTGAGATCTCCACCGCGGCGTACCACACTGACCGCCACGGTTCCACAGTTTTCCAGGCATTGATAAGATCCGGGATCAAAATAGATCTTGGAAATGGGATCGTTTTCACCGATGTCACTGCGCACCTCATGCATGCTAACTGCTTTTCGCGCTTGATCTGCTGCATGTTTCTTTAGGATATTCCCAGCACCGGTCATCAGTCGTGTTGCCTGGCACCGATAGAACGCCCGACTTTTTTGCTGCTGGCTGAGAACTTGGTAATTAGCTAGCTCAATCAGCTGCTCCACTTCTTTATCTGGATGCTTCTGCTTCAGCTCCTTCAAGATCTTCGCCATGTCACGCCTGGCCTCCTCTTCATCAAGATCTTTGTCGTCCAGGTCCAGAGTCAAAGTTCCATCCAGAAAATCCACAGCATGGGAGTTGAGCATCTTCCCATCCATTTCAATGTCCACTTTGGATGGAAGAGGACGATCTCCTTCGGTTTCGATGATCATCCCGCGATGCTTGCCAGTTCTGTAGCGTTTGTAGACGTATTTGTAGAAGAGGAGACGACGGTCAGCAATCCAGGCAAAAACGACGCAGATTGGGAAGAAGAAAAGCGTGAGTAGGCCTTCCCAAACTTGTACAACGCCTGGAGAGATAACCGCCAGGATCAAATAGAGCCACAGATACGCGAAAATGCTCCAGGCAGCGGTGACGAAGAAGACCCGAAGGTGCTTGACCTTGCGATGTTCCCCATCAGGAACCACGTAGACGCAGATTCCGATAATCACGAACATGTTAAAGGCGGCACTTCCAACAATGGTGGAAGGTCCAAGGTCACCGGCATCAAAGTTATGACCACAAACCTCAATGACAGAAAGCAAAATCTCTGGAGCAGAGGAACCCAAGGCCATGAGGGTAAGATTGGACACCGTTTCGTTCCAGATGCGTACAGTGGTGGTGGTCGTTTCTCCATTGGGTTTCTTAATGGTGATCTCTTTCTCCTGAGAGGTGATCACCTCGATGGATGCCATGAAACGATCTGCGATGATGGAAACTCCGAGGAACATGTAAACCAAAGCCACGAAGTACACTGTGGCCCGTGCCACCTTGTCCCCAAAAGAGGGGTTTTGGGGCTCCCACACCGGGAGAATCACTCCAGGGGCGCACTTGACTATACCCCCGCAGGTCCCTGATTTGTTGGAATGGTCTGAGCTGTGGTCTTGAACCTTTTCCGCTGTCACGTGATGGATGTTGCAGAGCAAAGCTGCCACTACCGCAAGACACTGGAGCCCCGTGGAGAGG
Source organism: Pangasius sanitwongsei (assembly GCA_037576675.1). Taxonomy (NCBI): domain Eukaryota; kingdom Metazoa; phylum Chordata; class Actinopteri; order Siluriformes; family Pangasiidae; genus Pangasius; species Pangasius sanitwongsei. The sequence continues at coordinate 335,195 of CM075012.1, read as the reverse complement.
AACGAGGAAAGCTCTGAACGCCTCATCATTCTGCCAGTGGTGAAAAAAGAACCGTCTGCTGCTGCTTCGGAAACCTGCGGAATGGCGAGAACAAGGGAGGGAAATGAACGAGTGCAGGGAAGGGAAGAAATGTGGTTTAAAGAGATGCATTAAAGTGAAGCAGTGCTGCAATGTTGGAGAGGGCAGAGCTCAACGAGGATTGATGTGTGCCGTTAATGCAGCGTGTCTGGTGACTTCACGTGAATAACTAAGCAGGACTTATGTGATTAATTATTTTTAATATTTTTACGACCGAATGAATACGCCATGTTACATTCACTAGTGCATGCAGAGTTTGTCCTGGGACAGCGGTGTGCTATCGTACGCACGAGGACAGAAGAGCAGGCGACTGGGAAATGCCTCTGATATACGCCTGCAGGCAAAAGATGCACCACACACACACACACACACACACACTTCACTTACAGGCATTTAAATATAATCCTTTTAACAACAGCTAAACAGGAAGTCACACACATATCCTTATCTCATATCGCATTGGTGGTATAGGTTTACTTCAGATTTGAAATGACAGCAAATACTATATCAAAAATTCATCTTCTAAACACTTTCATTCTCAGTGCATAAGATTTGGGTTTGAATATTAAAAAATAAATAAATAATGAACGCATATTAAAGGGTTGAAACCGATGTGCATTTGGTGATACAGAAAAAAAATCGACATGATCCTCGTGTAAGATAAACCTGTCCCATTGCTATTTATTTATTTATTTATTTTCACAGCATCATTTACATTCCACAGATCCTCTCTAATGGAAGTTATATTTCATATTTCAGTGTTCAACTGTAAAAAAAACAATAACGTTAAAAAAAATACAGTATTTGCATCTTTCACACATTTAAAGCTTATGCACGATGATCTCTAGAGTGTAACACACACACACACACACACTTACACACCGATACAAAGCGCGTGCACGGATGCACAACTAAACAAAATAAAAAAATAAATATCAGTAACATCACCAGATCCTGAATGGGTTTGTTATAAGCGGCTCGCTGGGATCTTCGTGGTGCTGCTGTGCATGCGGTACCGGAGCTGCATCTGCAGCGCGCGGCGCACGCGGTCTCGCGCTCCGTAACTGAAATTCTTCAAAAATAAAAAATAAATAAAATAGGATTCGTGTTCGTGCTGAATTCAGACACACGCTAAAGCTTTGCAAAAAAACAAAGTGCGCGCGCAAAATGCAAAATGTCCCCCTATCGTTACAGTGTTCCCGTGAACGTGCTGCTTATCGGTGCAGTCGAGTCGAATGGAACTGAAAGCTCGCGGTTGTTCTTTTTTGTCTTGAAACGGCGGCACTTCAAACAAAAAAAAATATGAACGAATGAGTCGGAGGGAGACGGTCGGATCCGCGGTGAAGTGGAAGGCGAGGTGGTGGTCGGTGGAGGAGGTCTTTCTTACCTTCGGACACGGAGGGAGACGCAGGGAGACGGCGCGCGCGTGGTCGGTGCCGCACTGCTCGAGCTCGCATTCGGTTTGCGGCTTTTATACGGCGGATGGAGGCGCGATAAGAAACCCGCAGCACAGCTCAGGCTCAGAGTCGCTCCCGTTTTCCCATTCGCACAGCCCCTCAGATCAGATCACATCAGATCACATGAGAGATCAGACCCGAGAAAGACAGAAATGTGCTGGAGTGGAAGAGCGAGTTCTTCCTCATTCTTTTCCTCTGTGAGTGAGAGACTCAGTGAGTGAGTGAGTCTCTCTCTCTCTCTCTCTTCCCCTCCCTCCCTTCTTTCTTTATGTCTCTCTCTCTCTTTTTCTCCTCCTCCTTTCTCTTCCTTTCTCTCTGACATGATGCACCGTGGCTCAGTGCCAAACTCAGCTCATCCCTCTTTCCAATCAGAACCCTAAATATGTCCAAAGAAGGAAAAAAACATAAAGAAGAAGGACTCGGACTCGGACTCAGTCGCCACGGAGACAGCCTTCAAGAACCTCGGAGAATTAAACGTGATATTCTGATTTCAAACAGAAACACACAGACTTCACACTGCTAGAAAAAAGGGTTCTTTTCAAAACACACTGCTGTAAGACAGTATAGAGAACCTTAACCAGTTCCCCCAGAGGGACAAGCTAAGAACCCAACATGTCCACGTAGGGTCCACATGAGTCCGTGTAGGGTCCACATGAGTCTGTGTAGGGTCCACATGAGTCTGTGTAGGGTCCGTATGAGTCTGTGTAGGGTCCACATGAGTCTGTGTAGGGTCCACATGAGTCTGTGTAGGGTCCACATGAGTCTGTGTAGGGTCCGTATAAATCTGTGTAGGGTCCACATGAGTCTGTGTAGGGTCCACATGAGTCTGTGTAGGGTCCACATGAGTCTGTGTAGGGTCC
>CM075012.1:281616-294738 GCA_037576675.1 Pangasius sanitwongsei | reverse complement strand
GTGTGTGTGTGTGTTCACTACTGTGTGTGTGCACTTGGATGGGTTAAATGCAGAGCACAAATTCCGAGTATGGGTCAACACACTTGGCCACAAGTCACTTCACTTCTTCTTCTTCTTCACTTACATCGATAAAGCTTAGATATATTCAGAGATGTGAATAAAACTCTGTAATACTCACACCATATCCCTGAATATGAGCAAATTCATTATTCTATCAAAGTCCATCTACATGAATGTCCAATATGGACAAGAAATAAAAATTGGCTTGTCATTCTTCAGATGATTTATGTAGATGGAATTATTATTAAGTCGATATTTCACTCACTGACCTTTCTGTAAGAGACGTGTGGCAGAAAGCTGAATTCCAGTTTCGGAAAATTACAGCCGAGCTTGCTGGGATGCGGATTTTGGTAAATGTTTTATATTTAATTTCAGATCAAATTACAGTTTTGATTGCTTTGTTAATTCCTGTGAAACAATTGATCTAATGTTGAAAATCTCCATTTACTCGTAGGTCATATTTGAGCCAAGCCAAATGTAGTGTCAAACTTACGTTAATAATAAACACTGTGTGTGTGTGTGTGTGTGTGTGTGTGTGTGGTGGGGAGCAGAGCAGAGTTACTGTTTCAACCCTGAAGTTGATTATTTTCCTCTAACAGCATGTCCCTGAGTGTTTTATTCCTCTTACACCACAGCAACTTACCAACAGTTACAATTTAATTAAACGTTATATTTTACATCTATTAATAGTTAAATTTAATGTTCCCTAATCAAGTCAGTTCCTGTTGTCGCTTACGTTATAGCAGCTATAAACATTTGTTCCCTCACCAGTCTCTCTTTATTCTCTCTCTTCAAATTACTAAAACAAAACAAAAAAAAACGCAGCTTGTTACGCATGTTACTGAGAAACCGCGAAGAAGCGTAAACTCCTCTGTCCTGAAGATGTCAGAAAGCTTAAAGTTACAGCTTCACCTCTGACTGTTACAAAGCGCTGACACTGGAGACTCCTTCCATCAGCGTTACATAAACATCTCCTTACCCTGGAGAAAACTTTACATGGAGTGTCCACTTTACGAGTCCCTGTGAATGAGCTGTTACGATAGATACGTTAACATATCTGAACAAGTGCATTAATATAAACCTGCGCTACTGTCAGAGCTGCTGTTATAGAGAATTAATCAACACCTGACGACCAATCAGGATCCAGATACATAGGGCTAGGATGCGTTCTGTTAGAGAGCAATGGAATTGTGTAGGTAAATAGAAATAGTTTATGATTAAGAGAGAAACAGGAAGAAAGTTTCTAGTAAGCATGATTCAGCCGAGCCAACCATCACGGAGGCAGCGGAGTGATTGATAATCAGCACCATCGCGAGACACACACACACACATACACACACACACACATACACACACACACACTCGGGACAAGTTCCACCAGCGCAGTCCGTCACTCTGTCCTCGCCTTTTCTCCTAATTACGTCTGGCTCTGAGTGTGACTGAAGCCCGAGGTGCTGGTTTGTAACTCATCACTGATGTGAGAGGGGTGTGTGGGAATCACAGTGCAGCGCTGGCAGAAATCCACATCTTCAGGACTAAAGGATTAGAGGAGATGTGAGGTTATTAGATCCGGCGGTGTCCTGGGGTTACAGGTTCGCTACAGAAGTGGTATCATTTCACATTCTGAGAAGACTCGGGCTCTTCTCTCGCCCGTGGGTCCTTAAACCAAATCTGTGCTTTGTTATATAATTGGTGCTCTGTGGTTTCTCCCACGCCCTGAACTGAGGAACTTGTGGAGAAACTTCTTATCACATCATCAGGATGGCAAACATCACCGCATGGGAAACTCCTTTAAAGCATCAATTACTCCTCCTTCTGAGATAACTGAATGGAGGATAGTGAGTTGTACAATGTGAAGGATGAATCTTGAAGATCTTCAGAGGTTCACACACAGGTGATGATGTCTGGTGATTTGGTTCAGAGATCAGATTAGGCTGGAACTCTACAGATCTCCAGGGTGCAGTTAATCCAAATGTCATTAGTGACGCTTAACCTCAGATGACCATATGGTGGGTCATTAGTGGGACTGAACATTTGATGAACCATATGCTGGAGTGTTGAGAACGTTTTACGTTATTTTTTTCCAAACTGGACTGGCGCATCAGTGTTTTCCTACACACTTGGCAAACACTAGCTGTGTGTACGTGCTAATAATTAATTAATAATCCAGTGAGCTTCAACTGAATTAAAAAAAATCATGCTAACATCATCAGAACTAATTAGCGTAAACTGATTGAAGAAGGCATGAATGATATTTATGTCCAACTGAACATAATGACCGAACGAGTTGTGTACATTCTGCACATTCTGCACTTTTACATTTGGTCCTGCAAGGAAACAAATTCACATTACTATTTTAAGCCGATTTTAAAAATCATTCTGAGATCGGATAGCGTGCGGAGTGGCATCGGAATCAGACTGACATTTCAAAGCAGGATGCAGCAGCACTCGAATTCTTCTCCGCTCCTGTTCAGTGAGGACATTTTCTCTTAAACACGAACAGTGTGACTGAACACTCAGCTAACACGATAAACTAATTACTAGCTCACTGTTACACCCTGACATGACATTTACTTCTGAATCCTGGATCCTGATTGGTTGTCAGGTGTTGATTAGTTTTCTATAACAGCAGCTCTGACAGAAGCGCAGGTTTATATTAATGCGCTCGTCCTAATACGTTATCGTTTCTATAGTAACAGCTCAATCAGAGGGACTCGTAAAGCAGACGCTCCACATAAACGAAAAAAATGTGTGTAATCGTTGCTATGGTGAAGATTTCTTAATATAAAGAGACATTTATGTAACATGTATGGAAGGAGTCTCCAGTGTCAGCGCTTTGTAACAGTCAGAGGTAAAGCTGTAACTTTAAGTTTTCCATCTTTGTGCAGCAGTTTAAGGAAGGCCCACATATCAGACGTCCACATACCTTTGGCCTTATAGCATAACTATAAATGGATAAAAATTACAACATTTCACTCTTTAATAGACAAAAATGGTAAAATTTAACTCGTTGCTAAATTGCTGTGCTATAAGAAGAATAAAACACTTGGGGACGTGCTGTTAGAGGAAAATAATCAACTTCAGGATGGTAATTCTGCTGTACAGTAACAATCGCACCACCCCGTCACATCATGAGCTGTTGCTATAGAAACGATAACGTATTAGAACGCATTAATATAAACCTGCGCTACTGTTATAGAGAATTAATCAACACCTCCAGAATTCAACAGCGCTGTGGTGTAAATATTGATAATGGATGGAAGCCATTTTGACAAGTGAGGTGATTAAAATTGATTATAAACAGAGAGGGAGACATTACAAGCGGTCTAACTGCACCTCAGAGAGTCACTACAGCAACACAGCGTCAAAGGTCAAAGGTCAAAGCTGAGAGACTGCTTTTATTCTACAGTAACGCTGGGACATGTATAGCGGATGCTCCACATAAACGGATTAAAAACAAGTTTATGTAACGTTTATTTAACATCACTTGTGGAAGGAGTCTCCAGTGTCAGCGCTTTGTAACAGTCAGAGGTGAAGCTGTAACTTTAGGTTTTCCGACGTCTTCAGGAAAGAGGAGTTTACGCTTCTTTGCGGTTTCTCAGTAACATGCGGAACAAGCTGCGTTTTTTCGTCTTATTAACTTGAAGAGAGAGAATAAAGAGCGGCTGGTGAGGGAACGACTGTTTACAGCTGCTATAACGTAAGCGGCAACAGGAACTAACGTTTCACTGCCGTTCCACAACATTAAATGTAACTATAAATGGATAAAAAGAGTATGCTGTGATGTTTAATACATAAACAGCGGTAATCTTCAGTAGATTGTTCTCTCTGTCTATCTCCCCACAGTCAGAGTTCTGTAGCCTGCAGATTGGAAGATTGGATATACATTTATAAATATAGTAATTTTTTAAAATGCAGATTTCATGCTTTGTCAGAGAGTTTTGCCGCAGTCACGCAAACACGCTCACAAACTTTTAAACCTCCAAACTTGAAAATTGCAGCTGTAATGCTTTTCTGGCTCGGCGGCACCCTGAGCTGGCAGAAATGCTGATTCTGTCCCGGAGACTAATGATGTTGACCGTCCGCGTCTAATCTGGGAGCGGGACTGCAAAAGCACATTTTCTTTTAACAAATGCTAAGACACATCACTGTATTAATACCTAAACAGCTGTTATTAGCCTTACAGGCTCCAGCGAGGCAGACGTGAGATGCAGAGATGGAGAGAATGAGATATTTATGAGAGAAATATCACTATAGACTCATCCACAGGAAAAATTTAGCCTTCTGTGTTTTGGGATTTGGCAAAGAGGCTTTTAACCAAAGTGAGGCAGAAATAAGTCCAGGTACAGAACTGTTAAAGCAGAATTGAATCCAAGTTCTTGCTAAAAAGCTCAACACAGAGCTGAGGCAGTGCTGGGACCTGACATCCGTCTGGCTGCCATTAAAAGAACCTCTCCACTACACTACAGTCGTACTATATGATGGTCCACAATGCTAACGTAACTAACAATTCACGCAATTCAGTGTCACCCAAAATCTAAAATGTAAATCGTCCTTAAATCACATCAAGATCTTCAGAAACGTGTGTTTTATGAACACGAGCTAATCTTCACCGTGGAGCTAAAAGCTGGAATGTTAGCAGGGCGGCCATTTTGGATTTTTTTTGAAGGCAACTTGTACCAAAAAGTTATTGCACTTAAAATTATTTTAATTCATTTCAGCAATGGACATCGTATATGTCTAGCGAGCGCTGCTTACGTGTGATGTCACTTCTTTTCAGTTCTTCATGTGCTTTTGTCATTGTTTTGGTTTTGTTTTCTCCTTCCCTCTAAGTTCACCTGGGATTTATTAGGATTTATTATTAGATAATCACGCTGTTTATTTTAGAAGTGTAACCTAAAGCCATAATCTGCATTTGTATCTGTATTTGCGCTCAAAATATTCATATTTGTTTTTGTATTTGTATTTGTGAGCTCAGTAAAGCAGTGTTTATTTCGATCTACTGGAGCAAACCGCTGATAAAAAAAAAATGAATAGTGCATCTTCAATTCATATTCTGTCACCAAACTTGATCTTTATTCCATTAGCAGGGTTGCCAGATTCTGCGTATAATGTTTGCGTATTGCAGATAGATACTGCGCATCAGAAATGCTCACCATTGTTAACGTTTTCTCCTGGAAAAGACTGAGAATATAAATAAAATGCGTCTACCTTTTCCTATGTTCTGGCCTAGTTTTAAATCTTTTTGTGTGATTTCTGAGTTGTAGCTGAGGTGGAAATTTAACAAAAAAAAAACAACAAATACTCCATCTACAGTTCTGGTCTGTTTTTACTGAATAGTAGTTAAGGATGCATTTTCTGTTCAATCTGAATAATGTATTAGTGTGTAGTTACGCTCTGAGTGGATATATTTCCGGTTTATGCTCCTGGTCTTGGTGTGTTTTTGTGCCTCTTGTCATTCTTGTGTGTTTCCTAGAATTAGCACAGAAGAACACAGCAAGATAAACCGGAAATATATACACAGCGTGATTTACTAATTCAATTCAATTCAATTTTATTTTGTATAACAGTGGACATTGTCACAAAGCAGCTTTACAGAAATAAATGGATTTGAATTTATCACTGTGAATTTATCCCTAATGAGCGAGTCAGAGGTGACAGTGGTGAGGAAAAACTCCCTGAGATGATATGAGGAAGAAACCTTGAGAGGAACCAGACTCAAAAGGAACCCATCCTCATCTGGGTGCAACAGATAGTGCGATTATAAATAAATCCCTTCTATTATTGTGTACTACACGGACAAATAGTGCAAATGTGCAACCAGTAAATTCATCACAGTTTCCGCAAGAAGCACAGAAGAACACAGCAAGATAAACCGGAAATATATACACAGCGTGATTTACTAATAACAGACAAAATGAGCTAAAGATAAGAAGAGAGGAGGAGAAAAAAACAACACAATAACAAATGCATGTGGAATACCGAGACCTAAACACGTGACACGTAAGCAGCGCTCGCCTCGTGCTGAGATGATTTAATAATATCGCTTTAAATTTAAATAGAGACTGTTCTTGCACTTTTACAACCAGTTTATTAACAAATCAGATCATGTTTAATGATGTGCTATGAAACACGTACAGGAAGATTTGGGTATGTATTAACAGAAGAGATTGATCACAGTGCAAAACTAAACAACTAAACATGTTTTATGGGGAAAAGTGAATCGGGTCGAGCATGGCGCCCTGAGGAATGCCGTCATTTACACGTAACGAACAATAAAGCGTTATTATCTAACTGAGATCTGCTTTCAGAAATGTTTTCTCTCCCCGAGATCCCCGCTGTGTGTCTCCTTTGGACTCGCTATCGTAACACTAACCGTGTTTTGAGCAGGTGTACTGTTCCCTGTTTCACAACTCCCCAGCAGCAGTGTGGGATATTAACTTACGCAGAACACACGGTTCTACAAACACTCCGTAGCTCAGGTTCTATTATTCAATCCCTGTTTTTCTCTCATCCATATCTGCATTTCTTCTGTTCATCTGATCCGCTGTGCTGTGATGTGGCGCTGCTATTGGTAACAGAGCCATCTGTCTCTCACACACACACGCACACACACACACACACACACACACATAATTGCTAACAGTGACTCAGCTTTATAGCTGTGAAAGGTCAGGATGAGCCAAACGTCGCAGTTAACGCTGCATTTCTTCAACATTTGCTCAAATTTCAATCCCAAATGTAAGATAAAATCTGTTTATCTTTAAACTGACTGGTGTGTAAGTGTGTGTGTGTGTGTGTATGTGTGTGTTTCGCATCTTCACACTTGGCCCAAAGTCTCGAGGATTCGTTCTTGGCTTGTTAAGGTTTATTGGTTGCACTGAAGAATTATTTCTGAACCACAGATTTTTCTACACATGATTTTTTTTTTTTTTTTACAAAATGAAAAATAATGCTTTAAGAACCAAAAAGCCTTTTAAAAGTTGTAATAATGCCAACGTGCATTCAAATGTTTTTATTAATATTAAAGAAGAAGCCAACTTTACTGCAGTGATACAAGTGTCTAAGTGAGAAAACTTGCACTGTTATAGTCAAAACACCTTGAATATAACAATGAGTCAAGCAGCGATCTGCGGGGTCCAAGCACTCTTCGCAAATAGCCACTTCTTACCAAGTTACACTGAACAATAGAGACGGTAGCTCTGTGATGAAAGCTCAATGCTAGTTGTGTGAAATGCCTGCTGAATGCTGATTGGCTGAAGACGGCCATGTTTTTGCCATAATTCATTGATGATCATTGATTCATCCAGGTACAGATTAGCACAATGATTCAGCACACCACATTTCAGCCCAATTGGACTTTCGGTCTTTAATTTAGCCTCCGATGATCCTAACAACAGCACAGATCCTGCCGGTTTTACATGAGAATAATGTGATATTTTATAATAAATAGATGCTTTTTCTCATAATAACGAGATATTTTCACATAATGACGAGAAACATTTCTCATGATGCTGAATGGGATTAATTTCTTTTCTTCTGTAGTCATGATTCAGCTCGACTTTGGTTCCTGTGTCAGGGTTCCACTAGTTTACTTTAGCAGGAGGTGCTGGAGAGTTTGCGTCGGTGTTCCGTCGGGCTCGGAGAACCCGTCACTCACAGATTTAACCCGGAGTGCGAGAGAGTCGGAGTTGTGTTCTGACCAGACATGAAGTTTTTTTATTTTTTATTCACTCACATTCATCAGCGATTGATCCGGACCCAAAGCTCCATCACTCCATCACAATAAGGAAAATATTCACAACCGTTTCTGATTCACGACTAGAGCCAGATTAATATCGAGCCGTGATCTCTTCATTAGAACCGTCTGACGGTAATGCTAAATGTCAGGGTGTTAACAAAGGGATAATTAGCTGAGCAAATGTACGCACTCCCCTTCACCCCTACACTACTAAACAATAAGGACGTATAATTACACAGTGGGGGAGAAGAGGGAAGGTGAAAAGAACCGAGATTAGACTGGATAATATGCTAACACACACGCTAACCAGGAACGCTGTCACTGTATAGAATAGAGAATAGAGAATGGCATGACTTAGCGTTATCATGGTGTGCTAGTAATTAGATAATTAGCAGTTTGTATAAGATAACCTACACTAAGCAATGCTAAACGCTAAACACGCACGCCCTGATGTACGGAAGCATCATGTGTGTAAAAACCCATGAAATTTTAAAAACACACACAAGCCTGTTCACTAAGAGGCCTTGCAGAGGATTGTGTCGTTCATGTCAATAAATTAACGATAATAAAATAGTGGGCGGAGTCAGTGTAAATAGATTAATTTAGCACCTAAGGACAGCGATATGTATTTCTTTATTATTAGCAAACAGTTCATTATTACAGGATTATATGCACAAATTAACACAAAAAAGTGCAGGTATTAAATTTGTGGAAACTTGTTACCATCAGTTAAAAACAAACTTTTACGTATTTAAGCCTGAATAATGCGTACGTTTTTTAAATCATGCCTTTTAGTGTTTAAGTTTCTCGAAATGATGACTTATTACTGTAGTAAATTTTATTTCATATTTGAAATCCACCACAGCATCTAAACAGTCTTTGAAAAAAAAAAAAAACAGTGTTTCAGTGTTTTTATTTACTTTTATCTTAAAATACTCATACTCAGGTCTACGAAATTTGAACTTTTTTTTAACATTCGTATTGTCCTGTTTCGACACGTTTCATCGCCGTTAATCAGCGTTATACCCAAGATTCAGTTTCAGCAGATTGACTAACAGGTTATATCAAGGACTGTGTCTTTCACGTGAGCAAATAATAATAATAATAATAATAAATAATATAGGATAACATGTATGAATATGTAATTTGGGGCGTTTCTAATTAAAGTTACACAATAATGGGTGGAGTCAATGCAAAATTAATTTAATTTACCATCAGCAGATTTACTGCAGCCTGAAAGTGACTTTAATATGACCAAAGGCCAGGTATTAAATTTGCGGAAGTCTGTTATCTTCGGATTAATAAGTATGTAATTGTACATAAGTTAAATTCTTTAAAAAAAGTTACATTTCTGGAAAAGACGAGTTATTATTGATGTAAATTTAGTTTGATATTTAATATACGCTGCAAGTTTTTTATTTACATTTATCTTAAAATGAACACTCAGGTCTACGAACTTTGAACGTTCATATCGTGCTTCTTTTGTACATTTCATCATTTTTAGTGTTTTACACAAGTATCAGTTTACACTCGAGTTTCTTTCGAGAACAATCACGCACACAATAACCTCATTTACATACGATGTTTTTTCACGTAAATATTTCTGATAGTAAATCAGCCACAGCATGTCACAAACTACGTACATAAATTAACCTGTTTATTTGTTATCTTATTTGTTATCTTATTTACTTCTTTACTATTTGTACAATTTATTACATCACACAATCATTTAAATGTCACAGTTAAAAAAAAAAACTTTAAAGAAAAAATATTTAGGAAACTGATTTCACACCTAGCCTTCATTTCTCAATGCTAAACCTGCTGTTTGCTTGCAGTGCATTATGGGTAACACACAAACACACACACACACACACACACACACACACAAAGAACAACAAACATCTGCATGACCATTAAAAAAATCTCCTGAGAAAAGGTTTCATGTGTTCCAGTATTTTCTTTCCACAAAATGGCTGACGTTCCTGTACAAGCGCTGTAACACAGGAAGACAGGAAGTCCTGACAGGAAATGAGGTTAATCATTTAACAAAACACACACACACACACACAGCATATTCTTGTGGTATATACAACTACAAAAGTCCACATTTTCTACCAGCGCTCATCAAATACACAATTTGTGATTCAATGTTGATGTTTATATGACAGAACACACGAAAATCGATTAGCGGTTAATGCTAAGTGTAATTACAGTGTATTTTTAGTCAAACTGAGTCAATTTTTAATAATTTATCAACATATCTGAGGTAAATGTTGACGTTCCGGATAATTCTATAACATTTCTAGGTTACGTTGTCTTTATATTATCTGTATAAAAGACTTATATAGCTAAGTTGATAGCCCCAGTCACTAGCTTATACTAGTTGCCTAGCAACAGTGTTCTTACAACTTTATCCTCTTGAACTGTGAGTGTATCCTGTTAAATTCTCACTTCCACTTGATATGTGTGTGTGTGTGTGTGTGTGTGTGTTTCCTCAATGTTTTGCCTAGAGACTCTTAGCCAAACTGTTAGCATCCTTTGTGCTGTTGTAATCAGAGTTTGTTTGTCGTCGTGTGTTTACCTAATTTTGAAAACTAATGAATCAATTAAATAAACAACTAATTTATTAATTCATTTTGTGATTTGTCGACGGTTGTCTACATGTTGTGTATATGGAGTTTACCTGCTGTGAGACTCTGAAAAATGAGCAAGCTAATTAAGTTTAGCGCTGCCTTGTTCTCAGCGTGATGGCAGATCAGAGCCCAAGTAAGAGTGTGTGTGTGTGTGTGTGTGTGAAGTGAGCAGGGATTCTAAGCACATCTGCAGCTGTCTCAACATCTGTCCATACTCATTAAGGTGAGACAAAGTGTGTGTGTGTCGCCAAATTGTGAGTAAATTGCCTGCTACTCATCTCTTCCTAACTTTGTACTGCCTCACCTCTACACACACACACACACACACACTATTCGCTTTCTAAGCAGAAAGTGAGCAAATCCAAATATGAAGGTGAATTACAAATTAATCTGAAAATAAATGTGAAAGTGGACAAACGTCTCGTCTGAAACAGGACGGAGTTTTACGCAAACCTCCAGGTGCTGCTTGTCTGTTTTAGTTAAGATTTAGACAATAGAAAGGTTCACACACACACACACACACACACACACCGATTGTAGAAAAAAGACGATATACATACACTAATTAATAATGACGTAATTAATAAGAGTGCATGTAAACCTTTCTAGTGTCTACATCTTAACTAAACCAGGAGGAGAGCAAACAGCATTTTAATCACTTTCACTTAATATTATTTGTAAACTGTTAGATTTGACACTTTCTTGTAAGAATATTTAATTTTTTTAATCAACATTTTAAGCTTTTTTTCTCTTTCAGACTAAAAACATAAACACAAACATAAACGGGTTAAAAACATGTTTTTAAAGTTTTCTGTACGGAGAAATGTGTTTATTTAACATTGATGGAAGGAGTCTCCAGTGTCAGAGGTGAAGCTGTAACTTTAAGTTTTCCGACGTCTTCAGGACAGAGGAGTTTACGCTTCTTTCTTTGCGGTTTCTCAGTAACATGCGTAACAAGCTGCGATTTTTTTCCCTCTGATTCATGTGAAGAGAGAGAATAAAGAGAGGCTGGTGAGGGAACGACTGTTTATAGCTGCTATAACGTAAGCGACAACAGGAACTTGTTTTACAACATTAAATCTAACATTAGACCATTAAAATGTGCAACATGTCATTCATTAATAAATTAAAAATTGGAATCATTGGCACATGACTGTGGTATAAGAGCAATAAAACACCACAGACTGTGCTGTTATAGGAAAATAATCCACTTCAGGGTGGTAACAGCGTTACGTTACGTGTCTCACGTAACTGTACGTTCTGTATTATTGTTTACTTAACAGGTTAACACTATATCTGTGAAATGTTAGCTAGGAGGAAAACACATTGATATATTTTATTACACATTAATGAACTCAAAACATTCTCCATTTACCGTAAGGGAAAGCGAGGACGCCGCATCAGCGCATCTTTCCATCAGGTCGAGACGATGATCACTACTGTGAGATGGGGAAGGGGGCGGGGCTTCTAGGGAGTCAGAGAGTTAGAGACACCTACACAACTGTCAATCATTCCAGATTCATATGTCGATTGGCTCATCTGCTGTTTTTCTAGAGGGGAAAAAAGCAGACTGCTCTCTTTTGGTGTATTTTTGAGTGAGAATTCATAGCAGCGTAGTTCAACGTTAAAATATCTGAAAAAGCTCCTACGCAAAAATACAAGAAGGTTCGCAGGTCTGTGAATAAATATGAAAGGAGGCTGTAAGTTCATTTAAACTGTGGATGAGTCTGGACTTCATATAAATGTGGAATGTGTAAACTGTACTAAACTGTACTTGAATCTGGAGAACTGTGCATGATATATTCACAAATCTTAATATTTTAATATATAAATAATATTCTAAAAGTACAGCGACCACAGAGAGGCTTCTTGAGATTGAAATAAAATTAAATAAATTAAATGAAATAAGCAGAGCTCAGGGTTTAATAAACACTCATCAGAGCTGTAACACTGCCAAGATCAGAATCTCAGGGGTATGTGTGTGTGTGTGTGTGTGTGTGATCATAAGAATTCAGACCCAAACAAGAAAATCAGACCCAAAGTGAGAATGTTAAAGAAAAGACATCAAATAATTCACATACAGAGACAGTGACAGATTCTCTCATCCCACACTCCATCCCTCCATCTATCCCATAATCCCCTCAGAGACGGACACAGGAAGTCCAAACAACAGCAGACGGACGAGGAGATAGGCAAGGAAAAAGCTAAAGGAGGAGAAGGAAGTAAAACAGAAGAAAGTATCAGAGGAAGTGTCAGATAAGAAGAGGAGAGGAGAAGAAATTATAAATGAATGCGAAGTGGAGAAAAATATTAGAGAAGACAATACTGTATGTGGGAAAAGAAGCAAAAGAAAAGTGAAATAAGGTATTCTTAAAATACTTAAAATACTGTCTTAAAAAGAAAGTATCAAAGTAAAAATTAAAAGAATTAAAACGGAAGAGAAAAAAGAAGAGTAGCTGCGGACCATCACCCTCAACTCCCAACCTCCGATCACAACTCCCAACCTCCGATCTCAACTCCCAACCTCCTGTCACAACTCCCAACCTCCTGTCACAGCTCCCGACCTCCGATCACAACTCCCAACCTCCGATCTCAACTCCCAACCTCCTGTCACAACTCCCAACCTCCTGTCACAACTCCCAACCTCCGATCTCAACTCCCAACCTCCTGTCACAACTCCCAACCTCC
>CM075012.1:264006-281516 GCA_037576675.1 Pangasius sanitwongsei | reverse complement strand
CTCCGATCTCAACTCCCAACCTCCTGTCACAACTCCCGACCTCTGATCTCAACTCCCAACCTCCTGTCACAGCTCCCAACCTCTGATCACAACTCCCAACCTCCGATCTCAACTCCCAACCTCCGATCTCAACTCCCGACCTCCGATCACAACTCCCAACCTCCGATCTCAACTCCCAACCTCCGATCTCAACTCCCAACCTCCGATCTCAACTCCCAACCTCCTGTCACAGCTCCCAACCTCCAATCACAACTCCCAACCTCCTATCACAGCTCCCAACCTCTGATCTCAACTCCCAACCTCCGATCACAACTCCCGACCTCCGATCTCAACTCCCAACCTCCTGTCACAACTCCCGACCTCCGATCTCAACTCCCAACCTCCTGTCACAACTCCCGACCTCTGATCTCAACTCCCAACCTCCTGTCACAGCTCCCGACCTCCGATCTCAACTCCCAACCTCCGATCTCAACTCCCAACCTCCAATCTCAACTCCCAACCTCCGATCACAACTCCTAAAATCCCACAGTGAAAGCCGGTTTAATCGCGTCATCCAGCGACAGTACAGACTACACAAAGGGACAAATGACAGAAGAGTAAATTTTGAGTATTGTGTTGTTTTGTTTTAATGAAAGAGATGGTTAATGTCAAGCTCAGCTTTTCTTAAGGCATTTTTTTCTGAAGAACATTAGGACCCATGAATCTGTTTCTCACTGAGTGTGTTTGTGTGTGTTTGTGTGTGTATGTGTAAAGATTTTATGGCTATGGTTTTATAATGGTTATATAAAAATAGCATGAGCTACTAACAGATTTTTTTTCTTACATTTTCTTTAGCCGTCACATTCAATATCACAACCAAGACGAGGAAAAAAAGGCTGAAGATAAAGGAAAAGTTTGTGTTTAGTTCTGGATTAGCACAAAAACCCCCTGAAAGAGCCAAGAGTGCGTGTGTGTGTGTGTGCAGGTGTGTGTGTGCGCGTGTGTGTGTGTGCGTGTGTGTGTGTGTGTGTAGTAATGTAATGCAGTTTGTCTCACTAAGTGCTGCCCAGATCTTCCATTTACAGAATGAGATTCAGCGCAGACAGAGAGAGAAAGAGAGAGAGAGAGATAGTGTGTGTGTGTGTGTGTGTGTGTGTGTTTATAAGTTTATAAGGACACGTCACAAAACAGCCTCATGGGGACCTGAGACAGAAAACCTGGACAGGTGCTGACATGTTAAGGGGAGACTGTAATGAGGAGCGTCACACTCATTTTGGAACGACTCAGTGTGTGTGTGTGTGTGTGTGTGTGTGTGTGTGTGTGAGATTAGTATTCTACACCAGGACAGTGTGTGGAAAACCGTATCTGCTGTAATGTGAGTGCAGGACAATAAACGGCTCCACAATGTGTCCTGGAGCGACGTCTCCTACGCGTGTTTTTATTCTATCCCGTTTTTATTTCAGGTAAATGTTGAATTTGCACGTGAACACCAGAGTTTAACAAATAACGTGAAGCGTTTCTGCTTGTCGGAGGAGCAAACAGAGAGTCTGGAATAAATAATCCTTCAGTGAATATTTCAGTCTCTCTATACTGAACAGGAAGTTAGATTTAGTATGTGCTCTTTAATATGGTAGCGTTTAATTTTTTTTAATCTGCTAGCTTACGCACTTGAATACTAGAAATGATTTGCTGAATGGTATGCTCCGGAGCAAACTGCTTTGTCATACTATTTTACAGTATGTGGCTTTCGGTGAGTTTTCCAAATTAGATACTTACTCTACTAATTATTATATCAAATACTAATATAATATCTGATCCTGAGCTACACTATTTGTTATGATAGTATGTATTTTTTTTTTATCTTACGCCTACCTGTGTGTAGTTCACGCCTCTGCGAGGTTGATCGATTTTTCTCGTGTGAAAGTGTTTTTCAACAGCGTCCAGACCACCGCCTTTAAAAAAGAGAAGAAAATACAAACTAGATGAGAAGAGGACAAAGCACCAGAGAAAGCAATCAATAAGAAATTACATTTTTTTTTTAAAAAAAGGTGAGCGAAGAAGATCAGAAGAACATTACAGAAGAGTAAAGAAGCAAATGAAATAAAAAGAAAGTGCTAGAAGAGAAAAGATAAAGAAGAAGACAAGACATTCAAAAAGAGGTTTAAAAAGGGAAGAAGACACACGAGTAGGAAAAAAGAAACCAAAAAAAAAATAAAAAAGGAGATAAAAGAGAGGAGAATATCAGATAAGAAATGGTTTGAGAAGAAAGGACAGAGAACAGGAGTAAAAAAAAATAAGGAACAGAAGAGAAAAGAAAAAAAATGAAACGGATAAAATATAAAATTAAAAGAAAGAAAAAAAATACGAAGCTAAACTGTGCATGAATTTGGACTAAATATAAATAAATTTTTCTGCCTTTTTTAGACTTGCTAGATAACATATTTTGCTAAACAGTATGTAGCCACGATACCACGCGCACATAAACACACTAAATTGCAGAGAACTTATAAATAAAGCGTGTGTGTGTGTGTGACGTTATCTGTGGTAAATATGATTTAACACTATTTGGCCATTGTTGCGCTTGTCTAGCTAGCTAACCTGATTTGTACGAGCGATATAAGAGCGTGATATTTTAACACTATTCGATGTTTAGCAGGATAGTAGTGTGTGAATCATTGATGGAAATGACACAACCACTCACAATTTCATTTCATAAATTTGCTTAAATCTTCTGCTTCCTCTGGGCTTTACAGTATAGACCAAAAAAAAACACTCATCTTTCATCTTACGCAGTACGAACGTTCTGGTGAAACAGTCTTCCATCTTACAGAACGATCTACTTTACTCCTGCGTGAGAGAGTGCAGAGTGAGTGATGGGTTTAACTGTGAGCTTTGCGAAGTTTCAGAAACAATGTGTGCATGTTTACTATATATGTTCATATATATTCAGGATTTCATACTTGCTTATTTTCTGTTGGACTCTGATTGGTCAGAAGGTGTTGATTAATTCTCTATAACAGCAGCTCTGACAGTAGTGCAGGTTTATATTAATGCGCTTGTTCTAATACGTTATCGTTTCTATAGTAACATTTTTATAGTAATCGCTGATGTGTAAGAAGATGTTGGAGACGTTTGTGTAACATTTATGATTGATGGAAGGAGTCTCCAGTGTCAGCGCTTTGTAACAGTCAGAGGTGAAGCTGTAACTTTAAGTTTTCCGACATCTTCAGGACAGAGGAGTTTACGCTTCTTTGCGGTTTCTCAGTAACATGCGTAACAAGCTGTCTCATAAATGTTCCACAACATTAAATGTTATATACGAATTATATAAGAATAAAAATATACTACAAAATAATGCTTATATATTCTACTACGTCTTTGTTTTATTTTGTGCTACCTTGTGGAAATGAAGTCATAGAAACTTAAGAAAACAAAAAGTCCAATATACAGATTTACGCACTTGATATGAAGAGATTTATTCATACATTTACACAGTTGTGTGTGAATTTACGCAAGAAATGTGGCGTTGAGAATTCAGTTAGTTTGAGAAAAACATTTGTGTCGTAAAAATTTCACTCTTGAGTTTGTGTAAATTTGCGTATAAAGGAGACTCACTAACCTGAACATTGATTGATTGATCGTCTTTAAATCGTATAATTGTTGATGAGTTACTGCGGTTTTATAAACGGATTACGCCGTCACGTTTAAATCACGTCTTTATTTCACTTACACACCAGTTTAAAGAACATTTTGTGAATCTCAACCACTTCACATTAATGACTTGAAAGAAATCGATTCCAAAACAAATCGATAAATTAAGAGAAATAAGATTCACAGTTCAAGCAGAACAAAAGTAATGGCGCCCTATAAAAGGAGGAGGAGTTAGCGTGTGTGTCTGTGGTAGCTGACTCGCTGCAGTGGCTGAGCTGCATTATTGGAAGATTTAGCGCATGTCGAGCTTAGATGCCGGTCTTTCACCGTTTAGACCCCATTTTTTTTGTTTTCAGCTCTCTTTGCCTTTTATGGAGTTTTGTAGGAGTGGCTAAAGGTAAACCAGCTGTACCATGAACACACTTTTTTTTTTACAGCCGTTTAACGTTCAACATACGTGAGTACAAAGAAAATCAGCGAGACTTTTGTAAATCTGGTGGAAATTTTTAGTTCAGTTTGGCCACGAAAACACACAACTTTATTTTAAAAAAATAGATAAATGTGGTGTGGTGTTCAGACGTTATGGATCAGGGGCGACATGATGGAGCTCCAGCAAGCGAAAAGTAAACCGAGGCAAATCTGCTGTTTATCTGATCAGGAAACCCTCTAAAGTAACAGAAATCCCTCAGACTGTGTTCTAGCAAATTTTTACTACACTGTTTATCATTATTTATGACAGTGGACTGAGATTTTTTGGGCCCTTTGAGATGATGTGGAAAAGAATCGAGGATGAAACAGACGCGACTCAAACATGCAGAGGGCCATAAATCATTCATCAGGCGAGATTTAGCCCTGTTTTGTTTGTGCGTGTTCTTCTTATCAGTGCCAATCCCGAGGGTAATCTCTTTTTGAGAGCTTCACACACTCACACACACACACACTCACACACACACACACTCACTCACACACACTCACACACACACACACACATATTACCCGACAGTGTATTTCCTCAGCAGCACCTGCGTCTCTTGATGCTCTCATTATACAGAAACAAACAGAACAGTTCCATTTCCTTCACCTCAGAATGCTCAGATATCTGCTCTTATAGTACCTCCATATTTAACACACACAATAACCTACGTATCTTAAAAAAAAACCTCTGCGATGATGAAAAAAATGTAAAGAATTCCTAGCAAGCTAGCCTTGCAAGCCAATGAAGTAACTTAGCTAGATATAAATAGCTAGATTCGCAAAAAATAAGGTTAAATATAGTTAGCTGGTAAGTGATACACAGAGAGCTGAACATTCTGTTTATCTGATTAAACACCCAGTGTTGCTAAGTAACAGGCGTTAAAGGGGCGGTGCTTACCTTAAACTCAATCAGCCAATCACAACATCACGACAATAGTATGTGCAACCGTACGAAACCAAACCGTGGACAATAAAATATTTTAACGGCAGCTCATTATATAGCAAAATAGTCCGAAAATAGCTTGTGATACATATCGAGATTTGATTGGTTTGTGAAAGTGATGTCATGGTGATGTCATAAATCAGTTTGAAAATTAACAACACTGCATTTTAATGGAAAATTACAGAGTTAACAAAATTTTAAGTGACTGATATTTAAATTGTGCACAATATATCCCAGTCCACAAGCTTGCAAATAATTACACTTAGCATTAACAGCTAACCGAACATCAAGGGGTTCCAGCATACTGGGAATCATCATTGGATTGGATTAGATTAGATTAGATTAGATTAGATTAGATTAGATTCATCTCCATTGTCAGTGTGCAGAGTACAAGTACAGAGCCAGTGAAATGCAGTATCTTGGATGCTATTCTATGAAATACGAACGTTATCTACGCTGCTTACATTCTTATCTTAAATTAGATTTAAAGAAAACCAATGTTAGCAAAAATACTAGGTAGCTTGTGTTGCTACCATGCTATTAAATAAGCTGGCTATTCTTATACAAAGGCAATGTGTTTGGAATACATAGACATAAATAGCTTGCTAGCTAATAGTGCCATAAAGTATTAAATATGGCCAGCTGGCTAGCATTACCCTCACAGGTTGTGATTGCTAATTAGTAGCTAAACATAATTAGCTGGATACCTTGTTAGCAAGCATCGCTCTATAAAATAAGTTAACTGTCTGTTGTTTTGCCCGTTAGCACTGTAAGTAAGTAAGTAAGAAACTGTTGGTGTTTAAAGTGCTGTAGAAAAACTGGGATATGCTACGTTCAGTATATACAAGTTATAAAATGATTTTTTTTTAAAAAACAGATTAAAAGAGCAAACCATCTAACGTCTAAGAATCTAACTAGCTCAACAATTCCTAAATCCAATGATAGCTGGCTTTTCTATTGGATTTGCACATTAAATACCACACCACCTGGATACACACACACACACACATACCACATCTCTATCTATATTCATTTCAGATCATCTAGTACACACACCCCATCGCTAGCTAGCTGCCTGAGTCCTGCGCTAGCTCGCTAAGTCCTGATTGATGAGTTATTGCCGCACTAAATGGCTTTTGGCCAACACGCAACTCCGCCTGACGTTAAATCCATTAAAGCAGTTCGTGATTAATCTACAAAACCCACATTGTGCTCACTGAAGCGATGGCAAGATGGGAAAATTTACAGCTCGGGGAAGGGAAAGGGATGGAGGGATGAAGGGGAGGAGAGGAAAGGAAGAAATGAAACAGGGTTTATTGGGTTCTGGAGTTTGGAGTGTTCCCATCTTTGGAACTGGGAGGAGGTAATTATTTTTTTTTTTGAGTTTTGAAATGCCTTAGCTATGAATCAGCATAAATTACCGTCTGCTCATCACACACACACACACACAGGCCATATGGTGTACCAGCAGGTAACTGTCTGACTTTAGACAGAACTTGCTTGACCCCTCCACCAGCTGGCATTCTGGGAAAAAACAACAGCACAACAGGATGCCAGTACATCAGCACTCTCTGTGTTTACACAGTTTGCATTGTTTATTCTTAAGCGTTGATTGTGCTGTGTTTATTATGCAGTGTTTGTTCTGTAGTGTTCAGGTTGTGTAACGCCGCTGGGGTGCTTCTTATTAGGGCACTTGGTTATTGATACACCGCTGAGGTATAAACCAAGCTAGGGTTAGAACCCTATGCTCCCTATGGACCTTCTCAAGGCAGTATGTTCCGAAAGACCCTTATAACCAGGAGGTCCCTATGTTGCCAAGCCTCTATATTTTCAGGGTAGTGAAAACAAACCAATGTCTTACTTTCCCCCGATCCGACGTTCCCAAGGCTTTATTTTCAGAAGGCCCTCTATTCCCAACTCCCTGTGTTCCTAGAGTCGTATGTTGTTGTATGTTAGTGTTGTTGTTCTTGGATCATTGGTCCACATACTTGATTTTGGCGCAGTTCTTTCGCCGGATGCCCTTCCTGACACATCCCTCCCCAAATTTGATCCAGGCTTGGGACTAGCAGTGAGGCACACAGTGGCTGGGGTCGGTTCCTTGGCTGGGAATCGAACCCGGGCTGCAGCGGAGAGAGCGCTGTGGCCTAACCACTAGTCCTCCTGGGACTCCAGAGTCATATGTTACTAAGTCCCTATAATCCCAAGGCTCTATGTTCTCTACATCCTATTATCCCAGGATCCTTTGTTTGCAGAGTCATATGTTTCCAAAATCCTATATTCCCAGTGTCTTATATTCCTAGGGCCCTATGTTCTAAAGGTTCTATGTTCTCATGGCCTTATGTTTCCTGAGTGCTATATTCCCAGTGTCCTATGTTGCCAATGACTTATGTTTCCATGGTCCTAGGTTCCCAGTGTTTTATGGAGTGGAAGAACTCGAGTGTCCTGCACAGAGCCCTGACCTCAACCCCACTGAACACCTTTGGGATGAACTGGAACCTCCATCAGCGCCTGATCTCACTAATGCTCTTGTAGCTGAATGAACACAAATCCCCACAGCCACGCTCCAACATCTAGTGGAAAGACTTCGCAGAAGAGTCGAGCTCATTATAACAGCGAACACAGGGGGAATAAATCTGGAATGAGACGTTCAACAAGCACAAACCTTTGGCCAAATAGTGTTGCTAATTAGCTGGGTGTGATAAAAACCCATACGAGAACAACACCATTAGTGTGACTCGGTTAAGAAACTCCCTCGTGTTTTATGTTTTATTGTCCTTACTGCTCTCAGCCAGTCAGAAGACACATTAAGCATAAGGATGAAATAAAATCACTTCTTGGTGTTTGAAGCAAACGACATTTCGTCAGTAATGTTCTCGACCTTTTTTAATATTCTGTCGTGTTCTGTTTTTTAATGCAGGAAACTGATAAAGAAGAAGAAAGCCTTTATTTGTCACATGTACACTACAGTACATCGTATTTCTCAGCTTGTTAGCAAGTTGAGGTCAGAGCACAGGGTCAGCCATGATGCAGAGGAGAGAGGGTTGCTCCTCCAACCTTCTGTTCAGGAACCCAGAGCCTTAACCACAGATATACAGCGCACTCAGAAAGGATTCAGACCTCTTCTCTTTTTTTCACATTTTGATATGTTGCAGCTTTATGCTAAAATGCTTTAAAAAATTTCACATCAGTCTACGCTCCATAAACCATAATGACGAAGCGAAAACCAGATTCGTGATAACTGTGCAAATTTATTAAAAAGAAAAAACTGAAATATCACATTGATGTAAGTATTCAGACCCTTTGCTATGACACTTGAAATTTAGCTCAGGAGCATCTCATTTCTCTGGATCATCTCTGAGATGTTTCTACACTTTGATTGGAGTCCACCTGCGGATTGGAGATGATATGATTTGGAAAGACACACTCCTGTCTATATAAAGTCTAACAGCTGGAGATGCATATCGGAGCAATAAACCAAGCCATGAGGTCAGAGGAACCGCCTGCAGAGCTCAGAGTCAGGATTGTGTTGAGGAACAGATCTGGGGAAGGCTACAAAAAATTTCTGCTGCATTGAAGGTTCTCAAGAGCACAGCAGCCTCCGTAATTCTTAAATGGAAGAAGTTTGGAACAAACAGGATTCTTCGTAGATCGGGCCAAACCGAGCAATCGGGGAGAGGAACCTTGGTAATAGAGGTGACCAAGAACCTGATGGTCAGTCTGGTTGACCTCCTGAGATCATGTGTGGAGAAACCTGCAGAAGTTCAACCATCACTGCAGCACTCCACCGATCTGGGCTTTATGGCAGAGCAGCGACAGAAGCCTGTCCTCAGTGCAAAAGTTACAGCTTTACCTCTGACTGTTACAAAGCACTCACACTGGAGACTCCTTCCATACATGTTACATAAACGTCTCATTACTAGCTAGCTAACTGAAGCTATCTAGCAAGTTGGTCTTAGTGGCTAGTGCTGCAGTATATAAAAAACAAAAAACAATAAACGTAATACTTACCATCTGGTTGGGAAAAACATTCCCATCATCCTCCTGGGGCTCTGCTGTGAGGCAACTGACTACATAAATTTGTCTCTGTGCAAGAAAATAAAGTTTCAAATTAGAAATTTTAGATTAGATTTCAATCATTAAAGATTTAGAAGAGATGTTCTAATATTTAATCCAGCTATGCTAAAGCTAAATAAAGATTAATGATTAAAAAAAAAACTGCACCCACTATTTTTATTTAGTAAACGAAATGGTGGTGCGATGAACAATAACAGAAAGTTCACGAAGCAAGTTAGCATCATAAGCTAGCTATATAAACCATAAGCTAGCTATATAAACCATAAACTAGCTATATAAACCATGCTAATGTTTAGCAAGAACGAAATGGAAGTGAACACAATAGAAATTTATTCCCAAATTCTCAGAGCTAGCATCGTAACGTTAACATCGTAAGCTAGCTGTGTAATCTGTGAGGTATAATTTTATCCTCAGAATGATGTCTGAGTGATCTACAAACATAAACATGACTGTTACCACGGAGACGAGTGACATTTTGGTCAGCCATGTTTGCTGAAACGTTTCTATAATGTGACAGCGTTTATCTTCAGAGTGCGCTAATGCTAGCCGTCTGAATCCTTCCTCTTCTCTGCCTCCATCTCTGTTCAGATCCTCCCTAAATCTCTGATTCACATCTTCATTAGCGCTTCTGACTCGCAGCGCTACGCTACGTACACACACCCTGCTGTACCTCAGGCGACTTCTGTCACAAACACTTAGCGCATCGCAAATCAAACCAAGCAAGTTCGCTAACAGCCTCGTATTTCACTATAATCCTCTATAAACATGAAACTAAAAATGTTGCTAATGTAGCTAACAGTGCATGAAAGATACCAGAGGACATTTAGCATAAACGCGCTCAGGCTGTAGCAGAGAAAAGCAAAGCAAAGATAGCAGGAGTCAGTTAGCGCTGTAGAAACTGGACCACAATAACTAGCATTCATTCTTCAGTTGCTAAACTAGCTAGCAGTTTTTTAATAGTAAAGATAAGTTACTAATGAAGTCATGCTAGCTAGTTAACATTACCTTTCATGTTCAAGCAATGTTGATCATGAGGGCTAAATTAAGTACTTTTAATTCTATATTAGCAAAGTAGTGAGAGCTAATTAACATAAATATAACACTAGCCTGTAAACATTAGCATTTATTATCTAATTTTAAACATAGCATGGGCCAGTTAGCATTATGTTTGTGCTAGATAGTTAGCATTAGCTTTTATTATCAAATTGTGAAGATAGTAATTGCCAGTTAGCATTAGCATAAGGCTAGTTAATTAGCGTTAATTTTCTATAAGCAATACTAGTAAGGTCCAATTTAGCATTAGCTTTTATTTTATAATTGTGGAGAGAGATTGGGCCAGTAAGCTATTATTAGCATGAGCATTATGCTAGCTATTTAGCATTAGCTTTCACTGTCTATTTTTGTAAGGGCCAGTTATCTAACTAGTGGATTCATTTTTCATTAGTGAAGATAGTAAAGACCAGTTAGCATTAAGGTAGTGCTAGCTAACTAGGATAAAGGTCAGTAAGGTGACGCTAGCGTAATACTGCTTTAATTTATCATTAGCGTTAGGGCAATGCTAGAGGGCTGACATTAGGTTTCATTTGTTCATTAGCAGTGATGGTAAGAGATGCTTCCTAGCTGATGGGATGATGCTCATGCTAACTGACGGGCTGCATGCTAAGTGGTCGATGTAATGCTAACTGCTGGATGTTTACATTTATGGCGTTGGGCAGATGCTCTTATCCTGAGCGACTTACAGAAGCGCTTTGAAGTTTCTATCAATAAATACATCTTGATGCTGGTTTGCTAATAATAGCTAAGTGCTAATTTAAGTACTTCAGGAAGAGATAAATCTTTAGACGTTGTTTGAAGACTACCAGTGACATCTAGGGGAAGTTCAGTCCACCACCGAGGCTCCAGAACAGAGAAGAGTCTCGATGCAGGTCTTCCTCGTGCCCTGAGAGATGGAGGGAGCAGTAGAGCAGTGATAGAGGAACGGTGGGAGCGTGGTGAAGTGTGAGGTGTGATAAGAGCTTTGAGTTTTTGGCTTTGTAGGTGAGCATCAGTGTTTTAGATCTGATGCAGCAGGGAGGGAGCGCAGCAATGGGGTGGTGTGGGAGAACTTACGAAGGTTGAGAACCAGTCGTGCTGCTGCATTCTGGATCAGTTCCAGAGGACGAATGGAGCTCAGAGGCAGACCTGCCAGAAGATCAGTAGGTCAGTCTTGAGGAGAGAAGAGGAGGACCCCTGTGAGAGGAGAAGGATGCTTGGTTGTCCAAGGTTACACCAAGATCACATGCAGTAACCGAAGGTGAGATCTGAGAGATCACAAGATCCTGACATGGAGATGCATCACCTCAATTCAATTTTATTTGTATAGCTCTTTTAACAATTTTAACAATTTTAAATTTAAATTTAACTCTAAAAACTCCCTGAGACGATGTAAGCAAGAAACCCTTAGAGGAACCAGACTCAAAAGATGGCTTTGAAGGAGCAGTTCAAAGCCGTCTTCATGGTTTCTAAGTGGTACCATCCTCGGCAGCAGCGAGTGGTCTCCATGAGATTGATAACTCCAACCAGATGTAAGGCATCAGGATGGATCAAGCAGGTCTGGAGAGCAGAAGGGGTTAGGATCATTGATGTTGTATCTGAAGTTCTTGTGTATCTTGTATCTCTTGCAACTGAAGTTATCAACTGCTCAGTGATTAAGACTTGAGTATAAACGGTTCTTAGCAATTGCAGACTTTAGACTATCCAAGGAAGAACATCCACAAGCAACTTTAGCGTGTCCAGGGAGGTTGAAGTCTCTGAGGACAGACTGAGGAACATATCCAGTTCTTCAAGAAACTCTACTAGGGGACCAGCTGGGCAGTAGATGACGTGGATGAGCAGAAGGTTGAGCAGAGAGGTGACTGTAAGTGCATGGAATTCAACAGATGAGATGTTGAGATGAGACAGGGAACGAGGTGTGAAGCACCATCTCCGAGGCGAGACATCAGAAGACAGAGCAGCTGGTGCAGCCGAGTTCTGTGGAGAGATCCAGGTTTCAGTTAGTGCCTGAAAGTGGAGAGAGTAATGTGAAGCTAAAGCGGAGATGAAGTTGGTTTTCTGGTGGTTCCAGAGCCCACCTACCACCGCTGTTCGAGCCTGAGACAACAGTGGAGGGTGGATGAGGTTCCTCGTAGTTCTGCTGATGTCATGCTAAGTAATGGACGTCAGGTTTAATTTGTTATTAGCGTGTTTATGTGAAGAAGCTCGTTACAGCTCTGAGGGGTTTCAGGTTACCCCTCCTCCTGGTGTGTGTGTGTGTGTGTGTGTGTGTGTGTTCTCATGTGCTCAGAGAGCTGAGAGGCTCCATAAATCACACTGCTGTCACACACACACACACACACACACACACACACACACACACACACACACACACACACACACACACACACACAGTATTCCCTCCCTTAGTGTTCTCTATCATTCCCTATCTAACACTTACTCTAACTCATCTCTCTCTCTCCCTCTCTCTCTCTCTCTCTCTCTCTCTCTCTCTCTCTCCGGGGCTTATCTTCATCCTCCTGTCTCACCTACACATTTTGCCCCTAATTTTATCACTCTTTCTCTCCTTCATTCTCTTTTTTCATCTCTCCTTCTCTTCTTCTCCATCATACTGCTTTCTCCACATCTCACTTGCTTCCCGTCTCTCCATCCTTATCTTCTACGTTCTCTTCCACTCATTCATTCTTTTTTCTTTTTTTTTCCTTTCTATGCTTTTTTTCCACATCTCTCTCTTCTTCCTTGCACATTTTTTTCATTATCCTTTTCTTCATTTTTGTCCCTCAAACCTTCCTCCAACCCACATCTCTCCATCCTTCTCCCTTACTCTCCATCCCTCTCTATCTTTCCCTCCATCCTGCTCCCTCTCTGTACCCTTACTTTCAGTTTTTACACGCTTCTTTTTGGGATCTCCTCTTCCCTTTTTCCATCCCTCTCTCTCTCTCCACCGTTCTCTCTCCATCTTTCTCTCTCTCTATCACTTTCTACATCCCTCTCTCACTATATCCTTCTCTCTATCTGTCTCACCATCCCTCTGTCTCTCCATCCTTCTGTCTATACATCTTTTTCTCTCTCATCCTTCTCTCTTTCTCTATCCTTTTCTACATCCTTCTCTCTCTCATCCTTCATTCTCTACATCTTTCACTCCATCCTTATCACTCACTATTCTTCTATTCTTCTATTCTCTCGCTCTCCTTCTCTACATCTTTTTCTCTATCTATCCTTCTTTCTCTACATCCTTTGCTTCATCCCCCTCTCTCTCTCCATCCTTCTTTCTCTGTCATTCGTTTGCTCTCAATCATTATCTCTCTCCTCTCTCCCCCTTTCTTTCCATCACTCTTTTTCTTTTCACAGTCTCAGTCACCACTGTCTCTTCCCTCCTTTCATCTTTCCCTCTCTCCTCTCTTCTCTCTATTCTGTTTATCACAGTAAATCGGGGTGACAGCGTTCAGCAATTGCTCCTGTCTTGAGAAGCGACTGGATTAACCGCCAGGTCACCTTGAAGTGTCTGTGTGTGTGTGTGTGTCTGTGTGTGTCTGTGTGTCTGTGTGTGTGTGTCTGTGTGTGTGTGTGCGTGTGTGTGTGTGTGTGTCTGTGTGTGTGTGTGTGTTTGTGTGTGTGTGTGTGTGCACGCGCGCAAAACTCTTTCCTCGGAGGGAATTCAGTTTCTAATATTGTACAGTGAGAAAAAAAAGACCAATAAGACCTGCACTTAACAGCACTGCAGGACATTAGGCCTGATATTACAATGTGTGAGTGTGTGTGTGTGTGTGTGTGTGTGAGTGTGTGTGTGAGTGTGTGTGTGAGTGTGTGTGTGTGAGTGTGTGATGCCTAACAAAATGGCTGCTATTCTGATGGTATTGTATTCTCTCCTCACACTACTGATCAGAGTTTATGGTGCCTGTAAGCTGCTGGGAAATAGACACACACACACAGACACACACACAGACACACACACTGACACACACACAGACACAGACACACACACTGACACACACACAGACACACACACAGACACGCACACACTCACACACACACAGACACACACACAGACACACACACAGACACACACACACACACACACAGACACACACACTGACACACACACATACACACACACACACACACACACACACACACACACACAGACAGGTTTTAGCTTTGCTGTTTATTAAGATTAAGGTTTGTGTGTTTTAATGTGTAAGAAATGACTAAACCCTGCCGAGAATCATATACAATCATATATTTTGGAAAAGACGATATTCCGGACTTATGAATATGCATGAACATGCAAATGAGAAACGCCCCCCATCCATTAGTCTTCCCTAATAGCTGAATATTACTAACATTAACTAATGGAATACTGTTGTGTATGGAATACTGAACTACAGGGAATACTGTATTGTATACACAATACTGAAGTCTACGGAATACTGAAGTGTTCAAAATACTGTACTGTAGGGAATACTGTAGTGTATGGAATACTGTACTGTAGGGAATACTGGAGTCTATGGAATACTGGACTGTACACAATACTGAAGTGTTCGGAATACTGTACTGTAGGGAATACTGTAGGGTATGGAATACTGAACTGTAGAGATACAGAACTGTACGCAATGCTGAAGTCTGTGGAATACTGAAGTGTCCCAGTTGCATGGAATACTGATGAGACAGAGGTTTTCCATTTTCTTTAAAACTGTTGGTCTGGTTTTTGTCCATCTGAGTTGGCAGGTACATTTTAGAGAACCGAGCCTTATGTCATCACAGTCTGTAGGAATTCTGTAACATCCACTGACTCAATGACTCTCAGTGACACGCATCCAGCTCTGATTTGTCACCATTTTGTGTTATTATCTGTTTAAAATTGTCCGAACCTACTACGACTGATAACGTAAACAACACGATTACCGGAAATACAAAACCAGCTTCCGCTATGGATCTTAAGCTACGGAAGTTTAAACGTCAAGAAAAAAGTAGATAGAATGAATCATTAAATTACGTGGAATAATAAATATGTCTTGTTGTTTTTGTTATTTTTCTTTTCTTTGGTGGACAAATCCTGATTCTACAGAAGTGTTCGCTCAGTACGAAAGAGTTTATGGTTTTCCATAAATCTAAACAAATTAGAAAATTCATAAACTATTACTGGTTTACTGAAATTTATTTATACATTAAAAGCATAAAATAGAAAAGTCAAACTCACTGTTCTAGAATTTTCTGCAGAGAAACAGAGATGGAGACAGGAAGTGTGAGGAGGATAGAGTCGGGTCACTGCGTGATTGACAGTGGGCTTTACATCAGTAAACTGAGACACAGTTTCAAGTGTAAATTACACAGACGTGTGTGTGTGTGTGTGTGTGTGTGTGTGTGTGGACTCATTGAGGAACCTTGCCAAGATTTATCAGCTTCTTAGACATCAAGAGCACCTATTAATCGATAACTCATTATCTCATACAGGTCCACACACACACACACACACACACACACACTTCATCAGTGTAAGTGGCCTTTGCATTCCTCCGAAAGATATATGTTGCAAAATCAGTATGACATCATGCAGGATTCTGAGATATACAGTTTCTATGCTTTAATTGGGAAAGTAATTAGCGTAAATGAAATATAATTATAAATAATAAATATGAGATCGCATCTTAAATTTGAATAATTGCGTCATTAATTTCCTCTGGAGTCTATATATCAGTGTATACACTGTGCTGTATATAACTGCGTTGTAATGCAGCCGCCATTTTGATTTAGTTGGTTGGGTCACGCTGGCCCTCGTGGGATTTTCAGCTAATGCATTTTAAAGGAACTTGTGAATTTGGAGACGTGATGCTTGTAGTTCATGTGGTTAAAGTTGTGACAGCACTGTTGCTAGGCAACATGAAAATAAGGCAGTGACTGTGAAAAAGTCACAGAACCATCAGGAATGTCAAAATTTACTTCAGATGTGTTGGTAAATTATTTAAAAACTGACTCTGTGTGTCTAAAATTACACTGAATTAAACTTAGCATCAACTGCTAAACTCCGCCATTTTGAGAAACTTGAGTGAATCACAAGATATTTATGTCATTAATAAACACTGTGTGTTACAATAAAACACTAACCGCACATCCCCAAGAGTTTTATTCCTCTTACACCACAGCAATTTACCAACAATTACAATTCTTATCAATTAATAAATAACACATCATACTTTTTATCCTTAAATTGTTACATTTAATGCTCATCAAACATGTTAGTTCCTGTTGTCGCTTACGTTACAGCAGCTATAAACAGTCGTTTCCTCACCAGCGTCTCTTTATTCTCTCTCTTCAAATTAAATTAGAGGAAAATAATCGCAGCTTGTTACGCATGTCACCGAGAAACCGCAAAGAAGCGTAAACTCCTCTGTCCTGAAGATGTTACAGCTTCACCTCTGACTGTTACAAAGCGCTGACACTGGAGACTCCTTCCATCAATGTTACATAAACGTTTCCTTACCCTGGAGAAAACTTTATGTGGAGCGTCCGCTGTGCGCGCCCCTGTGAATGAGCTGTTGCTATGGAAACAACAACGCATTAGAACGAGCGCATTACTATAAACCTGCGTTACTGTCAGAGCTGTTGTTATAGAGAATTTATCAACACCTTCTGACCAATCAGGATCCAGATTTCAGCAGCAGTGTGGGATAAACAGTAAACAGAAATCTATATTTTATAAGTTACAGGTTTATAGTAATCAGAAGTCTGAATTGTTCTGCCAAGTTAAGCCTTTTACCGCTATTAATGGACTAGCACGCCTACCGTAAATACACTAACACATGCGCATGTTATAATAAAGAGAACGCAACATGTAAAGCTACGTGTGAAGCTACGTGTGAAGCTACGTGTAAAGCTACGTGTGAAGCTACGTGTGAAGCTACGTGTGAAGCTACGTGTAAATGTAAATCCTCAGTGCAGCAGCGTGCTATTGATCCACTCTGAGCCCTGATGAAGAAGTGAGACTGCTGATAGAGCACTTAATTATAAAACTCATGCTGGTTCCTCGAGATCATGCAGAGGACACACACACACAGCACACACACACACACACACACACACTTACATACACAGCACACATACACAGCACACACACACACACACACACACTTACATACACAGCACACACACACATATACACAGCACACACACACAGCACACACACACACACACACACACACTTACATACACAGCACACATACACAGCACACACACACACACACACACACTTACATACACAGCACACACACACATATACACAGCACACACACACAGCACACACACACACACACACACACACTTACATACACAGCACACATACACAGCACACACACACACA
>CM075012.1:184314-195026 GCA_037576675.1 Pangasius sanitwongsei | reverse complement strand
GGTTAGGGTTACTGTGAGTAAGGTTAGGGTTAGGGTTACTGTGAGTAAGGTTAGGGTTACTGTGAGTAAGGTTAGGGCTACTGTGAGTAAGGTTAAGGTTAGGGTTACTGTGAGTAAGGTTAGGGCTACTGTGAGTAAGGTTAAGGTTAGGGTTACTGTGAGTAAGGTTAGGGTTAGGGTTACTGTGAGTAAAGTTAGGGTTGAGGTTAGGATTACAAAGTTTATTTAACTGCCTAATTATGTGACTACAGTAAGCCGCATTGTTTACATACTATTGTCTGTTAAGGTTAGCAGTCTATGGTTGGTCTTCTTGTATGCTGTTCCTGCCCACGTTAAGTGACATAAAGTACCAGACTCTAGTAGTAGACTAGTTATAAGTGGTTGTCTAACTTGCAAAACTAGAATTGGAGTTACTGAGGTTAGGGTTAACTTTAGGTTTAGTTTAGTATTATTTAGCTACAGTAATACACAAATCTAATGGATCTATCTGATAAAGAAATTTAAAAAAAAAAAAAACAATGTGTGTGTGCCAGAGATTTACTGATAAGGCTTGAATGATTCAAGCTCCATAAAGTAACATGTACACACACACACACACACACACACACATCTCTTTCTCCTTACTCCTGTTCCTCTTCTCCTCCCTGCTAGGACCGGTTCTTACACACCTTAGCGTGATGAGTCGCAGCTCTTGTGACTCTTGACATCACCCACACATCAGTATTTCACGACTGGGAATATGGAATCTGTTTGTTTCTGTGTGCAGTGGTTACCTATGGCAACAGGACACAAAAAAAATTTGTCTTTGTTTTTAGGTCTGTTTACTAAATGATTATTTTACTGATTTTATTTTATATTTCTTATCTATTTCTATTTCTTATCTATTTATTCGTTTGTTGCCTTTTCATCAATATCTTGTTCTGGGATCTTGTTTCATTTTCAATCCTAGTTATGCAGGTACAAAAATATGTGTCACTTGGAAATAAAATTCAGGGAATGTTTCGATAACACAGCCTGAAGCACTTAATATTTAACTCCATTCAAAATATGTTTTGAAGCTCTTGGTCGTAAGATGTGTGCTGTAAATTTTTTGGTTTAGATTACATTTATAATTTTTTAATTATTTAAGTTTAAATTAGAATTTTTTTAGTAGACATCCGTCAGAACTACACAATGAAATGTCAGTTACGAGTTCGCACATACGCACATTCGCAGGAGAGCAGGCCTGCACTTCCCCCCAACATTAACCTTCTGCCTATTCACTCATGTGCATAAACACCACCCTTCCTGCTAACTGCCACAACAACCAAAAATAAATACCCCCCTGACCTCGAATTTCCCCAAAGCCCAAATATAAATAATCCCCCTGGGCCCCGAAACACCCTCAGACCTCAGAGGGTTAACATTTACATTTATGGTATTTGGCAGACGCCCTTATCCAGAGCAGGGCAGTCGTGGCCTAATGGTCAGAGCGTTGGACTTATAACCCGAAGGTGAACCTGAAGGTGGTGGGTTTGAGTCTCGGGTCCTGCAGGGATTGTAGGTGGGGGAGTGAATGACCAGCGTCTCTTCCTCCCTTGATACCACCACTGAGGTGAGACCCTTGTTTGAACTTGGATTGAACTCATGACCACTGAGCTACCACTTCCCCAAACTTGTCAACTTTCCCAAAATCAAAATAAGTATTTGAAGATATTTACATCCAAATTGGGTGAACAGTGTAGGAATTGCAGCATTGTAGGTGTGCCCCCTGCCCCCCCTTTTTAAAGGACCAAAATAAATTGGACAAACTAAAATAATCGTAAATTAAATAATAATTGGTTGCAAAACCTTTGCAATCTGAAGTCTGGAACCCACAGACATCACCAGATGCTGGGTTTCTTCTCTGGGGAAGCTCTGCCAGTGTCATGTCGAGGCCAGAATCAGCGTCTAACTACACATCCCAGAATTCAGCACAGCCTACAAATATGGCCCAAAGGACTACAACACCCAAACGTTCTCATGTTCAAACCTGATTACTAATCACACACACCTGGATTCAATCATAGTCACAGCCACACACAGCATTTAAGGACTTTCAGTTCACACATGCAGTGTGAATTATACGCTGCTCTGTGTCCTTTGGGCCAGTCGGTACCAAGCCTTTTGTTTCTGTTAAAGTCTTTCTGGTTTGATCTAGTTTAATTGTTTATGTATTGCCTGCCCTCATCTGTGTTGTTTGCTCATCGTCTGACCCTTGCCTGTTTTTTTTTTTTGGATTTCATCTTTGTCCTGTTTGCTACAACAATAAATCATTGTGTACCTGCACTTGCATCCTGACAGCCAGGTCTTTACTGCAGCTGTCTTCACTTTCTGCTTGTTCTTGGGCCATTTTGTCTTCAGTTTTAAATTTATCAAGTTTTACCTTCGCAAGTTTGGCAACTTAATTGGATTCAGGTCAGGTGACTTGACTCGGCCGTTGCAGAATGTTCCACTTCTTTGACTTGAGTTTTGGGTTACTTTAGAAATACGCTTCAGGTCGTTGTCCATCTGCAGTGTGAAGCTCCATCCAGTGCTTTCTGAAGCATTTGTGTGAATGTGAGCAGATGATATCACTCTGTACACCTCAGAATTCATCCTGCTGCTTTTCTCATCCGTCACATCATCAATAAATACAAGAGAACCAGTTCCACTGGCAGCCGTACACGTACATGCCCACGCCCACGTACACGCCCACGCCAGGAGACGAGGTGGTGCGCTTCAGATCATGAGCAGCTCCTTCCCTTCTCCATATTCCTCTCTTCTCATCATTCTCCTACAAGTTAATCTTCTCATCTGTCCATAGGATGTTGCTTCATTAGTTTATCCACCTCAGTGTTAATGCTCCAAACCAAAAAACAATTACCCTCACCAATGCTGAAATCCTCAACCCCCCAAAATACCCCCACATTGTTAAATTCCCCAAATCTAAAACAAATACACCCCTCAGTGGGTGTATTCCAAAAATAAATGCCCCCTTTACCACATGGGATTCTATAGCAACACCATAGCTAAACCTGAGAACACAAAGCAATTGCCTAGCAACACATTAGCAGCCACTTGGAACACCACAGCGCCATGCTAGCAACATACTAGCTTTGTTCTTTATTATTTTTACCTTTTTAAAACTTTCTTTTAAACTTTCTTTCAGCTCATTTCAAGCACTGTGTGTTTCCTTCAGGAAATGCAAATCTAGTTATAATTATAATGCAAAATGATGGATATTTCATACCTTTTGCAATAGCCTACTTGTTGCCCATTTCTAAGTGTTATTATTGTAAAGTATGGTTCAGGAAGCTGTGATAGTTTTATTCCTTTCTGTGGTAACATCTCCCAGCAAATCCCTCAATCCGACACAAGAGCAAACTCCTCAAATTTGGCTTGTCATTGCTACTACTAATGATCTTCACTGGGATCCTTGGGTAATTCGTCCTGAAATACATCGCAGATATCTTCTGATCTTGCAGATCTGCTCAGTATAACACCAGGATATCAAACAGAACCCATCGGAATAAGCAGGACAGCCACCTGTACGAGCAGTTGATTACTGAAACTAGCTGGTGGCCCATATAACTGAGGGCACTTTCAAACCACTGCTAATGATCCAAAACATGCACATTACACCCCTCTTCATCCGCAATTATTCTAGTTGTTTACCAGGTTAACATTATGATTAATAAGGATAAAATGAAGTTCTGAAGCATACAGTTACTGAGGGGAAGATTTGTGTTACTAAGAGGAAGAGTTGAAGAAATACATTTACATGTGAAAAAATGTAGATTTATTGATTAATTATTAATAAATAATATGTTACACCTGAAACATAACATGGGTGAGGAGTTACATTACAAATGGTGATGTCATCTGCAGATTTTTTATAGTGCATATAACACAATAAAACAGATTTGTAAAATGAAATTATGTGCTCGTAAAGAAGTGCACAGTAGTCACGCCATACTTTATTACCAGCAGGGAGACACCCAGAGACTCCCTACTGTATTTCCTGTATAACAAAGTGACGTAAAGTTTATCAACATGTGTTTATTTCCTGAATAATTTTAGGGGAAGTGAAGAATTTAGCTTCAGACAAGTCTGGGCTGATTGTATTTGGTTTAAAACATTCTGTATATTCCTCTATTAAAAGTTTAATATTCATTCTTGTGTCACTTTGTTTTAGTTTACAGATTAGATTTAGATTGTTTCTCAGCAACTTTGTGTATTGTTTAGAGAAAACGAAAGACACTGACAGACGCAGCTCGGTTTGCAAACAGTGCTCCTCTTTTATGCAGCCGCTTCTCATTGTCTGAAAGTGACATCCATAATCACAGACACGGCACCTTTTATCTTCTTTCTTACATATCATACAGCCGCTAGATTGTGCATTAGGTGTTACTGATTAATGTAATAACACACAGTAACTATTGTGAGAAACATCTTTACAGCAGAAACACATTAATGTTTACACTAATAACATGTTGGCACTAGCATTTTTAATATTATTTTAAGAAATGG
The DNA here is from genome assembly GCA_037576675.1 of Pangasius sanitwongsei. Lineage (NCBI taxonomy): Eukaryota > Metazoa > Chordata > Actinopteri > Siluriformes > Pangasiidae > Pangasius > Pangasius sanitwongsei. The sequence goes on along the minus strand of CM075012.1, from coordinate 190,496 downwards.
TTGAGTAACAGTATAAAAACACAAATGTATCAGATGAAAAATATAAAAACACAAACATTACTGCTTTGGATTTAACCTGAGTTTGTCTTACTGTCCTTGTCAGCTCCTTCCACTGACACAATTATTAATACCGCTAATTCAGTTCAGTTCAGTTCAGTTTTATTTGTATAGCGCTTTTAACAGTGGACATTGTCTCAGAGCAGCTTTACAGAAATAAATATATTGTAAATATGTGAATTTATCCCTTTTTCCTCACCAGAACTGTCAGATATTCTTACATTTGGTCCTCACCAAGATACAAAACATGACAGTAACTAGCTGGAGCCCAAAGAAGACACACACACACACACACACACACACACATTATGATGTTTGTTGAAATAGAGCTCTAAGCCTTTATCTGGAACTATGGGGAAGATTGTGAAAATAGATAGCATCATTACATAGATAGGATATCAGGAAGTGTGTGTGTGTGTGTGTGTGTGTGTGTGTGTGTGTGTGTGTGTGTGTGTGTGCGTGTGTCTTCTTTGGGCTCCAACTTTTTTCTGTCACCACAGCAGCAGGCCATCTAGGCGTGTCATCTTGCCTACTCAGGTTTCTTACACCAATATGAAACACAACCTACACACACACACACACACACAGTTTTTCCCGAGACACGATGTAAAGTCAACATGACTGGGTAGCATAAGGGGAACCACGCCAATGTTCACAGTCACACACTCTTAACCTTCCTGTAGTGTTCACTGCTTAGTGTCGTACGCTGACCTCTGTTTACATTTTATAATGAACCTTTATTTTAAAATCTCATATAGCCATTTTTATCTTAATAATAATTATGCAAATAATAAACACTGTGTGTTGCGGGTTCAGTAAAATACTGATGGGGTGATGAAGTGGAGTCTCCTGGAAGTTAGTTATTTTCCTCTAACAGCACGTCCCCAAGTGTTTTATTCCTCTTACACCACAGCGACTTACCAACAATTTTGTATTTATTAAAAAAAAAAAAAAACGTGATTCTGCCATTAATATTTACGTGTAATGTTATGGAGTGTTGTTAGTTCCTGTTGTCGCTTATGTTACAGCAGCTATAAACAGTCGTTCCCTCACCAGCCTCTCTTTATTCTCTCTCTTTATTCTCTCTCTTTATTCTCTCTCTTCAAGTTAATAAGACAAAAAAATCGCAGCTTGTTACGTTACGTTACTGAGAAACCGCAAAGAAGCGTAAACTCCTCTGTCCTGAAGACGTCGGAAAAGTTAAAGTTACAGCTTCACCTCTGACTGTTACAAAGCGCTGACACTGGAGACTCCTTCCATACATGTTACATAAACACATTTCTCCTCACAGAAAACTTTAAAAACGTTTTTAACCCGTTTATGTGGAGTGTCGCTGTACACGTCCCTGTGAATGAGCTGTTGCTATAGAAACGATAACGTATCAGAACGAGCGCATTAATATAAACCTGCGCTACTGTCAGAGCTGCTGTTCTAGAGAATTAATCAACACCTTCTGACCAATCAGAGTGCAGGATTTCACCAAGACACCACAGTAGTAAATGGAACTCTCAGCACTGACCAGCCGTAACTTTAACTCAGTGATAATAAGTCCTCGGAGCGCAGTATGGCTGTATTTACCCAGACAGCTATAAGGTGATAAGAGATTTATAAGTGTCAATAATCCAGTTTGTGATGAGAAACATGTATAATAACATTTCTTTCCACGGAGTTAGAACAGAAAGTCAGAGTCTCGGGTTGTCGTTATTTAATCATCCGTTCAGTTTCTGGGCAGGATCTCCACGGAACGGGCACAGCCGGAACCTGATCCACATCTAAAGCAGGAATGTGGCAGATCCGGTCCTGGGTTTTTTATTATTACTACATAAACAGTAGGAAAAGGCATTTTCCAGGTCACAACCCACAGCTCGTTCTCCCTCTATCCCACGTTAACATTCTTCTCCTTCTCCTACTCTGGGCTGGTCTCTTACTCGTTATAGTTTATTCTAATCTAAAAAAAAAAAAAAGACCTCAAAAGCCATTTTCATATTGAAACACATTTATTTCCTTTCAGGTCCTTGCGTCTGCCGTATACACAAGAAGGACAAGATGATCACATTTAACTAATTTAAATATCTTTTGTGGACAATTTAAACCAATCTGGCAACCCACAGTGTTTAACTGGATCCTGACCTTTCACCTACACCACATTAACCATTAAATATAAAAATGTTAAACATTTACACTTACAGTCTATACTCTGTTCTGCAGAGTTGCCAGATGTTTCGCACTGACACCTTGGAGGAAAAATTGGCCTTAATGTATATAAAACAGATAATTTTATATTTTATTGGTGAAATATGATCAAATCTGGCAACCTTGCTTGAAAACCCAAAATGTTTGAGATCAGAATGTGTGTGAAAAAAACTTTAACCAGCTCCTCCACGCTCACCTCCAGTACAACTCCCTTTCCATATCGAGAAGCTTTAGTTAAACATTTCCCTGTATGTGTGCCAGCAGACATGCGTTGCCAGATTGGGCAATTTTACTATTTTCACATTGTATTCCCGTTTAACAAATGACTGTTAAATTGTGTGCAGAAGTTAATTAGTGAGTTTAGTTAGACACAGTGGCTCATGAGTTCTGTTCTAGGCTGGCTTATTAAACAATGTAGTTTATATACAAAGTTTAATAATCTGAATAGAGCATTTAAAAAATGAACCCAATTTGGCAACCCTAACCCAAATAAAGCAGTCTTATTTATTAATATTTTAACAGAGTTGTGCCACTATATGATGCTTTGTTATTCTCATGTGCATGAGTATGCAGGTTTATTTTTTTAAAAAAAGACTTGTATGCTCATAATGATTTCCCAATCAATGATCTCTAATATATTCTTTTTGTTAAATGTTTAACCTGCACGCTTAAGATACAGCGCAGTGTGTAAACTGGGAGAGAAAGCACAAAGGAAAGCATGAAACACGAATTCCAAAAATAAAATCTGAAAAATATCTAAAACCTGTCTAAAGGTTTCTGACCTGTCCAGGGAGAGCACCGGTGGAGTCACTGTCACGTCGTGTCTTATTTTAGCAGCATGCATTTTGCACAAATAAAAAATTAAAACAGTTATTTTAAACGTGATGTTTGTGTTTTTGAAAGCACTGCAATTTTCCTTTAAGATGATTTTTCCTGGGACGCTGGATTTGTGTCCGGATGCAGAAGGTGTAAAGCTGATCCTGTGCTTCTGTTATTAACCCTGGATGTGAAGTGGAGGTGGAATGATGCTATAAATCACTGGAATAATACGATAACGGTGTCTGTTACACGGTTTCACAGGGGATGAGATTAAATACGACAAAACACTACAGCAGAGTTGATTTAAAAGAGAATTTAAAGAGGAAAGACGCGGAGCCTGCGCTGGTTTCTCAGGACCCCGTGGAACAGAACGTCACAGCGGGGTGCGAGGACCTCCAGGCCTCCGTGAGCTCCTTCATTCTGTTACAGTGATGAAAATCACAGCTCACTTTATCACAGTCAGTATATTTAGGGGCCCAAGCACCAAAGTCAACTCAGAACCTAATGTTTTCTCTCAGGAGTAAAAAAGCTCTAAAACGTATCATATGAAAACCCTGTTCATGTCCATATGAGGAGGATAAAGAGGTCCCCGGTGTGTTTTAGAGAAGCTCAGGCTCTTAGTATATTTAAATCTTCTCTTAAAACTTATTTTTTTTAGGATTGCTTTCATCTGATTACTTTGTTTTGTTTTGTTATTAAATTATTGTTATTGCTATTATTGTTATTGTTATATATGTTTATATATTCTTATGTAAAGTGCCTTGAGAGGCATTTTTTAAAGGCGTTCCTTCATGGCGTCATACACACTGCCGTCAGACTGTCACCAAACCGTCACCATGATCTCAATCGGTTATCACAATGTACAGTAATGATGATGTATCATCACACTCATAGTCTGGAGGCCTGAGTGTGTAATATGATTTGCTGGACAGGTCTGTGTTATCAGCGCATAATAAATAAATAAATAAATAAATAAATAAGCTCAGATGTAAATTATATTATCATCCGAGTAACCTACAAGCTCCACCTACAGACTTTAGGCCACGCCCCCTACCTCAGCCTCTGTGATTTTTAAGCTTTAAGCTGATTCAGTGCTCCACGCTAAACTGAGCCTATAAGTTAGCAGCATTAGCCTTCGTCATTTCACACACTAAAGACGTCTCGGCTGCGCAGCTACGTTTAGCGTAAAGGTGAAAATCATGTACTTTTTTTTTGCTCCTTTAAGTCCCAGTGATTATGCAATTAACACATTTTTTCTGATGACGCCAGAAATATTTAATCTTTTGTTGTAAACGAGGCCACACCCACTGAAACGCATTATTCCTGCGTTAGCCAATCCCTCTGTCTCCGACAAAACACACAAACATTCCGTTTATTCACAGTCATGCACATTTGGGTGTGTAAAATTGGCTAACAGTGCAGCTCTGAAGAGTCACACACACACACGCACACACACTCACACACACCTTGAGGTCAGTCTGAGGTGTGTGTGGTGTGTGGAACAATGCAAGGCGTATGCTGCATCTTACAGGAAAGAATGTGATAGAAATTTTAAAAAGCAGGTGTGTGTGCACCTGTTAGACGAAGTGGGCGGGGCTTTGAGGTGGGCGGGATTTGAGGTAAAAATAGGCTGTTATATAAATGGGAACGTTCATGTCCCTTTTAACAAAAGGTAAATGAGCATTCCTAGCAATCACTCTCTCTCTCTCTCACACACACTCACTCACACACACACACTCACACACACACACTCACTCACACACTCACGCATGACTGTGTTATAATGTCACCCTCCTTAGATCAACAGTAGCAGTCCATTAAGCACACTGATTGGAGGAGAGATAAGAGGGCGTGTCCTGGGTTAAGCACTGACTTTTAATTATTACACAGAACAAAAAAAGTCATATAACACACACGGGTGTGTGTGTGTGTGTGTGTGTGTGTGAAACAGTTAGGTGTGTGTGTGTGTGTGTGTGTGAAACGTGTGTGTGTGTGTGTGTGTGTGTGTGTGTGTGAAACACAGGTGTGTGTGCATGCGTGTGAAACAGTTAGGTGTGTGTGTGTGTGTGTGTGTGTGTATTGTCCATGTTTCAGAACGTTACATGAGAAAGAACTTGAGAAATCATGATCCATTTATTTTAATTCATTTCTTTTTATTATTTTAATTATTTATAAAAACCTGAAGTGAGAAAGTGTGTAATATAAATAATGTAACTGTGATATAAAGTGATCTTCACCTCCTGCTGCTGTTACAGCGCATTATAATAGTTTATTCAGTTTCATAAGAGTCCTTCGTCCTGATTGGTCAGCTGCTGTGCATTTTAACTTCTGCTGAGTGCTGATTGGTCGGCTTGTAGCTGCTCCATGGTGATTCTGGAGCTCAGACTGGCCCACAGCAGTGTGGTGTGGTTATTGGCCGGCCCGATTTTAAACTGCGCAGCCACTGGTCGGTCTGAAGCTAAGCTGTGTGCTGATTGGTCGGTCTGTAGCTAAGCTGTGGGCTGATTGGTCGGTCTGTAGCTAAGCTGTGTGCTGATTGGTCGGTCTGTAGCTAAGCTGTGGGCTGATTGGTCGGTCTGAAGCTAAGCTGTGTGCTGATTGGTCGGTCTGTAGCTAAGCTGTGGGCTGATTGGTCGGTCTGTAGCTAAGCTGTGTGCTGATTGGTCGGTCTGTAGCTAAGCTGTGTGCTGATTGGTCGAGCTGTGTGCTGATTGGTTGGTCTGTAGCTGAGCTGTGTGCTGATTGGTCGAGCTGTGTGCTGATTGGTCGAGCTGTGTGCTGATTGGTCGGTCTGTAGCCGTGCTGATTGGCCAGTCTGTAGGACAGCTGCATGCTAATTGGTCAGTTCCAGGCAGAAGTGAGGAGATCATAGGAAACCTGAGAGATGTTGAAGGCTTGATGCTTGTGATTGGAGGACAGCATGGTTTCCAAGGTGATCTTGTGGGCGGGGTTGTAAATGAGACGGGCGCGTTGGGCTTCTGTGTCCTCATTGGCCCAGAGAGGAGCGGGCATCTCAGCCGAGAACAACAACGGGAACACACTGCTCATATACACACTCTCAAACAGCTTCTTCAGTACAGCAACGTCCTTCTGTAACACACACACACACACAC
>CM075012.1:163844-175509 GCA_037576675.1 Pangasius sanitwongsei | reverse complement strand
CCTCTGTGTGTGTCAGTCTCAGTGAAGGAGGCGTGGCCTCTGTGTCAGTCTCAGTGAAGGAGGCGTGGCCTCTGTGTATGTCAGTCTCAGTGAAGGAGGCGTGGCCTCTGTGTCAGTCTCAGTGAAGGAGGTGTGGCCTGTGTAATGTGGAGGCGTGTTGTCGTTTAATATAATGTTTTTGTCATTTAGTTTGTTCCTAATTTTGAATGTTTATTGTAATAATTGCTAATAAACACTGATGATGAGTGTCATGATTCTGTGTGATGTTAATGTAAATCTGCGGTTAAATGGCTGCACGCTTCCTGTTCTTATTTAGAAACAGCGTCTAACTGAGAATTCAGGATTACAGTCCTGTGAGGCTGCTTTCACACACGCAGTGTTTAGTGTGTTTGACTGGAACCCTGCTGTGTTCTCCTCTTGGGTGTGGCTCTTTGTGAGATGAGAACACAGCGAGATCACACTCGGGTGCCGACCAGAAAAACCCGGTCTGAGAGCGTCTGCGTGTCTCTCCGGGTCCAGATCAACTCGCGCTGTTCGGTCGCAGTGACATTAGAGTCAAATCACATAAAAAGGATTGCAGTGAAAATCAATGTTTTGGGTTGCAGTGTATTTTTTGTAGAAAAAATCTGCATATGAGCCACTGTCTGATTTCAACACGTCACATAATGAGCTGAGATTAGAGTCAGAAAGAACTGTAATCAAAAACGTGTTTACATTCAGGAGCGCTCCTGTTTCACTCCAATCTGTTAAATCAGTCGTGTGTTTACGCAACCGCTAAAAATAAATTCACCCACTTTCCCTGAGTCACCTCAGTCCTGCAGAGACGTGACTCATCTGTGCAGCAGAGATGAACATTTGCAGTGACTCGACTCAGTTGAGTTGATTCAATTAAATGATTCGTTCAGTTGTTCGGTTTGTTCGAATGTGCAGTCTGACTGCTCCACCGCGTGAGGCAGATAACACACATCACGAGTACTTATGCCGTGGAGTCGATATGACCGTACAGCAAAACGTCGCTTACAAAATGAAATGACAGATAACACTGCAGCAGCTATAACTTTAATAAAATCAAATCAAAATCAAACAGAACTTGAAAAACACGTATAAGCATCAGCCTGCTGCAGGTACTGATGACATCAGGGCTCCCTGAAACCGATCCTGTCTCTGTAGCAGCTATGCTAACGTGGGTGATCTGTCGTACAGGTGAATGGCAGGATTGTGTGAAGATCTGGCCGGCTGATGCAGCGTGTAGGAGTCGACTGTGACGAAAACATGAACGGTGCAGGAGAGCAGGTGGACATCCTGCCCCAGAACTGCATGGTCAAGGAGCGCTGGAAAGTGGTGAGTACTCGGAAATCCTGTGCGTGACACGATGAGGAATAAAACGATCCATATGTAATAGCAGATTCTGTTCTGTTAATAAATAATGCTGTCTTTGTGTTTTGTTTTGTTTTTTGGCGCTGTTCCTGGTTAAATCGTGCTAAAATCTGGGTCGTGTTTCTAGAAAATGGGTCAGTTGGTCTTTCACTTGTCACTGTTTATGAAAAATGGCTCTTCAGATGCCACCATTAAAAGCTATTAAACGCTATTTTAAATATTACAAGTCTGCTGGTGTTTATCTGGATAATTAAGATACTTTTATATGTGCAAGATGAGTGTTCATTCAGCTGTGTACTGAAAAGATGTTTCTTCAGTCTGTGTCTAATGACGGCATCCACAGGAAAGATCAGAGGGTTAATTTCACCACTTAAACAGCGATTAAAAGGTGAGGAGTTCATGTTCAGCTGAGCTGTACCTGAGGTTCTGACTGGTGCCACCAGGTAGGGAGATAGTTTTGGTTTTGTACACAAGCATCATGTTGATAAAATTGAACCCAGCAGCTACAGGAAGCAGTGGAGTGACGTGGGAAGATTAAAGACGTTACGCTGCATGCTGGAGCTAATAGTGTATGGTGTTCAGGAAGACCAGCTAGTGAAGAGTTCTTTTAGTGGAGACTTGAGATGATGAGGAACCTCATGATGGGCGTTTTACGGCAAGTGATCAGGGAGTTCTCAGCATCAGGATCAAGGAGTGTACATGGATTTCTAGTAAAGAGAAGGAGGGAAACGGGAAGATTTTGATGCCTCTGTTTTCCTGATGAATGATGTTTTAGCAGCAGTTATTTCATCCACTTTCTTTCAGCCGTGCTTTACTTTTTCTGTTGCTTTTCTTTTTGCTGCTGCTTATACCAGGCTTTAGCCAAGAAACAACCGAGAAGGACCTTACAGGTCAACAGGGAAGATAGCAGAGTAGATCTTTCAAAGAGGATGGTTAGAGGAAGGGGTCAGTAGTGTATGAATCAGGGTTTGGTCATTAAGATGGTGGAAGCGAGAGCCGAAGAAGCTCTGGAGTGTAAATTGCATGTACAGCAGGTATGACAGAGTTTGGTGTATCGGACGAGAAAGCACGTAAAAGGTAGAACATGATGATCTGAGGAGTGGATTTGGTTAAGGATTAGGTCAAAGGATATCTCCTGTGTGAGGAGGCAGGAGGATTGAAAATGATTTAATGGGATCGTGGAGAATGTCTTTTTCTTTCCCAAGGGATCAGGTGGCCAAACTCATAACACAAGGATTTTACAGGTTCAGATAATCCAGTGGTGAAAAATCAGGCCAATCAGGACTGCTTCTGAACGTTTGCGGGCTCTAAGCAACATCCTATTGCATACATTTTGAAATCCTGCATTCTAGAAATGGCCCTGCTTATCATCAGTGGTGGATACGAGAGAAAGAAGACACGCTAGTGAAGTTAAGGCATATGAACAGTGGCCAAAATGGCACTCAGGCTCGGACGACAGTGCGGCACCCGCTTGGATAAGTTTAAAAGACATATTGACGAAACATGAAAAGTAGATAGCTACATCTCCACCATAACCATGCACTCCTTCACTGTACTTGGTCAGGGTGGTGATGGATCCGGAGTCTGTTCCTGGACCACTGAATGCATGGTGGGAAAACACCTACACACTCATTCACACCTAGGGGCAATCTAGTCACCAATTCAACATGTTTTTGGGGGGCGGAGGACAGACACAGATCTATACTGCCACCCATGCCAATCCGTCCTGCGGAGAGAGATGTACGATAGAGCCTGTGGTGTTGGCGAGATGAATGGTTCTGTTAGATTGTGGATGTGGAGTGGGTGGAGAGAAGCCAAGGCTCGAGATGAAGTTACCACTCGCTGCTGCTGGGGACGGCCCACACGGAAAGCCTGAACTTACATGAGATTACTGTGGATGGAAACGCTCATATCATCTCAGCGAGTTTTTCCTCACCACGTCACCTCTGGCTCACTCATTAGAGATAAATTTCTAAATATAAAATTTATATTCTGAATTTATATATTTCTGCACAGCTGCTCTATGACAGCGTCCATTGTTAAACGCACCATACAAATAAAATAAAATTGAATTAAATTGAAGTCAGCTCTGTGGATCAACAGCTCCACAGTCCACCAGTGACCACAGTGACGGGATTCCTGGTATCTGCAGTGAGGATGTTTGGGGTTGTAGAGTGGTAACAGGTGGAGGAACATGGTGGAAGGAAAGAGGAAAAAAGAAATGGTGGTGGCCTAGACGCTAGTGCAAAACTCCTTCTCAGACGTTTCTACTAAGAAAAAATCTGGTAACTGCGGAGGTGTGAACTACACGCAGGTGATTTTAATAATATGAATGTGGAGCTCAGAAAATCCACTTAAGCAGCTGCGTTACCCGACTCTGAATACCAGGAACTTTCCCTGCGTAAATACTAACGTAACCTTTGGACTTGAGTCACCGATTCTGAATACGAACCCTAGTGACTACTTAAATTGCTTGCTCCCAAGAAATAAAAGAAAGGTTTATGTACAAAAAGGGAAATTGTTAATCAGCTGTTAATTACCTATTGATTGAAGCTGAGTGTGTAAGCATTATCAGGAACTAACACATTTCCAATTGATTGTGTTGTGGCTGTTTGCTTACTCATGGATATGTGTGTGTGTGTGTGTGTGTGTGTGTAGTTAAAGAAGATCGGAGGTGGGGGATTCGGGGAGATTTATGAAGCGCTGGACTTGTTGACCCGGGAGAACGTGGCTCTGAAGGTGGAGTCGGCGCAGCAGCCCAAACAAGTGCTGAAGATGGAGGTGGCAGTGCTGAAGAAACTACAGGGTGGGTGGGTGTGTGTGTGTATGTGTGTGTGTGTATGTGTGTGTGTGTGTGCGCATCTACTACTGACGGTTGATGAATTATACTGCAACATCAAAATATCACGGTGGACCCAAACACACACACACACACACACACACACAGATCAGATATTTTCATGCATGGCGTGTCAGTGCGTTAGATTCCACTGGGAGAGTGGAAGACTAATAGGCATGAAGGACTAAGGGACAGAGAGTGTGTGTGTATGTGTGAGTGTGTGTGTGTGTGTGTGTGTGTGTGTGTGTGTGAGTGTGTGTCCTTCATAGAGGACACAGTGCAGCAGTATTGATGATGTTCGCTGGTGTAAAGTGCTGACACAGCTGTTTCTACATAATCACACTGTAATAGAACACCACCTGCCTGTCTGTCTTTCTGTCTGTCATTCTGTCTGTCTTTGTCTCTCTGTCTGCCTGTCTCACTATCTATCTATCTATCTATCTATCTATCTATCTATCTATCTATCTACACTGCCTCTCAAAAGTATTCGCCCCCCAGTGGTTATCTTCTTTTTGCTGCATTGCATCAGAATCAGAATTTTTTCCTGCTACTTTTGAGGTAACTCTATACAGAAATAAAATTAAATAATATATTTCAATGTCCTCAGAATTATTTGAAAATTTAAAAAAAACTAAACACTGCTTAATCAGTAAGTATTTGAAGCTTTTGTCCTGTGCTTTGACTTGGAACATGCAGTATATTTTCACCCTGAACACAGATGTCTGGCTGACTGGAACAGGTTCTTCTCAACAAGCTGCTTATGTTTGGCTTCATCCATGTTGCCTGTGATGGCAACAGATTTTCCAGTTCCTCCTGTTGAAAGCAACTCTAGAGCATGATGCTACCACCACCGTGCTTGATCCCAGGAATGGTATTACCTGGGTGTTGGGCTGCCAGATATTATCCTTTGGCTTTAGACCAAATGTTTCAACTTTATTCTCATCAGACCCCAGAATCCTTTCCCAAAAGCTCCCAGATTTTCAAGCATGGCCTTTCTCAGAAGTGGATTTTTTGTGGTCGCTCTCCCATAGAGGCCAGATCTGTGAAGAGCTGATGATGTTGTTGAGAGCTGCACAGGTTCTCCTATTTCAGTCCGTGAGCTCTGTAACTCCTACAGTGCTGTAGTTGGACTCTTGGACACTTCTCTGATGATTGCCTGCTTGCCTGAGCTCTCAGTTTGGCCTGATCTTGGTAGTGTCTGGATTGTGACATATTTATTCCATTTTGTTATAATGGATTTCATGGTGCTTATAAGAAGGTTAAAAGCTTTGCAAATGTTCAGCTCTTCTCCAGCTCTTTTCCTCCTAAAACGTCACAGCTTTATGGGTAGTTCCTTGGTCCTCATGAAGGCAGGACTGAAGAGACCTCCCAAAGTCAGATATATTTATTGTCCAAGCCCACAATTGGACAAATTGGATTGGCTGATTAGATAACTGCATGAATGTACAGGTGTTCCTATTAAAGTGGACGGTGAGTGTATTTAGTGTGAGTGCTCAAGAAAACTAAACACTAGTCCTAATTTAAATTGCTAAAAGTAAGTTGGAGTGAATACTTACCAGTTGTGCAGATTTTAGACTTTGTATTTAAATATACTTAAATTTGATGTTGCAGTACAGCAAAAAGAGAAATAATTACAGGGAGTGAATACTTTCTGGAGGCACTCAATCTATCTATCTATCTATCTATCTGTCTGTCTGTCTGTCTGTCTGTCTGTGTTGTCTGTTGGTGAGAACAATAGTTTGTGCACCCTTCAGACATAATGAAACAATATAATATATAATACTTTCTGTGTGTTTAACGTATTTAATATGTTGTTTTTTTCTCACGCAGGGAAAAATCACGTGTGTAAGTTTATCGGCTGTGGCAGAAACGAGAAGTTCAATTATGTGGTCATGCAGCTACAGGTAGAGCCCTGTGTGTGTGTGTGTGTGTGTGTGAGAGATAATGATTTTGTAGCACTATATAACTTCACTGTATGGTCCGTCTCTCTCTCTCTCGCTCTCTCTCTCTCTTTAGGGGAGGAACCTTGCTGATTTGAGACGCAGCCAGCCTCGTGGAACGTTCTCCATGAGCACCACTCTGCGTTTAGGGAAACAGATCCTGGAGGCCATCGAGGCCATTCACTCTGTCGGCTTCCTGCACCGAGACATCAAACCTGTACGCTCATTCTCTCTCTCTCTCTCTCTCTCCATCTACCTCTCTGTCTCACTCACACACACACAAACACACACTCCACGGCCAAGTTCTTGAGTAATTTTCTGCAGAACACAGACTAGTGGGGGCGGGGCTTGCTGTACCAAACAGTGCTGATTGGTTAAACTCACCCTTACACTCGCCTTTTTTAAATACCTGAGTTTAGATCTATCACATGATCGTTTAAATTCATTTCAGATGCTTTATCCTGAGCAAGTCTAAAATGCTGCAGGAGTGTGTGTTGTATATTATATATAATACACTCCTCCCACCATCCACTGTGAAGCATGGTGGTGGTAGCATCATGTTCAGCGTTCCCTCCGTCCTCTTGGCTGTGTCTCTGACTAATCCCCTCTTTACCTGCTGACTGACTTTAGACGGCCTCCTCGAGGCAGAGTCGCTGTCCTGTCGCATTCTTCACGTGTTTCATAACGGACTTGATGTCACTGTAGCCGAGATGTTCCAAGTTTGGGATATTATTTTTATAATCAAACCCAGACGGATACTTTTCCAGAACTAATTTAGGTTTATTAGGTTTCACAGTAACGGGGTGAATATTTATGCACTCACAACTTTTATGTTTTTTATTTGTAAATAATTTCCATCTCCATTTCAGTCCACTTCAGTTCCAGTACATAATGTGGGAAAGTTCAGGGGGGTGAATACTTATGCACAGTGCTGTATGTATGCACACTCACACAGACAGCAGTGAAGATGCTTTTTAACTCTTCCTGCAGTCGAACTTCGCCATGGGTCGGCTGCCGTCCACGTACAGGAAGTGCTACATGCTGGACTTCGGCCTCGCTCGTCAGTACACCAACACTAACGGAGAAGTGCGGCCTGTGAGTAGCTACACAACCTACAGTCAACATTCACAACACGACAACGACAGCTGTTAGCACCCTGTTAGCCTGCTAGCAGCATTGTTCACTGTCCTTACTGCTCTCAGCCAATCAGAACACACCGTTTTGAATTTAGGTTAGTGATGAATGATGTCATTTATTTTGAAACTGATCACTGAAGAAAAATGAATCAACTCTGATTAAATACCCGATCAACATTACTGACATCATCAATCATTCATGTCACAGCCTTGTAAGTGCTTGTTTCTGATTGGCTGGCAGGTGTGTAACAATGTAACCATGACAACAAGCTTAAGTAATGTTAAAAGTAAAGCTACAATTATGAATTTTTTATCAGCTTCGAAAATGTTTTAGCGAAGAGCAAGCGAGACAGAACGAGATAACGCCATCCGAGACGTAACCATAGCAACAATCCCAGTCTTAGCCTACTGATATGTAGGAGTTAGCTTTAAACTGATCAAATAAACCGTTATTTTCACTTAATGGAAGTAAAAACACACAAAGCCTCCATGTGTTTAGTCTCTGTGAGGAGAAACTCAGCTGTACGTATAGATTATATGGATGTCATGAAATCCGGCAGTTAAGCAGTTTGTTGGTCGTGACTCAGACTTTCGTCTTTTTAAAATGTGAAACTTTATTTCTGTACAGTGTTTTTGCCGACATGTTCGTTGTTATTGAGCTTTGCATTGTACACACACACACACAGTGATAACCTGCCAGCATGTGCTATTTCTGGAGCGCTGGTTATGAAACAGTGGAGCATTTCTATTAGCTGATATGAGAAATAGATTGTTTTTTATTTGAGCCTTGTGAGCAGGAAGATAATACGCTTCCCAAACGTTACGAGCTCCTGATGAGACTGTGGAGAGAAAATCGTTTAAACTGGACTGATGATGCAGTCGCAGCACAACCCGATACGATGGAATATATCTGATTACAGATTCTGATTTCCAGTAAAAATGATGTTCGGTTTGGTTTGAACGTCTGGCTGCAGCCTCGCGGCCCTCACACTGAGCACGGCTGTGTGCTAAACTCCGAAACACGGATTTTAATTACACTGAGCCTCATTTATCACCTTTTAGTAAAGCTGTGTGTGAACAGGCTCTGCGGCCAAAAGGAACCAAACCAGATTTACATTTAGCCACGCCCACAAACTCCATAAAAGGAGTTGTTACATAAATGTAAATTGTTACATTATTAGGTTTCAGATTACATAAAGTCTAACAATTCATCTGTGTTTCATAGCCATGCTGTTATTCTGAAAAGGAGATTTACATTTTATACCAACCAGGAGCTTCCTCTGCCCAGCCTGGGGCTTCCTCTGTCCAGCCTGGGGCTACCTCTGTCCAGCCTGGGGCTACCTCTGTCCAGCCTGGGGCTACCTCTGCCTAACCAGGGCCTTCCTCTGCCCACCAAGGGGCTACCTCTGCCTAACCAGGGCCTTCCTCTGCCCACCAAGGGGCTTCCTCTGCCTAACCAGGGCCTTCCTCTGCTCAGCCTGGGGCTTCCTCTGCCTAACCAGGGGCTTTCTCTGTCCAGCCTGGGGCTTTCTCTGTCCAGCCTGGGGCTTCCTCTGTCCAGCTTGGGGCTTCCTCTGCCTAACCAGGGGCTTCCTCTGCCCAGCCTGGGGCTTCCTTTGTCCAACTTGGGGCTTCCTCTGCCCAGCCAGGGGCTTCCTCTGCCCATCCTGGAGCATCCACTGCCCAGCCTGGGGCTTCCTGTGCCCAACCAGAAGCTTCCTCTGCCCAACCAGGAGCTTCCTGGGGCTTCCTCTGCCCAGCCTGGGGCTTCACACCATCAGTATTTGCCGCTGCAGTTATACGCTGCTGCCAGTGAATGGAATCTCGAGTCTAATAGTGTCACAAAAATGTAAAATTCAGTGTTTTATCTAAAAAGTCTATTTTTATTCCAGCGGCTTCATCACCTACAGCAGAACCGCACAGTGCGACTGTTTCACGTTTCCTTATCAGCTCATATATCAACACACTGTTTAACTTAAACCCCGTTACTGAGAATCAGAGAAGTTTTAACATTTGCGTGTTTTTTGATTAATTTATTTTAAAATTTCAGTGTTATTTCTTTCTCTCTCTGGTTATTTTGCTCATTTTAAATATAATGAATCTAATTATAATAAACATCTCACTCTGGATTTAAATTTTATTACACATTTATTTGATATATTGTTTAATTTCACTTCATTGTTGTACTTTATGTTCACATTATTTTATGTTTTATGCTTTTTCTACATTTTATTGTTTTATATTTTGCAGTTTTTGGCCTTTATGTTGGAAGCGCATGTTTTTCCCCCGTGTGTAAGATCCTCATTACCATATCAGCTGTTAGAGTGTGAGTGTTTCACCTGCTTTCTTCTCTAACCAACCACTGACTTTAATCATCTCACCCCTCACCTGTAGAACCTGCAGAACTTGTAGAACCTGTAGAACCTTTAGAACCTATAGAATCTTTAGAACCTATAGAATCTTTAAAACCTGTAGAACTTTTAGAATCTGCAGAACCTTTAGAACCTGTAGTATCTTTAAAACCTGTAGAACCTGCAGAACTTGTAGAACCTGTAGAAACTGCAGAACCTGTAGAACCTTTAGAACCTGCAGAACTTGTAGAACCTGTAGAAACTGCAGAACCTGTAGAACCTGCAGAACCCATAGAACCTGCAGACCCTGTAGTGTTCGACCTGATGTGGAGTAGAGAACCCAAATAGTTCCACATTTGTCCCGTTTATTCCGTGTGTCCTGACTCTCAGTTAATGATTAGAAAAATGAACTTGGACAGTTTTACAGCTGTGTGTTTATATTACTGTAGGAGCAGAAACACATTTACGTTCTGCTACGTTAATCATCCTTCAGCTTCCATTATATCAAATTAGATCAGATTTATTATTAGATATAGCAGATATAACAAATCTAATCTATCGTAAACATTACTGATTTATTAGATATATATAATCTCATGTAATTTATTTTTTTAAATCTTTCAGTTAGAGGATCGTCATTAAAATACATAAATAACACCTTTTTCAAATAAATCAACTTTAATGATATTTTTCTATAAATTATATCAGATATTTTATATCAGATATAAAACTGTCATTACGTTTAAATTTGTTCAGATGTTTTTATTGAAAGATATCAGATGTGAGATATTAGACTGTATTTATATATATTTCTGCATTACATACACAGAATCTAACAACTTTACTGAAACTAACCATCAAACAATCATGACTTTAACTTTAATAAAAAATAAACTTTAATTCATTTATAATATTTAAATCATCCACATTATGCACAGTACATCGAATCGATTCTAAATCTGATTGCTATATTTTATCAAATTAAAATAACCATCAGCTTTATTCACATTATTTTATAATATATATGAAACACAATATAATTAATGGTACAGTGTTAGATATATTAATTAATGCGCATCTTTATTGATTATAGACGGATTATATTGATTAAATTAATTATACAATAAACAGTTTCATACAGAAAATCTACACAAGTGCAGCGTGTAATAATGTTTATTATTTTGTGATATAAAGCATGAAATTTTATAACCGTATATAAGTTTAAACTCAGTTTCACGCCAAAACGCTACGACTCATTTTCACACCATTCATTTTTTTATGTTGGATAATTTTAAAAGTTTTTTTTCTCTCAGTGTTTAACGATTGTGGGGTTTTTTTTTAAGCCGAGAACGGTGGCGGGATTTCGGGGAACGGTGCGGTACGCTTCAGTCAACGCTCACAAGAACAAAGTGAGAAGTGTGCACATCTCCATCACTACAGTTCATTATTATCACTTTATTCATCCTTCCTAACGTTAAATCCTCCATTCCTTATAATTATAAACTGTTTTATCACTTACTGGTTGCTTGGTAACATGATACTAGATATGATATTAGACTTAAGTGATGATAATTATTTATTCAAATTCATATTTTATATATATTAATATTAATAATACTAGTAATAAGAATTGATAGTATTATTTTGTATAATAAAATGTAATAATATGATAAATAATGTAAAGCATTTAACGTTGGTGTGAACAGGAAATGGGACGTCATGATGATCTGTGGTCGTTGTTCTACATGCTGGTGGAGTTTACTGTGGGACAGTTACCGTGGAGGAAGATCAAAGACAAGGTGAGGACATACATCAGATATTTTACAGTCGTAATCATCTTAATGAAGGAACAAAACAAAAGCCTGAGGTTTGCCGTCTGATATACAGTATACACGCCGCCGTCTGATATACAGTATACGCCCCGCCGTCTGATATACAGTATACACCCCGCCGTCTGATATACAGTATACACCCCGCCGTCTGATATACAGTATACGCCCCGCCGTCTGATATACAGTATAC
>CM075012.1:140006-156792 GCA_037576675.1 Pangasius sanitwongsei | reverse complement strand
AACAGTCAGAGGTGAAGCTGTAACTTTAAGTTTTCCGACGTCTTCAGGACAGAGGAGTTTACGCTTCTTTGCGGTTTTTCAGTAACATGTGTAACAAGCTGCGTTTCAAGAGAAATATTTTATGCAAATACGACAAGAACAGAGCAAGAGTAGAACCGTCGGGACGTAACCATAGCAACAGTATTATATAGTAATAGTGGGGTTTATTACTGTTTATAAGAAGTCAGATTTATTATAATGCAGTGATGAGTTATGATGAAGCTCAGTGTGTACACTTATTCTGTCTGTTTAGACTGTTGCTGAGTGGGCGGAGTTTAAGTGAGACACGCCCACTCCGATATCAGAAAATAACCGACTTCACGTCACGGTGTTCTGTAGTACAGTGCTGCATTCAGAGGAGGTGTAACTGTGTGTGTGTGTGTGTGTGTGTGTGTGTGTGTGTTCACAGCTCACAGGGAAAGTTTATGTGCACGCAGATGTGTGTCTGAAATACACACTGCTCTGAAACATAACACACACAGACACACAGACACAGACACACACACACACACACACACGTACGCTCCTTGTCGTCCCTGCTGGATAGTGACAATAATTTTGAGAAAAATAATTTAACAAATATTTTTGTTGAAGCACTCACACACTCACACACTCACACACACACTTAGATTAGTTTTTCGCGCATTTTTTTCCCCGAGCCTGATCCCTCCGCTCTTATTGGTCTGTTTCAGTTGGAGGAGGACAGGCCACACCCACCACACTCTTTCGCGAGGCCCGCCCATTTGAGGAGACTGGCGTCGTACGTGTTCCCCTCCTCCTCCAGCATGGAGATGGAAACCTTCCCCCAAGACCCCACTCCTGGGGCGGCGGCCATTCAGCGCAGCCGCTCGGCCGAGAGCAGCCCCGCCCACTGCCACGCCCGCTGCCGAGGCCATCAGCATCACCGTGGCAACAGACACGCCCCGGCGTTGCCAGGCAGCCCGAGGGCACGGCACTCTGTCCTCAACATCCCGCGGCTGCACATCCAGCAGATGCTCGCTAAACTCATGAACAAGACATGATGAGACTTAACACACACACACACACACACACACTCACAAGAACACACACAGCTTTAAAAAAAAAAAACATGCAGACACACAGATTATTATGGCGTGTGCAATAAACTCAGCCTGTGAGCTACGCGTGTGTGTGTGTGTCTGCGCGCACACGTGTGTGTGTGTGTGTGTGTGTGTGTGTGTGTGCATGTGTGTGTAGCTCCAGCAGAAACGCAGCCTCCTGATTGGCTAAGAAAAGAGAAATATGTATAAAGAGACACTGTACAGTTTATTTCACATTCTTTATAGATGAAAAGAGAACATTTTTAATGATTTTAAACAAAACACAGTGTGTGTGTGTGTGTGTGAGTGTGTGTGTGTGTATGTGTGTGTGTGTGTGTGTGTGTGTGTGTGTGTGTGAGTGTAAGAGTGAGACCACTTCTAGAGTTTATAAAACTGTTCTGTGTTTGTCTTTGCCTTCATCATCATCATCATCAGGTATGTGTCAGTGTTTAATATTAATATTTTACCATTTACACTTCATCATCTTCATCATCATCTTCATTGTCATCATCTTCATCGTCATCATCTTCATACTGCACTGATCGAAAGATCAGCAGCTTTAGTTTATTGTTAAACAGAACAGTGGACTGAACACAGCGTAATGGAGACCATTAGACCAGTTCCCATTAGGAAGTGTTACGAAATGTGGGCGGAGTCAAATATAGGTGCAGAAATCGTTCATAAAATATGTGCAATATATGAAATTTCTTCTTGTGCCTCCATAACGACGCAAACACACAGTCACTGAGTTCTGATGCTAGTGTACTAAAGAGTGTGCTGAATAGCATGACTAGTTAACGCTAACTAACAGGAACTGATGCTAGCTAGCTATCGTGATATGACTCTGATTATCGGCGCGTCCTGAAAGCAATCATGTGTTTTATAGTGTTCATGATTACAGCATCACAATATATCACATCACTGTGTGTGTGTGTTGATCGAATATTCTGTGTAATTATAATGAGTTTATGGTCCTGAGGTCGTGAGGAAAGTTGCTGGTATTCAGAGTCGGGTTACGCAGCTGGTCACACCTCCGAGTCTGTTTTCACTTCATCAGTTATGGAGTCATGAAATTAGTGATTCACCTTCTTCTCAGTTAACTTACTTGAATGTAGTGACACGCCCACACCTAAAGAATGTAGTGACACGCCCACACCTAAAGAACGTAGTGACACGTCCACGCCTCCAGAACGTAGTGACGTCCACGCTGCCAGAATGTAGTGACACGCCCACGCCTATAGAACGTAGTGACACGTCCAAGCCTCCAGAACGTAGTGACACGTCCACGCCTCCAGAACGTAGTGACACGCCCAAGCTGCCAGAACGTAGTGACACGCCCAAGCTGCCAGAATGTAGTGACATGCCCACGCTGCCAGAACGTAGTGACACGCCCACGCTGCCAGAACGTAGTGACACGTCCATGCCTCCAGAACGTAGTGACACGACCATGCCTCCAGAACGTAGTGACACGACCATGCTCAAAGAAAGTAGTGACATGACCATGCTGAAAGAACATTGTGACACACCCACGCTGCCAGAACATAATGACATGTCCAGACTTCCAGAACGTAGTGACGCCCACGCCGAAAGAACGTAGTGGCACGCCCTGCCAAAACAGCGTAGTGACACTCCCACGCCGAAACAACGTAGTGACACTCCCACGCCAAAAGAACGTAGTGACGCGCCCTGCCAAAACAGCGTAGTGACACGCCCACGCCGAAACAACGTAGTGACACGCCCACGCCAAAACAGCGTAGTGACACACCCACGCCGAAAGAACGTAGTGACACTCCCACGCCGAAACAACGTAGTGACACGCCCACGCCGAAACAACGTAGTGACACGCCCACGCCGAAACAACGTAGTGACACTCCCACGCCGAAACAACGTAGTGACACTCCCACGCCGAAACAACGTAGTGACACACCCAAGCTGAAAGAACGTAGTGACACGCCCACGCCAAAACAACGTAGTGACACGCCGAAAGAACGTAGTGACACGCCCACGCCAAAACAACGTAGTGACACGCCGAAAGAACGTAGTGACAGGCCCACGCCACCAGAACATAGTGACATCAGCTCAAATAGAAACCGTGTATAAACACACACACTCTTCACAGTGAGCCGGAAGTAATTAACATTTATGTTTCTCCATCACCGCTACCGTATTCCCGTGAGTTTGCTGTCCTCCTATTGGTGGATTTTAAACGAGCATCATAGCAGCGCTAACACCGCCGAGCTTAACTCACGACCAGAGAATTCTTTTATGATGTCCGAGTGAAGTTACAGGCTGAAGGATAACTGATGAAATGAAAGCAGTTTGGACCTCAGTGTTCTCACGCTCTTAGAAACACAAGTTCTCTGGATAATGAACACTTTTAGCTTCTTTAAGAGGTTCTACTTGGAACCTTCTCGGAACAGGAAACCCGGTCAGGTCGGTTGTAGACATTTCAAGACTTCTTTCTTTTACGTGACAAACAGAAAAATCCTGTAGAGCAGCAGCTGTCAGAGTATTTACAGACAGAGACGCTTTTATCTTTAAAAAAATAATTACAGAACATTAGCACACGTTTATTACATAAACTTCTCACCCACAGAACCCGTTTTCTTGAACGGTGTCGTTAGGGTCCAGCTGACTTGTTTACAGGTGGAACAGAGCTGATGAGGATTGATGGAGATTTTGTAATGGAATTAGAAAATCACAGATCCTCTGTCGCCATGCTGGAGAACCCACATGGAGAACCGAGGCTCTAGCGCTGTTCTTTAAGGTTAATATCAGGAACCGACTCAGAAGAGAACATCTCCATCAGTATATCAAACATCACGGAAAAGACGTCTACGTGCAGCTCAGATGATTTTAAACATCTGGAAAATATTTGTTGCTGAACGAGTGAAACCTAGAGGCGATCATCCGAATGTTTTTAAAGACGTTCTGATAAACCGCTGACCGAACCGTCGCAGCGCTACTGCAGCGTTACACGGCGCTAAAATATCACCTTCTTCACATTTACTCAACGTTATCGTCGCAGGACTTTATAAACTCCTGAGCTTAGAAACCCGTGTTAGTTTATAAAACATCATCACTACCTCAACTTCCTGTAGTGATACTCGATATGAACGCTGAGGAAAGTGTGTGTGTGTGTGTGTGTGTGTGTGTGTCACAGTGCTGCAATAGCGTCATTACACACTCGTCTTCCATGATAAAAAATTAGATATTTTGCTGCAAAAGTGACGTTTATTTTAAACAGAAGCGTGAATTCACTCGTGTGCGTTTTCCCGTACGTGACACGTGTTACAGTTCACGTGTGTGTTCGGTGAAAGTTCAGCAAAGCACGACTTTATGCAAATGAGTTCGTCTGTAACATTGTGTGATGTTGGCCAATCAGGTAAGAGTTTGATAAAAAAATCACGTTTAAACACAGAGGATGTTATAATGAATACATCGTGTGTCTGTGGGTGTGGCTTTGAGTCCATATATGGAAATCTGAGCAGGTCTGAGTGGGCGTGGCTTTAAGATGCTAGGCAGGAATGTGTGCAAGACATTAATTCCATATATGGAAGTCTTGTAAATGTGCACATTTATTTACACGATTTTGCTAACGTCTGTGTAACACGCGTTAACCTGATCACGATTAAGTTACGTTTGTAATCTTTAACGCTAGCTAGCTAGCTGGCTAACAACACTTACAGTTTAAATTGGATTAAGTATTGTTCATGCCGAAGCCCCGCCCACAAACAGACTCTGCAGTCTGAATTCACGACCAAGAACTGATTTTATTTATTTAATGATCAAAAAATAACAATAATAAAATAATCGTCTCTCAAACATGATGTAATGAAAACCTGAAATTAAATTCCCTGGGAATAAAATCATGTTTCTGACTCGATTATGACACAAAATTGCTAATTCGTGACTGAATCGTGACTCAGAAGTACTTTATATTGTTTATTGTCGTTTCTGACTCAGTTTCTGTCTGTTATTAGAAAAACTAAATAATGATAACGCACTAATATTTACTCAATTATTATTAAAAGATGTCTTTTTTTTACACAAATATGACACAAAATCTGTTTCCCACTAAATGATGAAATCAAATGAACTTTTTGACTCTTTAAGGATGAAAAATTTTAATTTTATACAAATTTATTTTATTATAGCAAAATTGCAGTTTTCTGTCTCGGTTATGACACATAACTCTAAATAGTTTAAGAATCTAAGTTCTAAATCGATGATGATGCAATATTTTAAATTTTTAATACATTATGACACAATATTGCTAATTTGTGAATAAATTATATCACAGTTACAAATGTGTGACTCAATTATGATTTAAAAAAAATCCATATTTTATTTTTTTAATAATAACAACTCTAAATTGTTCATTTAGTTTATGACTCAGTTATCAATAGAAATCGTTAGAACGCTGAGTTAAGAGTTAAATATTTATCACATTTATGATATATATTATATATACATACTTTATAAGGCTAACGCTAACTCTTTATAAATTACGCAAGTCTGATAATGAGCTGTGGATTTGTTTATAATAATCAAATGATCAATAATAATAATAATTAAATAATAATTAAAGGAGTTTTTGTCGTGAACTCGGACGTTTATTTACATTAAAGCGCTGCTGCATTATCTCAGTGTGTGTTACATATATGATATTTATATATCTAGTGTATATGAACGTATAGAATGTATATAATGTGAGGTGTATGAAGGGCAATAGACGTGAAGGCAATATCTGTGTTTCTGGGAGGAACGTCACGTTTCTTTCACGTGTGATGTGATAATAATATGCACACGCTTCTACTTGAACATCTTCCATTGAACAAACGATTGTATTTTCTTTCTGCATGTTGATTCGTTTCAGCGTGTAAACACACGTGAAGTCACGTGTGATGTGTGTGAGTGCTGGAGACGTGATTTTACAGGACTGCTGCTTCTGGTGTTTTACACACAATCACACAGTTTACATCAGAATCACACGCGTGACGGAGTTTCGCCTCCAGGACGCAGGGTTACTCGGAGACGGGGGGCGTGGCCTGTCAGGCGCGTTGTGTTAAAAATGTCTTACACACCTGTAAGTGCATCATGGGTACAGCATGAGGACACGCAGTGCATTGTGGGACATCATTAGGACATTAATGGGTAAATAAAAGACTTAAACATGACAGAACACACACACGCACACACACGCACACACGCACACACACACACACACACACACACACACACACTGCTCAGTGTAAACTCCTGTTCTTTTTTTAATCTAAAACAAACGGGTGTTTAATGTGAAGTAAGTTTCAGTTTGTTTCTATAATCACACAGAGAGTCTTTTAACACTGTTACTGTCTCCGAGCAATAACTGCTGTCTCTATATAAGAAAAGTTTATTTATTTATATATTTATTTATCTATTTATTTATTCATTCATTCACTCACCGTCTCCGTGGGTCACTGAGAGGTTTCGGTTCGGTACAGTAATCTCCTCTCGTTATTTTGCACATTGAGGCTGAAACTCCATCACTGCAGATTCATAAAACTCTCACTTTCACAACAACAACAACAACAACAACGTCTTCCTCGACTCAGCATTCAGCAGAGTTTTATTTACACACACACACACACACGTGCACTTTCAGTGTCTGTAGTTTATAAAGTGAATGTACTGTAATTTTTTCCTTATTGGATGCTAAATACGACGTCACACACGATGAGTCTGATCTGAGTCTGATCTGAGTCTGATCTGAGTCAGGCAGAACCGTCCCCGGGCTCGTCTGTAGAGAGCGGCGTTAATGTAATTAAGCAGAAAGGCGTGTAAACATGACAAAAATGTGATGAATGAATGTTATTGTATTTTATTATTCACGATATAAATAACAGGAAGTAAAATCGGGTCAGTGATGTTCTTCCAGTTTGTTCTTTAATTAGCATAATTAACATTAATATTAACCAGGATTTCACAGAGAAGGGGTTTTAAACTCCTTTAACGTTGTGTTAAGATCACGACATTATGCTCAGTGTCATGACATCACATTAAAAACAAAACAAAACACGTGCGACTTTAAAAAAACATCCTCTAGGATTTAAACGTCGTCATTTATTTGTTAAAGAGGTTTAAATATACAGCATTGTGTAAAGGTCTTAGGCACAAAGAAATGCTGTAAAGCAAAGACTTTTTAAACATAAAAATCTGCAGTAAACTTTAATAAACAGTAATAAACTAAACACAGTCAGTATTTGGTGCGACTCTGTGCTACTTTCAGCAGTTTTATCATCTGTAGGTTTTACTGTTTTTTATGTTTTTTAAGTTTTTGTCTGAAAAGTGTTCAGTTACGTAATCTGTTGCTTTCTTTACTGACATTGCAAACATTCTTCTCTAACATTTTTTTTTTTTTTTTGCTGAAAAAGTAATGTTTGAAAATGTTTTTGTACTGACTCAGTAATGTAGAAATCATACAAACAATCATACAATCTATAACGAAATCCGTACTGGAAATAAAGCCCGAGTGTCGGAGAGGTTTGCACAGTGCTGTGTGTTCAAGCTGCACTTACAATCGTTTTCCTGAAACTTTGGCAAAATCCGTGAAATTAAACCTAAAGATAATGTCCTGAAACCTGTTTATTAAATGAGTTCATCGCACTGTTCCATGACCAGCTCTCGGATAAACGCTTAATTAAACTAATATTTCATTAAAATGATAAGAAATAAAAACCAAACCTGAGAAACTCACTAGAGAACGAAGCCTGAGCTCTTCACGTGTCCCTGCTGTAACACGCTGAGGAGTGAAAAGCTAAAAGTTCATCACATCGTTGTTCTGAAAGTAAAAGATTTCTCTCTGAACTCTGAGCTTTATTTCAGAAACCCCAGCTAACGTTAGATCTGTGCGCTTCTGATGATTCACTGACTTTCTGACCTGATTCTGTATGAAATTATCATCAGGACTGAAATGTTTAAATTAAACGATGTTGTCACACTGGCTGTGACTCCACCCCTCTCCTCCCATCTGTGTGTGTAATTCACTGTTCTCTGTATAATACACCTGTAACATATACACAGTATATAGGATTAACATACAGCATGTATTTAAAGATTTTATAATAAAATAATCTTCATGCTGCTACAAGAACATCACCGTAACTGGCTGTATAAACACACGCTGTTCCACTGCACATCACTAATGGGCTAAAACTTTTTTTAGAGCGTAAAAAATAAAGAAATAAAAAGAGCTTGTAAAACAAACTGTGCCTTTTACACGTGTAAGTTTTTATTTTATGAAAATCCAACAGAGCTTGTGTTCTGAAACACGATTAAATCATCTGGAGAATCACTGAACCCCCGTCTGTTCTGTTTATTACTTTTATTATTTAACATTCACACCACAGCGCTGCTGAATCCTGCACTCTGATTGGTCAGAAGGTGTTGATTAATTCTCTATAACAGCAGCTCTGACAGTAGCACAGGTTTATATTAATGCGCTCGTTCTAATACTTTATCGTTTCCATAGCAACAGTTCATTCACAGGAACGTGTACAGCGGATTAAAAAAAACGTTGATATAGTGAAGTTTTCTGTAAGGAGAAATGTGTTGATGTAACATGTATGGAAGGAGTCTCCAGTGTCAGCGCTTTGTAACAGTCAGAGGTGAAGCTGTAACTTTAAGTTTTCCGACGTCTTCAGGACAGAGGAGTTTACGCTTCTTTGCAGTTTCTCAGTAACATGCGGAACAAGCTGCGTTTATTTATTAACTACAAGAGAGAGAATAAAGAGGCTGGTGAGGGAACGAGGGTTTATAGCTGCTATAACATAAGCGACAACAGGAACTAACTTGTTTCACTGACATTCCACAACATTAAATGTAACTATAAATGCATAAAAAGTATGATGTGTGGTTCTTTAATAAATAAAAATTGTAATTGTTGATTAGTTGCTGTGGTGTAAGAGGAATAAAACACTCAGGGACGTGCTGTTAGAGGAAAATAATCAACTTCTGGGTGGTAACAGTAACAATGCTTCATCACACACACACACTCACACACACACACTCACTCACACACACACACACAGCGTTTATCACTTACATATTACACCTGGCAGCCTGATGCAGTAAAACAGGCGGCTCAGTTTGCTAGCGCTTAAATAAAAGCTGTAATGGTTCGTGGAGTTACGATTCTTTACGAGCTGCTGTAAACTTCCTGCATTAACCAGCGAGATTTTAATCCATGGGATGACGGGAACAGCTCCATGTCTGCACAGGTGACCCTGAAATGCTCTTTTATTTAGCGACAGGCTCTGAGAGAGAACCTCCGTGTTTATGAATCAGAGATGTTAGTGCACTTTACACTGTTATTTAACTCTAAATTTTATTGTTTAAAATCAGACAGCTCTATTTTTAGCCCTTTGAGAAATCCTCCTGTGGAAGTGACGTCACTGTGAATGTCGTCTTTGTGTTATTTTGGGGTAAATTTGAACTCGAGCAGTAACACGTGTAACTCCTGATTCCTGCTCTCTGCCGTATAGGAGCCTCTGGAGGCGGAGTCAAAGGTGAAGCGCGTCGACTTCTTGTCCACGGTGCTGATGTTTGACGCTCAGAGAGAGACCTCACGACATTCAGGAAGTGATGGAAGCCCAGAAGGCGCCGCCTCCACGCTGCTGGCTCCGCCTCCTCGTGACCAAGACCAGGAAGAAGCGTCCCGTACGTTGGTGCTCGTGTCCGCTGGTAACGGGGCCGTTTCCCCCGGCGACGGTCAGGGCACGTTGGGGGCGGTGACACCACAGGCTCCCGACGAATCAGAGCGCGGGACTCTTGCTTTCATGTTCAGACCTGCCGCTATGGTGACAGGCGCCGTGGCGGCAGCTGGACGCTCCTCATCACCTCCACTGGCAAAGGTGGAGCGAACATTCGTGCACATCGCCGAGACAACACACCGCATCGTCATGACAACGGGGAAACAGCTGCCTGAGTCCGAGAAACACTACGTAAGGGACGAGGAAGAGGAGGAAGTGATGGAGGAAAGGAAGGATGGAAGCATGGGTGAAGAAAAAGGAAGCAGCAAGGAGGAGATCATCTGGGAAAGAGCTGAGAGACAGGTAGAATACGGTGAAGAGAGAAAGGAAGAGCAGGAAGTGGAAGAGGATGTGGAGGAGGAAGTGGAAGAGAGCAAAAAAGTGGCAGAGATGGAAAAAGAGACTTGGCCTCTGGGGAAGAAGATGATTAATCTCGAGGAGAAGGAACGAGAGAGTGAAAGTGAGGAGAGAGAGAAAGATGAAGAGATAGAAAAAGAAAAAATCAGTCCTACACAGGAGGCGGAGCCAGAGCCATCAGCTGAGTCAGGTGACCAGCAAGGACCTTCCTTCATTGGACGTGAAGAAACCATAGAGATGGAGGTGCGCGATAAACCTGAAGAGGTTCCAGTGGAACAGGAACAGGCCCGTGAAGAAGCAGGTCCTGTTCTAGTCACCGACATAGGGAAGGAGGCGGAGCCAGACCAGGAAGTTACATCACCACAGCCTCGGCCACGAAGGCAGAGTCGAATCCCAGTGCTCATTTCAGAAGAGGAAACCGGTTCGGACCGGTCGTCGCAAACCAGTCCGAACCAGCAGGTGCGTAAAAGCCGACGCCCACAACTGGCCCGACTCGTCCTGGAGCGAAAACGATCCACCCAATCAACAACCGCCTCCGAGGACGACACCCACCAATCAGACGACTCGGCCAGGGCAAGAGGAGTAGAAGGACCAACGAGGAGCCGGATCCCACGGCCGGTCACGCCCATTAAGAAGCCTTCCATCCAATCAGGGAGTGGGGCGGTGCCTCAGACTCAGAGATCCGTCTCCTTCATTCAGGCCAGGTGAAACAGTCGATTATTATTATTATTATTATTATTATTATTATTATTAATCACTTGTTTAATAATTAATGGGTTCAGAGGATTAAATAAGAACTGATTATTTACTACATTTACAAAATATATTTTATCAACATTACACATCTCAGTGTAGTGGAATAAACATTTCTTCTTCTTATTATTATTATTATTACAATAAATTAATTAATTAACTCAATTATTCATTTTATCGTAGCAAAATTTATTCTCTAAATTGTTCCCATTTGCTGGATTTTTTTCTTTATTTATCACAGTTACTGTATTTATGTTTATAATTATATTTTTAATATCTTCTTAAATATTAATATTTTTGTAAGATTATTTCAGTTTATAAAATTGTTTTAAATCCATTTCAGTTTCTGTGTAATACTCTTAATAATGTCAGTTATTTATTTATTTTGATCTAGGTTGTGAGAACAGTGACTTTTAATATCTTATTTATCTTATAAAATTATATTAATTATGAATAAGTTTATTAATAATTTGATTCGGTCCATGTGCAAAACCTTTATAGTGAAATATCAGTAAAGCTATTTCTCACACACGAGCGCTAGTTTAACTGAATTAATGGAATATTTACTCATTTATTTAACTGACTGTATAGAATGTGTAAATCTGATTACTGACCTCATAAACAATTCTGTTTATATTATAAGTGATAAATTTATTTTGTGTATATAATATTTTGTGATATAATAACAGTTTATTTTGTTTATAAATTTCTCTTTACTTTCTCTCTCTCTCAGTTCTGTTAGCTCCGGGATGCAGAAGTCAGCAAGTGCTCACTCAAGTATCCATCAGCAGAAGCCCCGCCCACAGCTCCGCCCCTCCAAAACGCTGCCACCCCGCCCCCTGACACCGGCCCCTACAGCCCACAGACCCTGGGCTCCAGGCCCCGCCCCCTCGCCTGCCACTCGGACAGCTCAGCGTTCCGTCTCCCGGCCCGGCGCTCCTCCTGCTTTCCGCAGCGCCAGCTCCGCCCCTCGCAGTAACTCCGCCTCACGTACAGAGAGCCCCTCGCCGCACCGCTTCCGCCATGCTGAGTCACGCCCTCTTTCAACAACACAACCCAAATCCAAAGCCCTGGACTCCGCCCACAAAAAGGGCAAAGCTTACCCAACGGCGGCGCAGAAAGGGAAGAGGGAGTCATGTGACCCAAAATATAAAAGCAGATAATTACTGTAAATGTAAATCCATGAGCATTTCACCTTCTAATACATCACACTCTCCTCCTTGTCCTCATTAACATCACTGACACGGCTACGATAATCACTCGCACAGTCGCCTGTACAGTACGATCTAAAAGTCTGAGTCTAACGCTAACCATGCTTTCTTCAGTTTCTGTTTTATTTCTACAACACTTTAACCACAGACATCTTCACAGCGCAGATTTACAGAAATCCAGATGCAGATTTAGATCTCTAAAGCTTTAGATCTCCGTATTCAGAGTCGAGTCCAATTGTTACATCAGTATTCATGTGAGGAAAGTTGCTGGTATTCAGAGTCGGGTTACGCAGCTGAGCTCCACATTCGGATCATTAAAATCACCTGCGTGTCGTTCACACCTCCGAGGTTACCAGATGTTTATTAAGTGTAATAACGTCTAGAGCAGCACCTTTAAACACAAACACTCACCTTTAAATTGAAAAATGTAAAATATAAACACTAATGTGATGAGATCTGAGTGAGAAGATGAGAAGATGGCGAGTGTTGAAATAAATCTAACAGGAGTCTCGGATATCACCGATACATCACTGCATGAATAGAGCTCGCTTTAATTCTCACATTAATCACTGGTTTAATTTAACAAAATGGCTTCCACACTCATGATTCAGCAGCACAGAGAATAGCACTTGATCCAGCACCTCCTGATATTTTACTTTTTATTTATTTATTTATTTATTTATTTATTTATTTATTTATTTATTTATATCGAGCTCTGACATAAAGTTACTCGAGCGCAACTTAATGAAGCCTCGAGACTCTAAATCGAGGTGATGAAGAAACCGTAATGTGTGTGAGATGTAGGAGATTTTATCCCACTTTTAATTCACTGTGTTGATTGATGGTGTTGAATTAATAAAATAAAGTCAGTGTTGGTGTTAATTCGATGCTCTGCTGTAAAGAAAACCTGCTCACGGTGTGAAGGATAATCTGACCTAGCGCTCATCTGCTACGCTTACAGAGAAACTTTAACTCCATTCATCACTTTATCTGTAAAATATTCACTCCTCTAGATAAGCCGAGTCTCTGATTAAGATGCATCTCCGCCGATGTCCTCTGTGTGGAAAAAAAGAACTTTTTGTGGACTTTAAATTGTGTGAGTGTATTTACGGCTAAAACACACATTTCAGTGTGACGTGTTGTGGTTATATTAAACGGTGCGCTGGACTTAACGCTGCTCCTCACTCGAGGCGAAATCACGCAAGAAACATGCGCTTAAGCTCAAGATCAGAATCGCCCCTGTTTTAGATAAACTCCGCCCCCTGTACGTAACTCTCACGTAACTTCTGAATAGCGCTTCAGTCAGTAGTTACGCCTGAGCTCTGAGTACTGATGTGCTTTAACTCTACTGAAGAATGAAAGAGTTTAGAGTTTAGTAACCGATGAACTGTTAGTGTTTGTGGACTCAGACTTTTAGAGCTGACTGTGTGTGATACACATCTGTTTCTCACTGTACACAACAGACACCTTCATGTTTCAGCTGTTTAAATACCTCTGAACAGGACACACACACACACACACACACGACATGATGTTCTGATGGAGTGGGTTGGACAGTATAACACACCTCGCCTGCCTTAACAAAGCCTGCAGAGATACGGTCTCACACACACACACACACACACACACACACAGTGCTCCAATACACACACTGCAAAAGGCCACAAACATCCATAAATAATCACACACACCCGAGTGAAGCTGGAGTGATCAGCTCTGAGTGTGATGTCACTCGCTGCTTCTCTGTTTTACTGTAAACACACAGGAGCGTTAATGAACACGTTTATGGCATAATGCAGGAGTTGATCCGTGAGACAGTGTGACGTTATACAGGACAGAAGCTTTACATTTGAGTTATATCTATATCATAATAATAATAATAATAATAATAATAATAACAATAATAATTTCTCAAGCACAAGTTTGTACAAAATCAGTAAGTATTTTATCCTGAACTAAAACCACAGCCTGAAGCGCGATGACAGAAATAAACAAGCACACTGACGCTCGCTGTTATAAAAGGGAAATCCTCATTAATAGGGTCCCACACGGAACCTTTTAGGGTTCTCCGAGAAGAACAAGCGGAAAACTAATTCATGGTTCTAGATTTAACTTTTTTTCTATATACAACAAAAGAAAAATAACAAAAAACAATAAAGAGAGAAGAACAGTAAAGATAGACACTACATCTGATTATTATTATTATTATTATTATTATTAATATTAATCCAAAACGAGGGAATTGTGTTGCTCTATAAGGCCAGTTATGTAAGCGAAGCCTACATTAGGCCTTCATAACACACTCATAAGCAGTGCATGAACAGTTGACACAGCAGTACAGGATTAATGTAAGGCTCATGTCACAGCCTGAGAAGAGTTTTTATGAAGTATATCACTTTATCTTCAGGGGAAAGAAACACGACTGAGTGAGAATGCTTATCTGGAACTTTAATATAATGTAAATATTATATTAGAATTTATTATTCTGTCTTTATTACAGGAGAGTAAATGTTTAATGTTCTTTAGCTGATGTCCAGGAGGTGCGTTTACAAAAACTACAGACGGCTCGATACCACGTTTCTCTTCCGATACTGACACTGAACCCTGGAGTCTCATCCCTTCCAGTTTTCTTTAAAAACCTGAACTCAGTTACTTTAAAATGTTTTTTTTTACTGAAACACTTCACGGTTTCACACAAACATCACTTACGTATAAAATATAATAAAAGTAATAAAGTATAAATGTTATAAAATCAGTCCGAACAAAAGAAAAAACAGGCAAGTCTCGTTATATTTAAACATTTTCAATTCCACAAATACATTTCTTTCCCAAATCCAGTTTGTTTGTTACAGGATGTGGTATCTGATACCGGGTGTTGGCCCAGGTGTTGGTATTGCCTGAGTATCGGATCGGTACCGTCTCTATATAAATCTGTTATAAACGTCACGAAGCCCTTATTCCAGATAAATAGTGATTTAATGCCACTAACACAAACCTTTTGGCCAAATGACCCCAAATGGACGTTAAATAAATTTCCCGCGACCCCGAGCCTCGTTTTGGCTTCTCGTTATTTACCGTCACGCTTGTACATCCATGTTCAGTAAATATCTCAGAATACTTTCGTGACTTTTGTTGTCACTCGATGTAGCGGAGGAACTAGCGGAGGTAGAAATCTGTCCGTTTTTATTGCTGAACTCATGCGCTAGTGCAGCGTCGTCTTTTCATTTCAGTGCGAGTCGCAGAAACATTTCAAAATATTAGCGCACAAATCTGTCTTCATTTTCAGAGCAATATTCAAAACGTTATTATATTAATAATATTGTAATTTGTAAAATATATAATACAGAAGAGGAGATTTTCTCTCACGACCCTATTTGTAAATCAAGCGACTCCACATGAGGTCATGTAGTCTGCTTTAAACTAAAGTAGTAATCAAATTAGGAGTTATAACACTGTTATGAAGCACTATGTACAACTTCTGCACCTTTAATGTGAACGTGCTGTTAATAAAACAGAACTAATAACTAAATAAAGGGTTAAAAAAATAATAACACTCTCCATCAGTCGATCAGGATTAACTGATTACACAGAAAGCCTCAAGGTGTGACATAAAGCTTCATAAATTCTGCAGTGCTGCTTTATAAACAGTTTATGCAGTGCTTATGTATGTACAGTCAGGTTCATAAGTATTTGGACAGAATTTTTGTAATGTTGCCTCTGTACTCCACCACAATGGACTTGAAATGAAGCTATCAAGATGTGACTGAAGTGTAGACTTTCTGCTTTAATCCAAGGAGTTTAACAAAAATATCACTTTATCCGTTGAGGAATTACAGCCATTTTCAGTCCCTCCGTTTTCACAGGCTCAAATGTAATTGGATAATTGACTGTTAAGCAGTTTCATGGCCAGCTGTGGAGGTGATTCCAAGTGTTGAATTTGCATTTGGTAGCTGTTCATGGGAACTTTCACTGTGTGGTCCAAAAAGGTGTGGATGCGAGTGAAGGAGGCCATCATTAGGCTGAAAAAACAAAACAGACCTATCAAAGAGAGACCAGAAATTTTAGGTGTGGCCAAATCAACAATTGGGTTCATTCTTAAAAAGAAGGAATGCACCAGTGAGCTCAGCAACACTGAAAGTCCTGGAAGACCACAGAAGAAAAATAAAGTGGATGATCGCAGAATCCTTTCCTTGGTGAAGAAAAACCCCTTCAACATCAACAGAAGTCAAGAATACTCTGGAGAAGGTCGGGGTATCATCGTCAAAGTCTACAATCAAAAGACTATATAGAGATATAAATACAGAGGTTTTACCTCAAGATGCAAACCACTGGGAACATTCAAGAACAGGAAAGCCAGATTAGACTTTGCTAAAACAAAAAAACCTTAAAAAAAAAAAAAAAGCCTGACCAGTTCTGATGCAAGATTAACTTGTACCAGAATGATGGGAAGAGAAAAGTATGGTGAAAGAAAGGAACAGTTCATGATCCAAAGGATACCACATCATGTGTCAAACATGGTGGAGGCAGTGTTATGGCATGGGCATGTATGGCTGCCAATGGAACGGGCTCA
>CM075012.1:91005-103505 GCA_037576675.1 Pangasius sanitwongsei | reverse complement strand
TGATGGAATGGAGCAGGACACCAGTGATGTATTGGGCCGTTTTCACCCCCCGCTTGAGGGGCTTCTAATCTGAGACGGCGCAGTTGCCGAACGCACTGTGACGCAGTTTGTAAAAACACTTTCAATAGTGCGGCGGTAAAAGTTCAGTAGGATCTGGGGGATAAGCGAGCGTTCTTCAGTTTCCTCAGGAAGTAAAGGCAATGTTGTGAGTTTTTGATCAGTGTGGATGTGTTGAGTGTCCAGGAAAGATCCTCAGAGATATGGACACCCAGGAACTTGAAGCTGGTCACACGCTCCACCTCGTCTCCATCGATGTGTGTGTGTGTGAGCTATGAAAATTTACATTACATTTACGGCAGACGCCCTTATCCAGAGCGACTTACATTTATCTCATTTATACAGCTGAGCAGTTGAGGGTTAAGGGCCTTGCTCAAGGGCCCAGCAGTGGCAGCTTGGTGGTGCTGGGGATCGAACTCATGACCTTCCAATCAGTAGCCCAACATCTTAACCACTGAGCTACCACTGCCCTTCTAATTCATTCTAATTTAAATTGGATTTAAATTCAGACTCGTTTCTGTGTCTAGCCTGTGTCCTGTGTCTTCTTGTTGGAAATTCACACTTGGCTGAGAGTCGCACTGAAATCGAACAAAACAGCAGGAGAGAGCTGTGTGTGTGTCTGAGTGTCTGTGTGTGTCTGAGTGTGTGTGTGTGTGCGTCCATAGTTTCCATCCTGTCTCGCCTCAGCTACTGAGTTTTTCTCCAGATCCTTAAAAAGGCCTCAGACTGAAACCACAGACACACACATTCTGCCAAGCCAAAGTAATTTTTTTTTTTTTACATTTTTCCCAAACTGTTCCCGTGTGTGTGTGTGTGTGTGTGTCAGCACATTCCAGCCTGCAGCCTGATGTGATTTTAATTTGCAGATTTAATTCCTGACCTCATCATCCTCCTCTCTCCTACCTGAAGAATTCCAGAGCTATTTTTGTCTCTCTCTCTCTCTCTCTCTCTCACACACACACACACAGTGTGAATTATTTTTAGAGCAGACAGAAGGTGTGTTTGTTATCTGAGTGATTGTTGTGTGACTGCCCAGTTATTCAGACAGGAAGTTCCACACAGGATATGACATCACACTTAAGTATGTGTTGGTCTCTGGAGTGTGTTACTGCTTTCTTTAGGATCACACAGTGCTGATGTGAAAACTCCTAATAAAGCCAGAAAGGAAGTGATGTCACAGCTGAAACAGATGCCGGTGTCTCAAAGCACAAATTAAAATATTAAAAAGTGTCTAATAAACAGCAGCTTACATAAAAATACAGGAAGAACACGTGATAAAACAAACAAACACTCAGTGAGACCAGCTTTAACCTCATAAGGAAGTGTGTGTGTGTGTGTGTGTGTGTGTGTGTGTGTGTGTGTGTGTGTGTGCCTACATGGCAGCCTTCACATTCACTGTCTGATACTGAGACTGCAAATAACATCACAAGATAAAAACAGGAACGTCTGTTTAAGAGAGACAGTGATAGAGACAGAGAGACAGTAAAGCAGGTAGACAGTGAGGAAGACAGACAAACAGACAGAGTGAGTGAGACAGGGAAAGAATGAGACAGGGAGAGAGAGAGACAGGGAGAGTGAGACAGAGAGAGAGAGAGACAGGGAAAGAATGAGACAGGGAGAGAGAGACAGGGAGAGTGAGACAGAGAGAGAGAGACAGGGAGAGAGAGAGACAGGGAGAGTAAGACAGGGAGAGAGAGGGAGAGAGAGACAGGGAGAGTGAGACAGAGAGAAAGAGACAGGGAGAGTGAGACAGGGAGAGAGAGACAGGGAGAGAGAGTGAGACAGAGAGAGAGAGAGAGGGAGAGAGAGACAGGGAGAGAGAGAGACAGAGAGAGACAGGGAGAGTGAGACAGAGAGAGAGACAGGGAGAGCGAGTGAGAGGGAGAGTGAGACAGAGAGAGAGACAGAGAGAGAGAGACAGGGAGAGTGAGACAGAGAGAGAGAGAGAGAGACAGGGAGAGTGAGACAGAGAGAGAGCGAGAGGGAGAGAGAGACAGGGAGAGAGAGAGACAGGGAGAGTGAGACAGAGAGAGAGAGAGACAGGGAGAGCGAGTGAGAGGGAGAGTGAGACAGAGAGAGAGAGAGGGAGAGAGAGACAGGGAGAGTGAGACAGAGAGAGAGAGACAGGGAGACAGTATGTAATGGAGCGTAATGAACAGGACAAAAGAAACAGAGTGAAATAGTGAGCCAGTCTCAGGTTTTAGTCATTAACACACAACATTAATGTAACATTAGAAGTGAACCAACTGTGTTACTGTTTAAATACATGTTCACACACACACACACACACATGCGTGCAAACACACACACGCGCAAACACACACACGCGCAAACACACTGTATTGTGGTGAGAAATATAAATACACAGGTCATGTCGTGTTTCTGAGGCCAACTGGACAAAAACGACACGAAGACAAGTCAAGAGAGACGGAGCTCTTATCGACACACTCCACTGCACACACACACACACACACACACACACACACACACATCTGTATTTATAACTATATAGCTATACAGTATATAGCTATATAGAAAACTATATATAACTATCTATATTTAAATGTGTGTCACAGAATTATAGAGGAGGCGGATGCAAGTGCAGGTAAACGTTTATTTACAGTTACAAAGTGAAACACAAAGACTAGGAAACAAAAACGAGAAACAATGAGGCTAGACAACAACATGAACATGATACGTATCGAGAGACAACAACTAAAGACCGACAGGAAGTGCTATACAATGCGTGACTTAAATACCTGTGCTAATTAAAAAAACAACATGATGCAGGTGTTTGTGGTCATGTGACATGGTGTGTGCAGTGAGCAGGTGAGTGGCTTGTGGGTACTGTAGTCCGGTGCCGTATGAGCACCACCGTGACGCTGCGCCTAGGGCGGTGGTGGCCCAGTGGTTAAGCCTCTGCGTTACTAATCAGAAGGTCGGGGGTTCAAGCCCCAGTACTGCCAAACTGCCACTGTTGCCCTCCAGGGGCACTGTATCATGGCTGACCCATAGCTTCCTCACAAGCTGGGATATGCAAAGAAAATAATTTCCCTGTGCTGTAATGTACATGTGACGAATAATGGCTCCTTCTAAAGGTATTACTGCCTGTGCAAAAGTTTGGACACCCTTCCAGTTGTGAAGTCTCTGAACTTGTTAGGCAGGTCAAAGATTGTCATTAGGAATATATATATAATATAATAAGCTCTCTGACTCTTCAAACCTTGTGCTAACGTTCAACAAGCCAGGGGCTCCTCTAAGCAGCTGTCTGAGGATCTGAAAAGGAAGCTAACTGATGGCTACAAAGCAGAGGAAGTATATAAAAAGATATCAAAGCACTTCCAGCTCAGAATTTCCTCTGTGTGAAATGTCATTATGAAACAGAAGTTAAGGGGAACTGTGGAAGTCAAGACAAGAACTGGAACACCAAGAACCCTCTCAGAAAGGACTGCCTGTGACATCAGTCCTCATCCTCCTTGACCTCTCTGCAGCCATCGGCACGGTCAGTCACAATACTCTCCTGTGCATCCTCAGCAGTCTTGAAGTTTAGTGTGACAGCATGGCGGTGGTTTGCTTTCTACCTGAAGAGACACTCATGTCAGGTGATATGGAGAAGATCTACATATGTTCCATGCAGACTCTCCACTATTGTCCCACAAGGCTCAGTGCTGGGTCCTCTTCTGTTCTCCCTCTATACCCGCTCTCCCGGCGAGGTCATATCCTTTATACCCATTGTCTCACGGTTTGCTATGCTATGACACTCAACTCATCTTCTCCTTTCCTCCCTCAGAGGAAGTTTCTGCAAAGATCTCAGCATGTCCCATCATGGATAGCAGGCCATGAGCTGCTGTACATTCCTGGAGATGGATCCCTTTGTTAAGATCTTGTGTTCTCCCTGGGCAACACTCAGATCTCAGATCTGTCACTGCACGCAACTTTGGGGTACAAGCAACTGTCCATGGACAATCAACTGTCCTTCTTGCTTCATATTGCTAATCAGACCTGCTCATGCCAATTTCTCCTTTACAATATTAGAAGGATTCGTCCATTTTTATCCACACAGGCCACTCAGGTGCTTGTTCAGTCCTTGGCATCTCAAGACTGATCTACTGATCTCCTGGCAGCCTCCATTCTCCAGAATGCAGCAGCGGAGGCGGGAGTCGAACCCCGGAGGCAAACATGCTAACCGCTAAGCCACCGTGCCTCCTAAATGTAAATCTAAATTAGTATTTTAGGCTGTAAATAACTTGGAGAGCTTTTTATGTGTATATTTTTATTCTCTCTTATTTGTGGAATATAGTGAGTTTATTGTGCATTTTTAAAGTCTTGTGAACTGTTAAGTCTTCGTCGTCCCCGTTGCTCTTGTTTGGTGGCTGTTGTGACACCAGATTTCCCCCTGGGCATCAACAAAGTACTCTCTCTTCCTCTATCTCTTCTTTTAATCTCTATTTTTGTAGTATTTAAGTTCATCAAATATAAAGTAACTTTTGCAGAAAATGTTCTTTTTTTTTAAATAGTATGCTGCAGAGGTTGTGTTTTCTTCTTTTTCACTTTAAAGTTTTAGTTTTTCATACAACTGTTTATAAATTTTATAACAATAGCAGGAAAAGCAGGAAGGCTGATCTGAAAAGGAGCTGAAATGAATACTTTGTGTGTGTGTGAGTGTGTGTGTGTGTGTGTGTGAGTGTGTGTGTGTGAGTGTGTGTGAGTGTGTGTGTGAGTGTGTGTGTGTGTGTGTGTGTGTGTGAGTGTGTGTGTGTGTGTGTGTGTGTGTGTGTGAGTGTGTGTGTGTGTGTGTGTGTGTGTGTGTGTGTGTGTGTGTGTGTGTGTGTGTGTGTGAGTGTGTGTGTGTGTGTGAGTGTGTGTGTGTGTGTGTGTGTGTGTGAGTGTGTGTGTGTGAGTGGTTAATAATACGATGATTTATATTTTCTGTTGAAGACACAGGCACAGAACGTCTCACTCTCATTCCACAAATCCTCCCTCTCTCTCTCTGTCTCTGTCTCTCTCTCTCTCTCCCTCTATCTCTCTCTCTCTCCCTCTCTCTCTGTCGCTCTCTCCCTCCCTCTCCCTCCCTCTCCCTCTCTCTCTCTCTCCGTTAAATTAAACAGTGCTCTGTCTCTCTTGTTCCTGTTCCTGATTCTCCTTGTTCACCTTCAACTCTGAGGCAGTGGGGTCAAAGGTCATTAGTTGTGGCTCCTTACCTCAGCATGGCCTCCAGGAGAGAGAATCTTATTACAGCGTTCACATTTCAGACAGAAACGGTGCCAGTTCTTCCCCAGAGAGCTCACCTTCTCCGCTATAACACACACACACACGCACACACACACACGCACACACACGCAGACACACACACGCACACACACACACACACACACACACACGCACACGCGCACACACACACACACACACACACACACAATTTTGAAAATGTCCACTGGTGTTTCTCATGTGTTAAAATAGGGACTATTATTGTTTACATTTACATGATTACTGTTTACATTTGTGATGACGGTGTTTGAGGGCTGTGCTGTAATCCCTCTCTCTCTCTCTCTCTCTCTCTCTCTCTCACACACACACACACACACACACACACAGTCAGTTCTGATCCTCATGGTTGGTCTAGTGCAGTAATTATAGACAGTTTAAACTCCTAGTGTCCTTCGTGTCCTACACAGAAGTGGGATCCAGCTCCCTGCTTCTTATCCACACTCCTGTTCGTACGGGATTAGTTTTCCATGTGGAGGTGTGTGACGTCATTATTCCCGAAGTGGGATT
Source organism: Pangasius sanitwongsei (assembly GCA_037576675.1). NCBI lineage: Eukaryota > Metazoa > Chordata > Actinopteri > Siluriformes > Pangasiidae > Pangasius > Pangasius sanitwongsei. The sequence goes on along the minus strand of CM075012.1, from coordinate 97,673 downwards.
TTACTCTGAATCCGTCATGTCAATAATATTTTACAGAAAGATCATAAAGGCGTATCTTCTCTTCTATATACGGAGCAGTAGAAATAACTCCAGGTAATATATTATCCTGTCTGAACTGATATGTTGGTAAAGATTGTTATATCCTGTGGGAAAAGATGTTTTGTCCCTTTTTCCCTTTTTCTTCAGTATAAAGACGCTCCAGGAAGTTCTCGCTCTTTTCTCTTTTCTATCGTCTCCAAAACCAGAAGTTTAAAACTCTCATTTCATATCCATCTTTTGATCTCAAACCCAAATGTCTGTGGTGTACAGCACAAACAAATGAATTGACCTTGCTGTTCCAATAGTTTCGGAGGGGACTGTATACACCCTATGTAGTGCACTATATGTCCAATTAGGAGCCATTTGGGATTCATCCACTTACTTCCTATATAAGTGCAATATGTAGTGAGGTCCTCTAGGTGGTGCTTCTAAAGCCATCTGCATGAGCATGTGCTCCTAACTGATAATGTAGTGTGTAGTTTATTTTTGTGGTTTTAGTGTGATTTTTTTGGATAATATTTAAAAGATGAATTTTACACTGAAATATCACAAAATCCATCACATTAGAATCTGCAGATGGAATTGTTAATTTGAGATTTTTAACAGATACTCGGGGCTCGGCCTGACGGGCCTACTGCTTCAATCTCAGGGACAAGCTGGTGTTCTTCTAGTGCACAAACTCAAACTTAACATGGAAAGCGTCTGGATCTCAGCGTCTGGATCTCACCATGTTGGAGGTTTTGATTTTGATAGATTCTAAAGGAAACTCTCTAAAGTCCCAAACACAGATTTTCTCCAGAACATATGGACTAGAGCTATGTCATTAAACCCAGAACTAAAGGAACTGCTGATGAACCTCAGACTCCTGCATCAATCTCAACCAAGAGAGAAGAAAGAAAAGAAGAGTCAACTTTCAAAGGTAAACACAAACAATTCACAGAAACGTGATGTCACGTCACGTCACGTCCAATCACAGTCCTGCACCAAGTATCTCTACTGTTCAGTGTACTGACTCTCAACATAACATAAACCCTACACACAAACCTCCAGCCCTAATAAACAACCAAAAATAATTTCACAGTGGTGCTGAGTGCTGGACTCTGATTGGTCAGAAGGTGTTTATTAATTTTCTGTAACAGCAGCTTTGACAGTAGTGCAGCTGAAAATCACAGGTTTATATTAATGCACTTGTTCTAATTCATTATCGTTTCTATAGCAACAGCTCGTTCACAGGGACTTGTATTTATTTATATAACATTTATGGAAGGAGTCTCCAGTGTCAGCGCTTTGTAACAGTCAGAGGTGAAGCTGTAACTTTAAGTTTTCTGACATCTTCAGGACAGAGGAGTTTACGACTGTTTGTAGCTGCTATAACATAAGTGACAACAGGAACTAACTTGTTTTACCAACATTAAATCTAACTACGTAAATGGATAAAAAGTATGATGATTTTACTCTTTAATAAATAAATATTGTAATCGTTGTTAATTTGCTGTGGTATGAGGGGAATAAAACACTTGGGGACGTGCTGTTAGAGGATTTAAAGGAATGAGATTAAATAAAAATAACTGTTCTCTTAGAATAAGTCAGTTGTCCTTCTGGGGAACTCTGAAAGGTTCTCTGTAGAGCCCTACAGCCGAGTGTTCCTCTATCAGCAAGGGTTCTGAATAGGTTTTTGTAGCTGAGAACTCTTAATTATACAAAGAACCCCTAAAGAACACGTTTTATTGCATGTAATAATATATGATCTCTAAATTCTGACTTGTGGTAAACAATAATAACAAACTACAGCCAGTCTAGTGGACACTACACAGGGAATGAAACAAACCCCTACACCCTATTTAGTGTGCTATCTGTCCAGTAGGCGGTAGTTTGGTACGCAGCACAGTGTCACCTCACACTTATTTATGGAGCAGGAATCGGGATCCTAAATGATTTCCTATAGGGCACAGAGAACACTACAGGACGTCATTTAGGATCCAGATTCCTACCTCCTATATACAATAAGTGCACCCTACTTAGTGCACTTTGAGGTCTCTTGCATGTATGAGAAGACTATATCAGTTTATTTTATGATTCAAGTCCTAATCACAATCTAGGGTTATAAAATAACAGCCTCTGCACCCTACCTAGTGTACTGTGTTCAAATATATGGCATTCAGCTTACTATATACTCAAAGTGCACTAAGTAGGGTGCACTTATTGTAAATAGGAGGTAGGGATCTGAATCCCAAACGTGTTAGGAGCCATGACTGCATTCCCAGTGTAATCAGTGCACTTAAACTAGCTATTTAACCCCTAACACGACACATAATACAGGCTATAGAGGCCCTTATTTTACTCACTACAGAGGGCACATAATAGGGCGTGGACTCTGAATTAGACATTTAGGGCACAACAAAGGTTGAGGCGCAATCTATTTTATACCCTACATAGTGCACTTACACAAACACTAACGAGCTCAATCTCAAACCTAGGAGACTTTCACTTAACATTCCATCCAGTGGCTCTGTGACATATAGGGCACTACAGCGGCTGAAGAACACTTTATTTAGTACGCTATATAGTGCACATGTGTAGGGAGCAGGGATCTGAATGTCAAATGGCTCCCTAGTGACCTGTCTAGGGTATAGGGGTCATTATTTCAGCCCTTATAGTACATTTATAGAGAGGCTAGCAAGCTGTATTCCAAATGAATCTGTACTGGACATGTAGTGCACTAGGTAGGGTGCAGAAGTGATTATATCTCACCCTGTTGTAGGGTGTAGGGATGTTTAGGATTAGGATTAGGACTAGGTCTCAGTGTCCTTTGTGCTTTTAGGACTCGTAAATGTCACATCCATGTTTGTCCAGTACCTCCCACAGAGCTCAGTGTCCGGCCTCAGTGAGCCTGGAATGCGTGCGTGCGTGTGTGCGTGTGTGCGTGTGTGCGTGTGTGCGTGCGTGTGTGTGTGCGTGCGTGCGTGTGTGTGTGCGTGCGTGTGTGTGTGCGTGCGTGTGTGTGTGCGTGCGTGTGTGTGTGTGTGCGTGTGTGTGTGTGTGTGCGTGTGTGCGTGCGTGTGTGTGTGTGTGCGTGCGCGTGCGCGTGTGTGTGTTAGGAACACCTCAGGAATGTGCACTGGTCAGTACAGGAGTCAGACGATAAAGTTTAGTGTAAGCTCTTATTTTATTCCCTCAGTTGGACGTAATGAACAAACAACAGGAGGGAACATTAATGAGCCCTAAAGACACAAAGAGAGCGAATTCCTAAACACCTCTACACTAAAAACACTCCTACGCCCTACGCCCTACACACTACGCCCTACACACTACGCCCTACACACTACACCCTACGCCCTACACCCTACGCCCTACACCCTACGCCCTACATACTACACACTACACTCCTACACACTATGCCCTACACACTATGCCCTACACACTACGCCCTACACACTACGCCCTACACCCTACGCCCTACACACTACGCCCTACACCCTACACACTACGCCCTACATACTACACACTACGCCCTACGCCCTACACACTACGCCCTACACACTATGCCCTACACACTACGCCCTACATACTATGCCCTACATACTACGCCCTACACCCTACACACTACACCCTACGCCCTACACCCTACGCCCTACACCCTACGCCCTACACACTACGCCCTACATACTATGCCCTACATACTACGCCCTACACCCTACACCCTACACACTACACCCTACGCCCTACACACTACACCCTACACACTACGCCCTACACCCTACACACTACGCCCTACATACTACACACTACGCCCTACACACTACGCCCTACGCCCTACACACTACGCCCTACACACTACGCCCTACACCCTACACACTCACTCCTACACCCTACACACTACACACTCACTCCTACACCCTACACACTACACTTTTTATATCCACTGTAACTACGAAGTAAATCACTGTTCAGAAGTCTCTTTCACAGGGACGTGTACCACGGACGCACTTTATTTAATTTATTTAACTTGGAAGGAGTCTCCAGTGTCAGCACTTTGTTAGAGTCAAAGTTTATCAGCACGGGAAAGTGATCAGGACAGACGGAGGAGTTTGTGTGTGAGAGAGAGAGAGAGAGGCTGGTGAAGAATGCTGTAAAGTAAGTGAGAACAGGAATTAACCGGTAAAATGTGCAACATTTCATGATTATTAAATGAAATTAAAAGTAATCGCTGTGGTAGAAGCAGAATAACACACTGTGACACTCGGCTTCCGCGTCGTGCCGCATCACACCACACACATTATTTTTAATATATTATATTATATTATATTTAATAACGCGGTCTGGAGTGTGTCATTTCTTACATATCGTCCCTTTAAAGTCCACGTAAAGGTTTTTTTCCACATGGAGGACATCAGATCACTTTTAATCAGAGACGTGACTTTTCTCAAAGAAGGATTTTTTTATGGATGAAATTATGAAATGATTACGCTGTATAGTATAAAACACTGCCTTCTGCACCCGACATAGTGAGCAGTTCTGTAGAAAGAATCCTTTTGCCCCTGAATGTGGATTAAACTCCACCTCTAAATTCTCATTTATGGTATAAAATAAAATCTTCTACATCTATTCTTTATTATTATTATTATTATTATTATTATTATTATTATTATTATTATGATTATACCCTATGGAGTGCACTTACAGGAAGCCATTCGGTGTCAGGATAATGAACATCAAACAGCTAAAGAACAGAATAAATCCCTTTAAACACAGGAATCAGATCTCTGACTGTAAATATGATTCATTCACTGCAGAACTTTATCAGATAAACACTCTGACAAACTCTCTCACGTTCGCTTTAACTGAAATTAAAATAAAAGCCAGATGTGCTGAGCGACAGAGTTTAGTGTCTTACCGAAGAACACGGGCTTCTCGCAGCTCGGGCACTTGGAGGTCATGACGGAGGAGTGAAGATGGAGTGAGACTGAGAGAGAAGGAGACGCGCGCGCCGCTCGCCTTACGCTTAAAGAGAACGCTAAGCCCCGCCCCCTGTCGCGCGAGCCTCTTCCGCTCCTCTCATTGGTCCATGAGACGTCAATTAGGAAAAAAAAAACCCCCCAAAAAAGACACTTCTACTTTTTTCTTTAATAATCCTATAATGTATAGATGTTGCATTATTTTTGCTTAATGTTCTATAATATTATTATTATTATTATTATTATTATTATTATTAATATAAATACTATAAATAACTGTATAATTAGTGTGTGTGTGTGTGTGTGTCAGTAAGTTGAATTAAAATTTGGTGTGACGAGAGTTTCAGTTGTTTATGATGATAAATAATTAAAATAATAGTGTTTTAATAGTTCCATAAACAGTTCCATAAACAGCGCGCGCCCCCACACACACACACACACACACACACACACACACACGGTGTGGCTGATGAATGAGGCTGTTGATGGATTTATTGATCGCACTGCTGCCCTCTAGTGGCCGTGTGTTGTCACAGACTGTAAAGCATGATGTATTTATATCAGTGTCATTTTCATCATAATCTCTGTGTGTGTGTGTGTGTGTGTGTGTGTGTGTGTGTGTGTGTGTGTGTGTGTGAGAGAGGAATAACACACTTCAGGCTGTGCTGTTACACAAAACTAATCCACACCAGGGTGCAACCCCAAAACTCTTATTTTATTTTATATCACAGCAACACAGTCGTTCCCTCTCTTTATTCTCTCTCAAGATAAAAAGCTTGTCATGTTACTGAGAAACCGCAAAGAAGCATAAACTCCTCTGTCCTGAAGACGTCAGAAGTTACAGCTTCACCTCTGACTGTTACAGAGCGCTGACACTGGAGACTCCTTCCATACATGTTACATAAACAAGTACCTGTGAATGAGCTGTTACTATGTGTAATGTGTGCGTTGTGTGTAATGTATGCTGTGTGTGTTGTGTTGTGTGTGTTGTGTGTGTGTGTGTGTTGTGTGTGTGTGTGTGTGTTGTGTGTGTGTGTTGTGTGTGTGTGTTGTGTAGTCTGTGTGTGTGTGTTGACTGATGTGGAATGGAGACATTTTAAACACTTGCTCGAAAACTTTCTTACACACACACACACACACATTACACACACACATTACACACACACACACGCGCACACATTACAAACACAGCAATAACGGCTCATTTTATACCACACTTTCAGAAAAAAACAAGGTTCTGATGGATTCAGTTCGTCTCTGCAGAACCTTCAGAACACGAGGCTTTTCCTTACGCAGCTTTACTGAAGCATTACAGACCCTTTTATTTTCTGTAGAAACTATAAACGTCTCTAAAAACAGATTTTTGTTCTCTTCTAACTTTTTCACCACAACACATCAATAAAACTGAGATAATTAATCAGATGAATTTTATTTGAAAGTTTTAAACACAGTTCCAGACTGTAAATAAAGCGCTACAGTTCAGCTTCTAAACCCGTTTCCCATTTTACACACTTCACATCATCACAGGTCACACGTACGCTCGGTCCAAAATAATTCAAACTCGTGCAGTATAGAGGAGAGGGGGGGGGGGGGGGGGGGGGGCGGAGGGGGGTGAGGGTGGGGGGGGTGGTGAGAGAAGAGGGTGGGCAGTATAAAACACCGTAAAGATAAGAG
>CM075012.1:76753-84253 GCA_037576675.1 Pangasius sanitwongsei | reverse complement strand
TAGCTCCGCCTCTCACCAAGGCGTCCTCGATCTCCGCTGTGCCCAGACGATGGCCGCTGATGTTGATGACGTCATCCATCCGTCCAGTGATCTGGTAATATCCGTCCGCTGTCCGGTGCGCTCCGTCGCCCGTGAAATAATAACCTACGCACGAAAACACACACACATGACTTTATTAAAGCTTTATACAACTTTATACATTTTATACATATAAAACAAGAATCACACTTTTCTACATGTGACCCAAAAGCCACGCCTCATTCACTATGACTGACAGGTACTCAGGCCACACCCCTTCATTATGGCTGACAGCAGTGCACTTACCAGGAAAGGGTTTAAAGTATGCATCTACAAATCTCTGATGATCTCCGAAAATGCTTCTGGCCATCCCGGGCCACGGCTGGCCGATACACAGAGCACCACTCACGTCATTCTCTGTCAGGACCTGGCCCTGTGATGAAAGTCATAAAAAAACAGCATGAAACATTATATTCTAATAAAAAGAAGCTGAACTTTTTTTAAAGAAGGGCAGTGTTCAGATATGCATCTTCTAGTGCTCTATTGTCAGGAGATGTGTTTATCACTGCAGGAAGTCAGTGTTGAGTGAATGTGCATGACTTCCTGTTAGTGTTGGAGCTACTCCAGACTCCAGTGTGTGTTTTATAGCTCACCAGAAATACGAGTACAGTAGGAGAGGCACGCCCACATTCAGGAGGGAAAGAGGGAGAGAGAGAGCTAGGGAGAGAGAGAGAGAGGGCTAGAGAACACGAGAGAGAGAGAAAGAGAAAGAGAGAACTAGGGAATGACAAAGAGCTAGAGAATGAGACAGAGAGAGCTAGAGAGAGACAAAGCTAGAGAGAGCAAGAGAACGAGAGAGAGAACGAGAGAGAGAGCGAGAGAGAGAGCGAGAGAGAGAGAGCAAGAGCGCGAGAGAGAGAGAGCTTGAGAGAGTTAGAGAACAAGAGAGAGCTAGAGAGAGCTTTAGAGAGAGCTAGAGAGAGAGAGAGAGAGCTAGAGAACGAGAGAGAGAAAGAGAGATAGCGCTAGAGAACGAGAGAGAGAAAGAGAGAAAGAGAGAGAGCTAGAGCGAGAGAGAGCTTTAGAGAGAGCTAGAGAATGAGAGAGAGAGATGGTGGGAGAGTGAGAGAGAGAAAGAGAGCTAGACAGAACTAGAGAACAAGAGAAAGAGAATGAGAGAGAGAGAGAAAGAGAGATAGCGCTAGAGAACAAGAGAGAGAGAGCTAGAGAGAGAGCGCTAGAGAACAAGAGAGAGAGAGAGAGAGCTAGAGAACAAGAGAGAGAGAGCTAGAGAACGACAGAGCTAGAGAAAGAGAGCTACAGGTAGAGAGAGAGAGAGAATGAGAGAGAGAGAGAGCTAGAGAACAAGAGAGAGAGAGCTAGAGAACAACAGAGCTAGAGAAAGAGAGCTACAGGTAGAGAGAGAGAGAGAGAGAATGAGAGAGAGAGAGCTAGAGAACAGAGCTAGAGAAAGAGAGCTCCAGGTAGAGAGAGAGAGAATGAGAGAGAGAGAATGAGAGAGAGCTAGAGAACGACAGAGCTAGAGAAAGAGAGCTCCAGGTAGAGAGAGAGAGAATGAGAGCAGACGTGTTGGATTATACACACAGTGAGACAACGATTTAATAAAATTAGTTTCTTTTCTCAGAAAGAGCAGAGCACGGCTCAATCTTTTGTTTTCTATCAGATACTCTTTCACATCTCGTTCGTTTTTTTCCATGTTCAGTATGAACATCTCTGGATTGTTATTATTTTAGAAGAACAGACTGTATTTACTGTCACTTCAGCCGTATACAGCTGGTTAGTACACAGTGAAGTGAAACAGCGTTTCCATGGTGCTACATAAACATCACAGAAGTACAGAGACTCCACAGCGCTGCCCCCAGTGGCTCCAGCAGCATATTACACTCTACATTATTAAAAAGAATAATGTAATATAATAATTATTACATAATTTTGATAATCAGTGCACTCAATTTTGTCGACTAATTCTCTGTACAATTTTATTCTGGCAAAACGCCCACTTTCACATACTAGCTTTTGTTAATTATCTAATAAGCGTTAGTGAAGAAACTTTACCTTTTCGTCCAGTAACACAGGCTTAATGCCAAAGAAAGGCCTCATGGCCATGGCGGGGCGTATTTCAGCGCCGGGTTCGGCAGGCCGTGGTGCGATACACACCCCACCCGTCTCTGTGGGGGAAAAAAAACAGGATAAAATAATACATAACCTATAAAACCTGGAATGGCTAATAATGCATGAAATCCCAGGTGGAAAAAAACATATTAGTGTAATTTTAACTCGGGCGCTGACTAGTTCACTTATTAGCAACATTAGCAGTGCAGAGTGTGAGGAACTGTACGCCTTTAACCTTCAACCACTGTAACATTCAACACAAAATACAGCTAGCAAGCAGCACACACCCATCACACACTGTTATTATATATTATTACATTATTATTCTGCTGAATCCTGCACTCTGATTGGTCAGAAGGTGTTGATTAATTCTCTAGAACAGCAGCTCTGACAGTAGCGCAGGTTTATATTAATGCACTCGTTCTAATACGTTCTCGTTTCTATAGCAACAGCTCATTCACAGGGACGTGTACAGCGGACGCTCCACATAAACGGATTTTATGTGTCAGTGCAGAGTGAGGAGATGTTTATGTAACATTTATGGAAGGAGTCTCCAGTGTCAGTGCTTTGTAACAGTCAGAGGTGAAGCTGTAACTTTAAGTTTTCTGACGTCTTCAGGACAGAGGAGTTTACGCTTCTTTGCGGTTTCTCAGTAACGTGTAACAAGCTGCGTTTATTTTCTCTTATTAACTTGAAGAGAGAGAATAAAGAGAGGCTGGTGAGGGAACGACTGTTTATAGCTGTTATAACGTAAGCGACAACAGGAACTAACCTGTTTCACCCGCGTCCCCCAAAACATTAAATATAATTATAAACGGATAAAAAGTATGTGATTCTTTAATAAATAAAAAATTGTAATTGTTGGTAAATTGCTGTGGTATAAGAGGAATAAAACACTTGGGGACGTGCTGTAAGAGGAAAATAATCAGCTTCAGGGTGGTAACAGTAACTCTGTAGTAAAGATCCTTCATGATGTCAGAAGTCTGGTTTAAAACGAAAGAAAAGAAAGACTCGTCTTCCCTGCTCACCTACAGTCCTTAAATAAACTCCAGTGACCTATAAAGTTACTGTAATGAACGTATTAATCACCTGTCTGCCACCACGTATCCACCAGGGGGCATCGTCTTTCTCCCACCACGCTGTAGAACCAATCCCACGCCTCATGATTGATGGGTTCTCCAACTGCCGAGACAATCGACAAGAAAAATGACTCATAACTTCCAAGTGTGACAAACAGCACAGTAAATGATGAGGCTGAATTAGTTACACAGGATTGTTTATATTAATAAGACCATAAGATAAAGTCATTATGAGTTTAACGTTAGAGCGGAACTGGAACAGGAGAACCGGTTCTGCTGTAACACTCAGGAGGAACATGGAGCTCTGAGAGCACTCGACCAGGGTGAAGTGCCCGAGCTGGCACAGGATCAGGTCTGTTAGTGACCTTCAATTGTTCATGTGTAAAGTCTGAAGTCGGGCAGGAATGTTCCTGCAGCTCACTGAGAAAATAACAAATAACACAATGTACACGTAACATACAGAAATACACATATTATAGGAAAATTATATTATAATGGACCCTCAGAGTGTAAGCAAAATTATATTAATATTAATATAGTTAATCCAGTAATTTACACTGAGGGGAAATGTGTAAATATTCCGATACTTTTGTTTTTGTAATTTTAATATAATTCATTAAACAGTGCACTTATCCACTTCACATCGTCTTGACTATGAACCAGAACAGTACACACTCACAATCATAATCAAAGACATGTTTAAAAAATTAAATTGATTTTATTATATTAAGTTGAAGGTCAGAATTGCGCAGAATTGAGACACGCCTCTGTTTTAGAGAAACTCCGCCCCCGCTAGCCAGCTAACAATCGCGGGTAGCTTACCAACCGGCTAACGTTAGTGATAACTCTAATGTTGACGATTAGCTTCTCAGAACAGTGAATATTACGGTCAGTGTTATAGATTTAACCGAGTTCTGTGTGTGTGTGTGTGTGTGAACTGATCTAAAGCCAATACTGTTATAAACTCATTCAAAAGTAGAGAAGTGGGACTTTATACTGTTCACAGTGTGAGCGGCCATGTTGCTCTGACGTTACTCCGTAAACGGGGAAGGAATCGGTGGTTGAGAAAACTACCCCAAGCTGATGAGCTGAAATTTAGGCTGAGGGACGTTTTCGGTGGTTTTTAGCTGTTGGAGGCGGGGACTTACACGCTGCAACTTCACCTCAAACAGCATGACTTTCACGTAGCTTATGAATAAGTTAGACGAGGTTTCTCAACGATGAGCAGTCGTACACACACACACTCACACACACACTCACACACACACTCACACACACACTCACACACACACACACTCACACTCACCTGAGCCGAGGGTTCTGAGTGACGAGCGGTCGTACTTCTTCACCCAGCTCTCCTCGTACTTCAGCAGCAGCCTGAGAGCCGTGGGAGCAGCATAAAACTGATTAATCCTCAACCGCTGTACCGTCTCCCAGTACCGACCTACACACACACACACACACACACACTTATGCTGAAAATATCTGGCTGGTGATCATTACATGGTAAAAGCAGCTGAAGTGTGGTGTGTGTTTGAAATGTGTGATCTGATTAAGTGTAAATGTGTTTGTGATTTCACACAGCGAGCTTTAACGTTAAAATCTGATCATAGATCAGCTCGATGAAGCTCGATGAAGCTCGATGAAGCTCTGTCTTTAATCAGCACAGTTTAATCCTGAGAGCTGTTTTAGTCTGCTGTAAAGTTCATCTTTATTAGATATAAATATTCTGCGGTGTTTAACTCCCAGGTCACAGCGAGCTGTATAACCTCCAGCAGGTATGTTAATGTGGTTTTATCTTCTTTACGTCAGAGGAACGTCAGTGATGTGGATAAGATGAAAGCAGATAACATCCTAATCAGATAACACACTGTAACTTTCCTTACTTTACTGCTGCAAAATAAAATTGAGCGGTTAAAGGATGTAATTAGTGTCGTTAACATTACATTACTGAACACACTGACAGGGCTGAGAGCTGTGATGTGTGTGTGTGTGTGTGTGTGTGTGTGTGAGACAAGTTTGTCTTACTATGTCGACCTTTCCTTGACATAATTATTAATGCTGCTTAAAAAAAAAAAAAAGCTGCGTTTTTTGTGAAAAAATATATAAAAAGCAATAATATAATAAAATAAATAAACAGGGTATTTGAATGTATTAGTGCATATTTCATATAAAGTTTTGTTTGTTGTTGTACTTTTAAATAATAGCACAGAATTGCTGTTATAAATGAAATACTCCTGAAGTGGGTGTGGCTTTGAATTGTGTATTTTATAGACCTAAGGCAGTTACGTCTATAAAACGTCAGCGATGTGGTGTAGTAAAACGGGAAGCCCTCAGTGTTATTAACCTCAGAGCAGCGATTTATCTCTGCATACAGAAGTTAAAATTAACTAATAAATATATGAGAAAATGAAAGTGCAGATGTTCAGCTTTAATTTGAGGATATTTACATCCAAATCAGGTGAAAGGTGTAGGATTACAGCACTCTTTATATGTGGTCCCCCATTTTACAGGACCAAAGGTGTTTGGACAATTGACTGCTCAGCTGTTTCATGGCCAGGTGTGTGTTATTCCCTCATTATTTCAGTAAGCAGATAAAAGATCTAGTGTGGCATTTGCATTTGGAATCTGTTGCTGTTAACTCTCAATATGAAGTCCAAAGAAGTTGCCCATGAAGCAAGCCATCATTAGGCTGATAAAAAAAAACACAGACGTGGCCAAATCAGCATTGTTGAAAGAACGCCCTGTTGAGCTCGAACACCAAAAAGCCCGGAAAACCACAGAAAACAGCTGTGGTGGATGAAAAGAAAAACTCCTTCCCAACAGCTGGCCATATGAAGAACATCCTCCAGGAGGTCAGTGTATTTGTGGCAAAGTCAACAATGAAGAGACGACTTCACCAGAAGAAATACAGAGGATTTAACCACAAGATGTAACCATTAGTAAGCCTCAAAAACAGGAAGACCAGATCAGTTTGCCAAAAACATTAAAAAAAAACACCCTACAGTTCTGAAGCAACATCCTATGGCTATATTGATGGACAGATTGGATGGACTTGTAGCAGAATGATGAGAAGAGAAGGAGCTGCTCATGATCTGAAGCGTACCACCTCGTCTCCCGGCGTGGGTGTGGGCGTGGGTGTGGGTGTGGGCGTGGGTGTGGGCGTGTACGTGTACGGCTGCCAGTGGAACTGGTTCTCTTGTATTTATTGATGATGTGACGGATGAGAAAAGCAGCAGGATGAATTCTGAGGTGTACAGAGTGATATCATCTGCTCACATTCACACAAGTGCTAAAAAAAGTCACTGGATGGAGCTTCACACTGCAGATGGACAACGACCTGAAGCGTATTTCTAAAGCAACCCAACACTTATTTAAGGCAAAGAAGTGGAACGTTCTGCAACGGCAGAGTCAATCACCTGACCTGAATCCAACTGAGCTGCATTTCACTCGCTGAAGGCAAAACCGAAGACAAAACACCCCGAGAACAAGCAGGAAGTGAAGACAGCTGCAGGAAAGAACCTGGCAGAGGTTCAGCAGGGAAGAAAAGCATCTGGTGATGTCCATGGGTTCCAGACTTCAGGCAGTCAGTGACTGCAAACAATTTGTAACCAAGTATTAAAAATTAGTTTAATTTATGATTATTTTAGTTTGTCCAATTACTTTTGGTCCTTTAAGAGGAGGTGGGGTTAACATGTAAAAAGCGCTGTAATTCCTACACCATTCACCCGATTTGGATGTAAATACCCTCAAATTCAATTAAGTTCAATTCAACTGAACTTTACTGTCATGGCACATATACAGGAGTGTACAGTATGATAATGTAATTTAGCTAGCCTTATGTGTAAACATATAACACGTGTCAGTGCAAAATAACGTAAGACATTAGATAAGAAGCACAGACAAAAAAAACACTAACAGTAACAGAAACTGTTTTAACAGCTTTTTTATGAGCTTTAACAGTTTTAACTGTTTGTTTTTTTTAACCAATTTTAACAGTTAATGCAGTACAAGAAGCAGTTTTAGGGCTGTGTGCATGTCTAGTCCAGGGTTACTGGAATATGATTGTCATTCACAGTGTCTAGGTACACTACATGGCCCAAAGTATGTGCACCCCTGACCATCACACCCATGTGTGGTTCTTCCCCAAACTGTTAAATTATTTGCTGAAAATAAATTATGATGCACACAATTGTCTCTGTGTGCTGTAGCTTTACAGTTTCCCTTCACTGGAACTAAGAGGCCCAAACCTGCTCCAGCATGACGATGC
>CM075012.1:34118-36618 GCA_037576675.1 Pangasius sanitwongsei | reverse complement strand
GGAGGTGTGTGTGTCTGTGTGTGTGTGTCTGTGTGTGTGTGTCTGTGTGTGTGTGTCTGTGTGTGTGTGTCTGTGTGTGTGTCTGTGTGTGTGTCTGTGTGTGTGTCTGTGTGTGTTATCTGCTGCTCTCAGCTAATCAGAACACAGTATTCAATTACATAAGTGCACACTGATGGAAAACTGACTGAATAAACAGTGTGTGGTGCACTCAGACTGTACACACCTGAGCTTATCTGTGTGTGTGTGTGTGTGTGTGTGTGTGTGAGAGAGAGAGAGAGAGAGAGAGAGAATGTTTGCTCAGTGATTATATTAGTGAAATAAGAGGCAGTAATTATGACTTTTACATAAGTTTATAAAGTCTCCAAATAAACGCTCTCTACAAGGAGTTTCTATAAAGACAGACAGACAGATGGATGGACGGATGGAAAGGCAGAGACGGAAAAGAAGACAGACAGAAAAACAGACAGACAGAGAGACAGATAGTTGGGTGGAAAGTCAGGCAGACAGATAAAAAGGCAGACAGATAGACAGACAGGTAGAGATGTACAGGTGTGTAGTGCAGGTCATGTTCTCAGCAGCTCTCTGTAACTGAAACTCGAGGGAGTTCTCCATTTGGTCTTTTATCAGTGTGTGCCTAAGGACAAACACCAGATAGCTCACCCACCCAAACACACACACACATTCTGTAATCAGTGTTTAAGTGCCGTATCAGGTGTAGTGTGTACCTGTGTGTGCAGGTAGAACAGGTGTGATCAGCTTAATGCATCACAGCTTCCTGTTTTCTAAACTGTTTTAGCTTCATACTGGAATCGACAAAGCTGCTGATTGTTCTTAATCACAGTATAGCATCATACATGTGTGATGTATCGTCCCAGCCCCTGACTGTGTGTGTGTGTGTGTGTTTTAGGACAATAATGAGCACACAGAGGAGAACCCCCCTACAGCACTCAGATCTCCTAAACTCAGTCCCACCTCCAAACACACGGTGAGATTAAACACAAACGTTAATAATCCGTTACGTGTGTATAATCACGACGTTGTTGTCGTCGTAGAATGGCGCTGAATGTCGCTGTAATCGTTTTCGGTGAGCAGGCGGTGTTCTGAGACTGTAAACAAAACCTGTTCCGTTCAGAAAGCCGTGTGAAGGACACGTCCGTCACTAACACCGCTTTTTTTTAAATGCACGTTTAAAAGCAGCGTCACGTCTGTCTCTTTTAGAGATCGGACCTGTTGTGAGAAACGGACCAGTGAACAGTACCATTGCTGTCTGATTACGTAAAATTACTGTGTAGCCTAATGAAGTTTTATATAAAGTCAAGTCCATAAATATTTGGACATTGACAAATTATTGTTATTTTATCAGTTTACTACAGTATATTGGAGTTGACATTTAAATAAATACAGAATTCCAGCTTTAATTTGCTCCAAATCAGGTGACTGGTGTAGGAACCACAGCACTTTTTTAATATGTAGCTCCTCCTCCTTTTAATGGACCAAAAGTAATTGGACAGTTTTGTGTTATTCTGTCGTAATTTCACTTACAAGTAACCAGATAAAAAAGGTCAAGAGTTGATTTCAAGTGTTCAATATATTCTTAAAAAGAAAGAATGCACTGGTGAGCTCAGGGACACCAAAAGGCCCGGAAGACCATGGAAAACAACTGTGGAGGATGACCGAAGAATTCTTTCCCTGGTGAAGAAACATCTCTTCACAAGAGTTGGTCAGATGAACAACATCCTCCAGGAGGCCGTTGTATCTGTGTCAAAGTCAGCAATCAAGAGAAGACTTCACCAGAGTAAATAAAGAGGCTTTACCTTAAGATGTAAACCTTAAAAACAAGAAGATCAGATAAAAGTTTACCAAAAACCTTTTTAAAAAATCACATCCTATGGACAGATGAGATGAAGATGAGCTTGTAGCAGAATGATGGGAAGAGAAGAGTATGGAGAAGGGAAGCTGCTCATGATCTGAAGCGTACCACCTCATCTCCTGGCGTGGGTGTGGACGTGGGCGTGGGTGTGGACGTGGGTGTGGGTGTGGACGTGGGTGTGGACGTGGGCGTGGATGTGGGTGTGGACGCTGCCAGTGGAACTGGTTCTCTTGTGCTTATTGATGATGTGACTGCTGACTGACGCAGCAGGATGAGTGGATGAGGACTCAGTGGATGGAGCTTCACAAGCAACCCAAGACTTTTTAAGATAAAGATGGAATGTTCTGCAATGGCCAAGTCGGTCACCTGAGCTGAATCCAGCTGAGCTGCATTTCACTCGCTGAAGGTAAAACTGAAGACAAAACACCACGAGAACAAGCAGGAAGTGAAGACGGCTGCAGTGAAGACCTGGCAGAACTTCAGCAGGGAAGAAACCCAGCACCTGTTCCAGAGTTTCAGACATTTCCTGCAATGGATTTATAACCAAGTATTGAAAATGGCAATGTAATTTATGATTGCGTTAGTTTGTCTAATTAGCTTCTGTCCATTACACACACACACACACACACA
>CM075012.1:4852-16794 GCA_037576675.1 Pangasius sanitwongsei | reverse complement strand
TCGAGTCCCTCAGCTGTCCTCAGTGTGAAGAGACGGATCTCAGTATCATAGAGCTGCTGCTGGAAAGGAGTCAAATATGCAGAAGATGCTGGAAAAGCAGAGAAGGTGCAGGACCTGGAGGATTGGAGAACTGAAGAGGCTTGAGTTTGTTTTTGGATGAGATTCGAGGCTTGTGGTGATGTCGGATTGTAGTTTTGGAGATTTTCTGACCCCAAGACGCAACTAACTTCTGCAATTCTCCAGCTGTGATCTTTGGTGATTTTTTGGCCACTCGAACCATCCTCTTCACAGTGCGCCGAGACACACGTCCTCTTCCAGATTGAGTCATAACATTTCCAGTTGACTGGAACTTCTTAATTATTGCCCTGATGGTGGAAATGGGCATTTTCAATGCTTGTGCTAGTTTCTTATAGCCACATCCCCTTTTATGAAGCTCAACAACCTTTTGCTGCACATCACAGCTATATTCCTTGGTCTTACCCAACGTGATGAATGGCTAAGGGAATTTGGCCTATGTGTTATGTCATATTTATACCCCTGTGAAACAGGAAGTCATGGTTGATCAATTTCCTGTTCCTAGTCATCCAGGTGTAATACAAAATGTACAATATCAATGGGAATATTCTTCAGATATATTTTTCTCATATGAATTCATGGGGTGCCAATAATTGTGCCACACATATATTTGACAAAGTTTTTTTTTTTTGGATAAACCCGTGTTGTGTTTGCAATTGTTTGATATTTATGAGAGCAGAGTATTTTTGTGAATTTTTTTGAACAAAAGATCAAAAGGTTAAACAATAAAGACAATTTTTCACAGCCTTCTTTGCTCATATTTACCAAGGGTGCCAATATTAGTGGAGGGCACTGTGTGTGTAATCTTATTCATATAAATAATATGAATAGCTTATTCAGGGCAGCACTAAATAAAAACAACATGCAATTTTTATTATGAGCTCTCTCTCTTTTTTTTTTAATTATTAATATTTTATTGCAGTACGTGAACCTTTTACTCCCGCTGTGTTTATATAAAACACCGATATGTAACTGCTGTAATGGAGAAAATGTGGTCATTTCCTGTCCAGGTTTGTGAACATGATTTCTATTTTCATTACACTTTTTTTTCCACTTCATTTCCTTCCTCTTCTGTTCTTTTTTTTTATTATCGAATTAATCTTAATTAACCTGAACTTTGTGTATTATGTTAATCAGCTTTGATTATTATTAATATATTTTATTATTTAAGAATTTCCACTTCCTGCACATTTTTATTAGTCTTGTGATATTATAACTAAAATAAGATAATTGCATTACAGCAGCTTGAACTACAATAAGGACAAAATCATATAGAAATATAGATTTATAAAGTGGGTGTGAATTTGCATATGCAAATGAGCTGTAATACATATGTAAAGAGGTGAAACATGTTCAGGATGCTGCAGAGAATCAGGAGTGTGTTTCGACACTCATACACTCCACACAGTTTCATTACTGACTGTGGTCTGTGTGTTAAAGTTTTGGCACCCCTCTACCCCATTTGTCGGTATAAAAGCCACAGATGTGGTGAGTGTTGTTTTATTCTCACTACACTGACACGGAGAGAGAGAAGATTTCGTGTGTAACTGAACTAACAGAGCCATGTGGAGTGCGAATGGGAATAAAGGATAACTCTGAGCGTTCTAGTGTAGATAATATACTGTAATGTGGAAGAACAGAGAGAATAACAGATGTGTTTTTAAAGATCAAACTCTTCCTCACTGAGGAACTTCATCAGCTGGACGTTCACATGAAACAATGCTCTTAGAGGAAGTGGTTATGACACTGCCACACTTCTTCACCAGAGGAAGTTTGTTCACTGAAGGAGGTCTTAACATCATGTGTGTACCGTCTCCATACACACACACACACACACGCGCACACACACACGTTTCACCTAACAGTCGCAGTGTCACTTATTCAGTCTTTAAGAATGCCATTGTGTGGATTTTTCTTCACATCACTTATTTTTTCTGCTCATTTTCTCCAAACCTGCGGTGAGTGAGTGAGTGAGAGAGAGAGAGAGGGAGAGAAGGAGAGAGATTTAATCTGATTTCTAGGTTAACACATTTCTCTTTTCCTTCCTTTGTTCTAACTCTGTGTAAACTCAGAGTGGTGTGTGTTGGATGTGTGTACTGCTGTGCTTCTGTAACGAGTGCAGCTTCTGGTTCAGAGTTTTAGTGAGTGTGAGCTCAGCGTTTTCTTTACAGCGTATTTCCCACATATTTCACTGAACCTTAAAATGTCTCTGTTGAGTGAATCCCTCATGCACATGTGACAACACTATAAGATAAAATGAACAATGTATATGGATTAAATAATTATTATTCTAATTTTGTTTGAAATAATTCATCAGTTTTTAATTATCATTATGTATGTGCTGGCTAATAGTAAACTTTATTAACTGTATGGGTCATTTTTTAGAGTGTAGATAGAAAGATAGGTGTGTGTGTGTGTTTGTGTGTGTGTGTGTTTATGTGTGTGTGTGAGTGAAAGAGAGATCTATCCTGATATATATACTTCACATAAATAAAAGGACTATGTATCTTTTAGAATAAATTTAAAAGCCGTTTAATCTGAAATGTTTGCAAATTGTTATACAAAAATGGATAAACTATTATTATTATTATTATTATTATTATTATTATTATTATTTAGACAGTTGTCCTCTGAGCTGGACATCAGGCTGCAGTAGAGGGAATGACATGGTGTCCATGAGAACAGTTTACTGATCTACTGTATAATTCTACTTCAGTTATTATTGTTTCTCATTAAGCAGCAGGCGGAGCGCTGGGTGAGGAGACTCCGCCCTCTCCGGAGCTGGTGCAGGTGTCCTCGGGCGTGTACTCGGGTGTGGTGTTACGGTGTCACGCCCCCCCGGGTCACGCCGGCCGAGTGTTTCAGCTCTACCGCGTGCGCACACTCGCGGACTCGCTGCAGTTCCACACGGAGCGCTCCCACGCCGACTTCCAGCTCAGCACCAGCGCTGCAGACACGGAGGAGATCTACTGCTGCCGCTACGACCACAGCATGTTCAGCCCCTACACCCGTGTCCATCCTCCTCCACGTACGTCTCACACCTGTCTCACACCTGACCTGTCTCACACCTGTCTCACACCCATCTAACTATAACCACAGCATGTACAGCCCCTACACCCGTGTCCATCCTCCTCCACGTACGTCTCACTCCTGTCTCACACATCACCTGTCTCATATCTGTTTCACATCTTCACTGATCAATGTAAAAAAAAAAATTCCAGCATGACACTTAGTCTATTTCCCAAACAATAGTTTGAACACACACACACACACACACACACACACACAGTCTATAACACTGTTTTGTATTTCTGTTATTAAAGGGTAATGAATGGGAGTCCAGCAGAGACACACCCATCATTCAGAGGTGTTCAGTTACACACACACACACACACACACACACACACACACCCTTTCGACATGCACCCAATTTAATTCACACTATTCACACACATTTAAAGAATCAGATGTGATTTATGATGCATTGCTGCTTTACAGCGTAATCATGATGATGTTTTTTTCATTATCGTGTGGATGAATTTTGTTGTCTTTTTTTAGTTCTGTCTCTTTTCTCTGCTTTATTGAATGAATATTTAATTTAGTTTAACTCGCTCCTGTTTCTGAGCGTCTCTCTGCGGAATATTTCCCACTTCAGCCGTTTCTCACTCAGATTAAAACTTCAGAGATTTGTGACGGTTAAGGGAGGAGCTGAAGAGATGGTTTCTATTTCCTGCCAAATACTAAACCACAGAACCAAAATCTGCACCACCCAGTGCCTTACCATCTCTCTCTCTCTCTCTCTCTCTCTCTCTCTCTCACACACACACACACACACACACACACACACGCACACACACACACCAGTCTCAATGCTTTTTCACTCTTCATTGCTTTACTAATAATAAGTGTTAATCTGCTCTTATATCCGTCCTGATTCTGTCCCCAGTGTCTCCCCATAATACCCCGTAATTTCTCTTTTTCCTTTTAAGGTCATTGTTTCCTGTTTTCACTGATTGCATTTGTTCTTTGTGCTCCACTTTCCATGTATGGTGAAAGCTTCCTGTGTTTGTTAACTCTCTTTTCAAGTGACACTGCTTCTCTCGCTTTTCTATTCTGCAAATTTTACCGTTTTACACTTGTTGTCTCATATGATTTCCATTTCCTGTTTACTGTGATTTCCTGGAGTTTTTTCCACTTTTCCCTTCCTGTCGCTTGTGTTTTCCTCTTCCTTCTTCCCATTTTTCATTTCCTGCCCCTTTCTTGTCCCCTGCGTTTGCCAGTTCTTTAGGAGTAGAGCTACACTGTGTTGCTAAATCAGTCCCACCAGAATTTCATTTTTTTTGGGGGGGATTTTTGTGATCAAAATGACTGATTTTGTGGCGATAATTTCCTGAATATTGTGGGAAATTTGCGATGTTTTTTTATTAGGATACCACATTAACCATTATGTATGACATTAGATGCACAGTAGTCATACATGACACAAAATGCATAAAGCTTATTTATTTTTGTGTCTCACCAAATTCTGACACACATACAAG
Source organism: Pangasius sanitwongsei (assembly GCA_037576675.1). Classification (NCBI taxonomy): domain Eukaryota; kingdom Metazoa; phylum Chordata; class Actinopteri; order Siluriformes; family Pangasiidae; genus Pangasius; species Pangasius sanitwongsei. Next base: position 12,178 of record CM075012.1, on the reverse strand, counting down.
ACAAGTTTTAAACAACTTTGACAACAACATAAGCATAGAAAATCTCCCCACCTGACCTTTGTGAGCACGCAGTAATGTATACAGTGATACGGTATGTAATTCACACAGGCTCGATATCTCAGATGATCACCCACATTAAGCTATTATTAGGTTAATGGATAGCTAGACTAGTCTAATGGTGTCCTATCTGTCTTTAATAACATTAAGATCACTTTTGCCGTCATCCTGCGGCCGTCATCCTGCCGCTAGCTCAGACATCGTCTCCTGCCTGCGTTTCCTTTCATTCCTCAGGTCCAGGTCTAGACTTTCTTTTGTGATCCAACATTTTATTACAAGAACTGCAAAATAATTTAGCCCCACTCTCGTGTAATACATTGCGATGTTGCTTCAGCCGGTCCTTGGCACTTATGTGAGACGGCAGATGAGAAGGATTCGCTTTCGCCATGTTTCTCACAGACCACCGACTGACGACATCAAGTGTGTGACGTGTGACATCTGAAAATCATGCATTAGTAAATTAACTCTAATTAAATTAAATTGTATTAAATTAAATTACACTGTAGCCTATTTTTTGTGATTATTTTGTGGTTAAATGACCAATTATGCGTTAAAATTGTGAATTATGCAGGATCACAAAAAAAAGTGACATTGTTGATTTTGCGTTGTGTTCTGCAATCGCGGCATCACGAAAACTGGAGAGACTGCTAAATCTATTTCTAAGGAAATAGTCATGTAGTGAGGATGGATAGATCGTGAGATGGATGGATGGTTAGGTTGGATGGATGTTTGGATGGATGGATGGTTAGATGGATGGTAGAATGGATGTTTGGATGGATGGATGTTTGGATGGATGGATGGATGTTTGGATGGATGGATGGTTAGATGGACGGATGGATGCTTAGATGGATGGATGGATGTTTGGATGGATGGATGGATGGATGGCTGGATGAATGGATGGACAGATAGATAGACAGACAGATGTTTTTCTTACGTATCTTCTCCTACACTACAGGCCCGACCACACCCCCTGCTCCTCCTCAACTCTCAGTCACGCCCCCAGATGGGCGTGTCCGGCCTGGTCAGGTGCTGGAGTTCCATTGTCAGGCCCCGCCCACCCTTGCTCCTGTGGAATTTGTCCTCCAGAAACAACGTTGGGAAGACGAGGACGTTCAGGTCATGAGTCGTTCCGCTAATCCTCAGTTCAGGGTGGGGCCAGTGGACGTGGCTGATGGGGGCAGGTACACCTGCTTCTACATGCTGCACCTATCAGAGGGAGATAAAAACTCCGCCCCCAGCGCACCTGTCTCTGTTAATGTAGGAGGTTAGTCACTTCTTCTTTTAACCACCATTTCTGCTATTATAGCACATCATTGTCTTTTTGATTTCATTAAGCACGATTTGTCTGTTAACCTGATCAAACAGACCTCTCTCTGTAATGTGTCTCTCTGACATATCCCCCCCAATGTGTCTCTCATGTGTCTCTCTGATGTGTATCTGTAATGTGTCTCATTGTGAAATGTCTCTCTCATGTGTCTCTGTATTGTCTCTCTCTCTCTGGTGTCTCTCTCTGATGTGTCTCTCTCTGGTGTCTCTCTCTCTGTTGTGTCTCTCTCTGACATGTCTCTTTCTGACATGTCTCTCTCTCTGTTTTGTCTCTCTCTCTGGTGTCTCTCTTACGTGTCTCTCTCTGTTGAGTGTCTGTAAAGTGTCTCTCTCTGTTGTGTTTCTCTGGTGTCTCTCTCCCTGTTGTGTCTCTCTCTGACATGTCTCTCTCCGACATGTCTCTTTCTGGTGTGTCTCTCTCCGACATGTCTCTCTCTCTCTATTGTGTCTCTCTTTGTTGAGTCTCTGTAATGTCTCTCTCTCTGGTGTGTCTCTCTCTGTCGTGTCTCTCTCTGTTGTGTCTTTCTCTGTTGAGTGTCTGTAATGTCTCTCTCTCTGGTGTCTCTCTATAAAGTGTCTCTCTATAAAGTGTCTCTCTCTGTTGAGTCTCTGTAATGTCTCTCTCTCTCTGGTGTCTCTCTATAAAGTGTCTCTCTCTGGTGCCTCTCCACAGTTGAGCTCCCAGCTCCGCGGTTATCTCAGGGGGAAGAGGGGGCGCTAGTGTGCACCGGGTCGCCTTCCTACCCTGGTGCTTATTTCTCCCTGTTCGAACAGGGTTCCTCGTCGCCGTTAGTGACACGACCCGCCCAAATGATTCAACACAGCGTTCAATTCGCTGCATCAGGACAGCACGGGGAAGGGGGCGGGTACCAGTGCCAGTACAGTGTGCTGCTGGGTAAAACCTGGGCACATTCTGAACTCAGCACCCCCATCATACTACCTTGTGTTACAGGTGTGTGTGTGTGTGTGTGTGTGTGTATGTGTGGGTATGTGTGTGTGTTATTTTGATGGTATACATTTTATGTTAATGTGTTTCAGGATCTCCTTCCTGCAACCCGTCTTCTACAGATAACCATCCTCCACACACAGGTAACACACACCTGTACCCCACACACACACACACACACACACACACACATACACACATTTATCAACCCAGCAATATTTCTCAAGTAACCTGGACTCTCTGATGTGTTTCTTTCTTGAGGTGACTTGCTCATGTCCTTTTGGCTTTGATCTCTCTCCTCTCTCTCTCTCTCTCTCCTGCTGGTGTCTCTCTCTCTATCTGATGTGTCTTCTCATCATGATGTCTGTCGCTTGTGTCTCTCTGGTTTCATTAAACAATATTTTACAATTTATGCAAAATAACATGAGATGTTCTTTGCGTCGTGTCTCTCTTTCGTGTCCTTCTGGTACATCTTACTCAAGTCCTTCTCTCTCTCTCTCTCTCTCTCTCTCTCTCTCTCACTCTCTCTCTCACTGTCTGTCTGTCTCTCTCTTTCTCTCTCCTGCTAGTGTCTCTCTCTCTGAATTCAATTCAATGTGTGTTTTATTGGCATGACAAAATATTTTGTATTGCCAAAGCAACATACAGCAGAGGAGGAGAAGAAGGAACTGAACAAGACATAAAGTGAAAAACAGTAATGCAACATCATATACCCCTGCTGGTGTCTCTCTCTCACTGTCTCTCTCTCTCTTTCTTTCATTCTTGGCCCACATTATAAAGCTGCCCAAAGAATAAAATGTCAATTGTTAAACTTTTTAATTGGAAAAGCTAAAATATCTATTTATATCACACAGAAAAACAAGATAGAAAGTAGAGGAGGGCAAGAAGTGGAAATGGTTTTTAAGAATTTGGTGAAAGCTCGAGTTTTGACTGATTTTAAGTTTTACAAGTTGCTGAATGATTTTGAAAGATTTGTGCATCAGTGGGGTTCTAATGAAGCTGTTTGTACAGCAGTAGAGGGAATGTTGGTTTTTAATTCTGTACTGGAACAAGTTTTTGTTTTTTACAATGTTAATGTGGACAATGTGATTAAAAGTTAAAATCTATAAAGTGAAGTTGTACTTATGATCAAAAAGTTGTTTTGAAAAACTAAAATCTCTCTCTTTCTGTCTCTCTCTCTCTCTCTCCCTCTCTCTCTCTCTCTCTCTTGTGCCTTTCTGATCTCTCTTTGGTGTTTTCTGATGTCTCTCTGGTCTCCCTCTACCTTGCTGCTTTTGCGCCTGTCTGTGATGCGTCTCTGTGTCTCCTTGTCGTCTGATCTCTCCAGCTGGTATCTCTCCGGTCTCCTAATGGAAGTGTATTCTCTCTCTCTGAAGTGTATCTCTGATATATTCTGTGCAGGTTCGATGGACATGCCGTTGGTGTGTGGCTCCGTCTCAGCTGCTCTGCTCTTCCTGATGGTGCTCATCTTCCTGGCCTTTGGGATACGCAAATACGGTGTGTGACCAGAACTCATACTCGCGCTGTCCTGCAGGGGGCGGTGTTTTCTGTACCGACCTCCACGGGTTAACTCTAATATCCCCTCTTTTTCTTACAGCTGAAACAGCAGCCAAGAAAAGGAGAGAAAGGTAAGAAATCCCACAATGCATTGCAGTAGGCCAGAGTCTAAACTAGTGAGTAGAGAGACATCAGGAACTGTTTATTGGTACACAGGGAACAGGAGCAGTTCTGGCAGCAGGTCCACTCCAGAGACCACATCGTCGGTGAGAGACTGTTTCTTTTATTTCTTTTATTTTACATTTACATCACTTCCTGTTACTCTTGCGCTCCCGTCAGCACACAGTTGGTTCCTCAGCAGGAATCGTGTTTGGGTACGAGATACTGAGTCAAAGTCTTTGTGGAAGTCCAAATTATACTTGAGTAAAAATTAAAACATCAAATGCACCTAAATATTAAAAAGTCATTAAATGTTTAAGAGAAAAATATAGATTTTAACTGAAATCAGGACTTTTTTCTTCTTTATAATGATCTCACACCTGGGAATCCATAACAATTCACACACTCCATTTGTGTTACAAAGGTTAGGAGTGGGGGAGGGACCGTGGGCGGGGCTGTGGGCGGGGCTGTGGGCCGGGCTGTGGGCGGAGTTATGGGTACATTTATGGTAAGTATGTTTTCTTTAGACTTCATTCATTCATGAAATTAAAAGAAATTTCTGGCATTTTCTAAAGTTTATAGAAAATAAAAAGCTATTTTTATTCATTATTCACTATTATTATTTTTCCCCGGAAGACACGCTGTCCCTGTGTAAAGATGATTGGTTGTTTGATTGGATGTTTTAAATATAGTTAATTAATAAACGGAAAACGCAAGAGTTAAGTTGCAAAACCAGGAAAAGAAATAAAATATATTTTTTCCATTAAACTGATATGAGTATGTTACTGAAGTTACACATGAATTAGGGGATGATCTGCAGCGTGAAGAACACGAGTTCATTAATGCTGCCTAAACATGCTGCCTACCCAGGGAACTACCTCCAGATTGGAACACGGTGGTGTCTGTGTTGTTGTTGTGGTTGTTGTTGTGGTTGTTGGTCCTCATTGTTGGATGCTGTGTGATATTTGTGTGTTTTTGTTTCTCAGATCTCACACTACAGAGAGTCAGCACTGGCTCCAAGGTAACCTTCAGCCTCGTCCTAATCCAAACATCTACACTTCACTGCTGCCCTTTCAAGGGTCCCTTCTTCTGTCTGCCCTTACTCTCTGTTAGAACACAGCCCTGTGCTAAACTCACTTACATGCAGCAGTTCCCTACTTCCTGCACCCTACAGCCTACAGCCTACACCCTACACCCCAATCCCTACACCCTACACCCTACACCCTACACCCCAATCCCTACACCCTACAGCCTACACCCCAATCCCTACACCCTACACCCCACACCCCACTCCCTACAGCCTACACCCTACAGCCTACAACCCACACCCCAATCCCTACACCCTACACCCCAATACCTACACCCTACACCCCAATACCTACACCCCACTCTCTACACCCTACACCCCACACCCCACTCCCTACACCCCACTCTCTACACCCCACACCCCAATCCCTACACCCTACACCCCACTCCCCACACCCCAATCCCTACACCCTACACCGTACACCCCACTCCCTACACCGTACACCCCACTCTCTACACCCTACACCCCATTCCCTACACCCCACTCTCTACACCCTACACCCCAATCCCTACACCCCACTCCCTACAGCCTACACCCTACACCCCAATACCTACACCCCACAAACCAATCCCTACACCCTACACCCCACTCCCTACACCCTACACCGTACAACCCAATCCCTATACCCCACACCCTACACCCCACTCCCCAATCCCTACACCCCACTCTCTACACCCTACACCCCACTCCCTACACCCCACACCCCAATCCCTACACCCTACACCCCACTCTCTACACCCCACACCCCAATCCCTACACCCCACTCCCTACACCGTACACCCCACTCCCTACACCCTACACCCCATTCCCTACACCCTACACCCCACTCTCTACACCCTACACCCCACTCCCTACACCCTACACCCTACACCCCAATACCTACACCCTACACCCCACACCCCAATCCCTACACCCCACTCCCTACACCCTACACCGTACAACCCAATCCCTACACCCCACACCCTACACCCCAATCCCTACACCCTACACCCCACTCTCTACAGCCTACACCCTGAACCCCACTCACTATACCCTACACCCCAATCCCTACACCCTATAGCCTACTCCCTTCTCCCTACATCATATTGTCACATCCACCTAAATCATCTTCTGGTCCTTTAAGAGCCACTAGTGATGAATAAACATTGTAATGAATTGTAACGAGTGTAATTAACGAGCGTTTGTTAATTTCCTGATTTGCAGGAGGATGGAGAAGCGTTAGAGCCCATCTACGACTGTCCACTCAGCACATTCACCCGCCCACCTGACTACTGACTCTGTCTCTCTCTGTCTTTCACTGTCTCTCTCTTCCTCTCTCTCCCTCTCTCTCTGTCTCTCTCTCTCTCTCTCTCTCTCTGTGCTGTGTCTCATGGCCACAGTGTGGAGTGACAGCTCCACACACAGACAGGTACAGCACACCTGAGTGGGCGGAGCATGCGGATGACGTGGCTGAGTTTTGGTTTGCATGTAGTTGCTTTAGTTTCTTTCTGACACAAAGGCAAAACACACACACGTGCGCACACACACACACACACACGTGCGCACACACACACACACACACAGTACTGATATCTCAGCATTGTCTCTTCCTCTTTCTGTACCTTTTTCCTTTTTATTCTTTCATCATCATCCTTTCATTTCACTATTCTTCACTCTTAGTCTTCTACTTTATCTCATTTACTCATGGTTTTCTCTTCCTCTTTCTTCATCTCATCATTTTTATTTCTTCCACTCTATAATTTCCTTTTCTCACATGCCTTATTTATTCATTCTTTTCTCCTTCATTCCTGTATCTCTCTCTCTGTAGCATTTGCACGATTCATATTTTGTGTTATTTTGTATTTAAGGTGCTTATTATGTTTAAATAATGTCCTTTAAAATAAATTAATGCTTTAATAATGATGTTTTATGGATGAATACACACACACACACACACACACATGCACACAGAATGCAGAAGGAAATACAGACACACTGCTTCAGGAGATTTGAGCAATAAAAGCACATTATATGTTAACCGCATCGTCATCAGTGACGCTGCTTATGTAGCCCTGTAAAGTTTTATAGATCATTAAATGTTTGAGGAGTTATGAATGTTTATAACACAGGTCACTGTGAGAAGAGCAAAATAACTCACTCATCATCCCACTTAAAGCTGAATGCAAATTATACGTCTCTCTCTCTCTCTGTCTGTCTCTCTGTCTGTCTCTCTCTCTGTCTGTCTCTCTGTCTGTCTCTCTCTCTGTCTGTCTCT
>CM075011.1:25226972-25237679 GCA_037576675.1 Pangasius sanitwongsei | reverse complement strand
ACATTTTCTAGTCTATCGAGGAGAATAGCATGATCAATGGTATCAAAAGCTGCACTAAGGTCAAGCAGCACAAGCAACTTATTAAAGAATAACACATCGTGCTTTTAACCATTTGTAGTTACTTTGAATTTTGTGGAATGTCTGCCAGACAAGTTAGTGTTATGACTTACGTTATAAACAGTCATTCCCTCACCAGTCTCCATTGTATCTCCCTTAGGACAATAATAGGGCAAAAGATTTTTACAAAGAAATTGGAAAAGTGCAAACTCCTCCATCCTGAAGACTTTCCTGTGTTGGAAAACTTAAAATGTCTGACTGTTACAAAGTGCTAACACCGGAGACTCCTTCCATAAATGCTACAAAAAAGTCTCCTCACAGAAAACATCACCATGTCAATGACTACACGTTTTAAATCTATTTATGTGGAGTGTCCATGCAACCATACAAGTGCCTATGGAAGTCACTGCTGTAGAAACAATAACATATTCATTAAAGTAAGTGTATTAATATGAACCTGCAGCTGGAAGCTGCCGTTCTCGAAAATTAATCAACACCTTCTGACCAGTCAGAATGGAGAATTCAACAGTACTGTGGTATAATAGGAATTATCACTGTTAATTTGGCAAATATGATTCTCAGGTCATGCCAGTGGCTCTCCGTTGACCTATAACAGCTATATTTAATACTCAAACATCCAAAACATACCACTAATCTTAACCTGAGTAACCAAAAGGAAGTGTACTGGCTCTTTGCACACATCCTACATTATTTCCATATTTCCATTTTCAGTGTGTGTGTATTTGACGTAATTTTACTCCACACATATTATAACGGACCTAAAATGCTTGAGAAATACAAATACATGTAGAACCATCCTCTATACACAGTATAAATTAGCATATTTTGCTCTATAGATTTTATGTGGCTCTGAAGAGGGAAAAACAGAAATGTAGTACATGATAAGTTTCTTTATTTCATAAACAGAAATGGTGTCTTGACAAAAAATCTGTCATTTATATAACACTAGCAATTGAAATGCATGAAAATGAGTTCTGCACAATACCGTATTTACAATGGTTAAGTCATTAAATTCATTAGGTTCTTGTAGCATTTAGAAATGGAAAAAAAGTAAAAACTCTATAACAGCTATCCCAAAACTGACAATATTAACACAAAACAGTCAACTAGAAAAAACGGGAGATAGAGAGCAAGCAAGGGGGAAAAAAACAAGAAAAGAAGAACAAACAAAACTACAAGCCAAAGAGCTATTACATTAAAAATGATGCACCGAAATCTACTAATACAATAATCTGTGTAAAAAGCATGTAGAAAAACACCTGATGTGGTTTGCTGATACAGTCGTTGACCAGTTATGAGAGGTATGAAGGATTTCACAGGTAGATAAGAGTGAGAGAGAGAGAGTCCGCTCTGCTAGTCGAGAGATGGGGGGGGCCCGAAGACCCCTGCATACACACGTTTCACGTCAAGGTGAACTATGGCCTCTGCAAGTTCTAAGGCAAAAAAGTCGGAGGTGCACTTCTATTCGTCTTGCTCTGAAACATCCCCGTTGGGTGAAAAAACGACAAACTCGAAGAAATAAGCATAGTTATCAAAGGACATTTGTTTTTCTTTTGTATCCATTTGGTTAAAAAACATACAAAAATGAAAAAAAAAAAAAAAGAATACTAAACCTAGCTATCCAACTGAAACTCACAATTACTATATACATGGCAAGTTTGATTTGACTCGTAAAAACGTGTCACCTTGTCTTTGTAAACATTTTTGCTGTTCTACTTTTCCTCGAATGAGCTCAGCCTGCATATCCCGCCAAGATAATATATAAAGTTGAGCGAATTGTGAATAAAAAGGCAAAGATTTTTCTTCTTTTTCACTGATGAGGAAAGCTTTGGAGAGCCAGTGTCAATGTTTCAAAGAAGCAGCACAAAACAAAACAAAAAATTCCTAGCAACATGTACTTCCTTTATAGCCTTTATATAGAGCAACAGCTAATGCAAACAAACATTGCATTCACATTCCCATCCCGTTTATTAACTGCAGATTAAAAGCTTAGTAGACAATTTTTAAGTTCAAATAATGGAACTTTTTTTTTTCGAGAATCCACAGCCCTCATTTTTATTCAAAATTTTGTGCAAATCAATTTTTGATTTATCAATTATTAGCTTAGAAACTATAAAAAGAAAAAAAAAACAGGTTTATGACCCATTAGCTTTTCTTCAGAAGACATTTTTTTTTCTAAACATGAAATGATCTTTTATTGGAAAATAAAAGAGAGTGTAGAAATAAAAATTAAAAGTCATTGGCACGCACCCTGAGACAAGATATAAGAGCAAATGTGTAACTGTTTAGATGATACAGCCTTGAAAAGTCAAACCAAAGCTGATCAACATGCATCTGAAAGACAGTAGAGATGAAACCGATGAGCTTATTGGATTTGTGAGGTTGTTGATAAAAAAAAAAAAAAAAACCAGGCTGTGAAGACACCGAGCTGGCAGACGTTTTGAAAACTTTTACTAGCAGAGACAAAACCAGAATCGTCCGTTAGCCTGTATAGACGTGGTTATGTTTCAGGCATGAATGCTTCTGTACCTGCGTCAAAATGCCAATCCCTCGGACTGGAGTGACCCTCGGCTCTTAAGGCAAAGCGAAATGAGTTTACACACAATCCAGAAATACGCTATGCATTCAGTGCTGCCCAAGAGACCAACAAAATACACAGTCCCTGCGTTTCAATACTGTATTTAACACACCATTATCGTCCATGGGAAACTACAACACATGAGAATAAGGGTACTATTTGTAACTTGGACCATGTTGGCCTTGTTAGTGAAATGATTTCCTCTTGTTGAGTCAGAGTTACTTGGTAATAGCTAGCATGCTGACTTGCTGGTTTGCCAGATAGTTAGCAACTTATGTTAATAAAGAAGAATGTATATATTTGATAACACAGATTCCAAACAGTAGTCCTGGAGAATGTCCTGTCCTGCACATTTGAATGTTTTCCCTGCTCCCATCACACCTGATTCAGCTAATCAGCTAATGACGTGGGCATGTCAGAGCACACAAACACTAAAATGTGCAGGACAGGGTTGGAAACCTCTGCTTTATAGTAGAGGTGTGGGCAGGGCCATCTTTTTAATCCCAATTCCACTTGCTAATTAAAGAATTATGACCAATCTTGCTCATTCCTGCAGTTAGAATGGTTGGTTATTGACCATAATATAAGCAAATTAGTAATTTAAATCACAGCGACACTAACCAGGATGAAGTACTAAAGATTAATGAATAAACATGGTAAACATGTCACAGAGAGGTGCCAACATTACTAGCAAGAAAATCCTAGCATGCAGAGAGTGAGAGAAGAAAAAAAAAAAGACTGAGGCTTGTGAAATTTTTACCTAGATAAAGTTGGCGTGAGGTGAAAATAACCCACTACCAGAAACAAATATAAGACTTTCACATCCCACGACCTTTCCCCTTTTGTGAATCAGCTCTTCTTACAGGTGAATTTTATTCGCATTTGGGTTGACTGATGACTGAAAAGCAAGGAATCAAAAATTGTGATTGCTATGGTTAAACTGCAAATGTTGACACCTCTGTGTTAATGACTGTCAAGCTTCATATCTGATCTCCTGCCTGAAAGAAACCTGGACTTTTTTGTTGGGCCCCAAAGCACACCTCTACCAAGACGACTTGGACGTGTTAAAAACAGTATTGTAATGCAGGCAATAATTCCAATACACCTGTCATTATAGCTTTGATTCCTGGGAAACATTTCCTATTTTCCTTAACATGTCAGAAATATTCATCCAACGACAAAGTAGACATAATTACACAATGTGCTTATCTAGTGGAGCGTCATGCTTTCCACGCTTACTCTACCACTTCTACAACAAGTAGTGTGAAAACAAAGCTCATTTATAGGGATGATTTGCATATGTGTGCACAAACGTCCGTAAATCGGACCTCGTAAATCTTTAGTTCCTGTTTTGTACCTGATTAGAATTTCGAAATACTGTCAATATTTTAGAGAAAGAGGGAGCGAGAACAAAGCTAAAAGTCTCGAGAAGAGGAAAATAACAAGTAATCAAAAAAGCAAGAGCACAAACTAGCAATCACGACAAGTCTAATCTCTAAACCGCTACAACAGAGCACTCCATCCAGTATTAATGTGTATGTGTGTGTGTGTGTGTGTGTGTCAGGGAAAAAATTGGACAGTCCAAACTGTCAAACAGATCAATTTTTTTAAACAAACAAGACCACAAAAACGAGTCATACAACTCCCATGGCTGAAACAGAATTATCTAAATAATATAATATAACACGGGTCAGAGAGTTATTATTAAGCATACAATATTTAAAAATTAATCAATGGTAACTTTACCTACTTATATAACAATGAACAGAGAAGCTTGTCCAAAATTTTAGAAGCTTCTCCAAATGTCCAAATCATCATTACTATTGCTGGATTTAAGCACCTTTAAGCTACCTTTAGGATTCCAGCAGGTACGAGAAAATGATTTCATTTTTTGGATATAAAAGTCAATCGGTGAAAAGGTGATTAAAAATAACTGCATTCCTTCAGATGGAAACATCTGAGGATTTATGTTTCTGAAACACCCCAATGAATAGACAGACTAGAAAATATACAGGCAGCATGCAAATCCTACCATGGATATAAATCTCTAACAAATATACACTTAGGGCAAATATAATGATTCTAAAGGGCTGATAAATTCCCAATGAAATTTAAAATGTATTTCTTTCTTTCTTTTTTTTTATTTTTAAATTTAATCCAGAGCTCGAATTTAGCTTATTAGACTCACAAATAATCAAATATGTGAATTAGACACTCTCTTGTGTTGTAGTGTATTACGAATTTTTCCGATTTTTGTTTTGAGTTCTTGGATATGGACTTCATTAGAATTATAACCAGCATTAAAATATTAAATTTTCTGGGCTCTTTTTTTTTGAAGAAGAAGAAGAAGGAGGGCACTTTTAAGTGCACATGTTAAGTGCTTCAATTTCAGACTTTTAGGGTCCTGAAAGTGAAATCTACCCTTGAGGAAGTGCTAAATGGTCTAAGAGTGCACTGAGATGGGAAAAAAAGATTAAAAAAACCAAAAAAACCCCCCACAAAAACAGGAGCCGATGATTAACTGGTTGTAGAGCACAGTACAGCAAGGTCCAAAAATCAGAGTCCACTACTACACACTAGAATTAGTTTTATCATGTATTAAAAACTGATATGGTTTTGTTGAATTAGATTTCTTAATAACTATTACAGTTTTTGTAATAACAATTACTCTACCATTTACTAATATATGTCAGAGCAGTAGTGTTGTGATTTTTAAAGCGTTGAATTCATGACTTTGAGACTTCAAGGTTGCAAAGCGCAGCTTGGTTATACTTTATAACAAACGTATTCATAGCAAAGTTTTCTGAATGTAAGTCTGTACCAGTCTTGGTAGCTCCCACCATCATAATCGCTTGTGACATTCAGTATTAGCTAGTATTAGTATTGGAATTAGTATTGGCCAGGGGGAATTTAGCACTTTCTTTAAAAGTGATGGAAGCTTGTGACTGCCAAATATCGGGCTTAGAATACACTTCTACATTGTTTTTGATAAATGTACCTACCAAATGAATAAATGTAACTATCAAAAATGTTCTAATTGACTGAAAGCAGCATGGACTATAATCCATAATGAATAGAAGACAGTACTGATGGAGTCAATGTCAGTTACACAATGTTTTATCCTGATCAAGGTTGGTTTGCATCCGGAGCCTATCCCAGGAACACTGGGAACAAGGCGGGAACACACCCTGGATGGGATGCCGGTCCAACGCAGACGTGTATTAGTATTCTCAACTATACGAAACATTAAGCAAGCTGAATACAGAGATATCTCAATTTCATGAGTATTTCTAACACGGCTATGAAAATGGATTTGTCTAAAATTACATAATAGATTTGTGAATTAGCATGTTTTGTGTTAGTAGTGGACTCTGGATTTTTGGACGCCATTGCGTCCAGTCATCCATAGCACCATGAAAGGTTCTCCTGTTCATCTTTCTGCAGGAACCCTTAAAGGTTCTACGTAAAGCATGTTTCCCTTTCAGAAACTATTTAAGAAGCTAGAACTAATAACCATCCAAAGAACCCAGAAGAACCATTATTTTTTTTAAAGCAAATCTACACACCAGCTTGGTTGACGTGCTTGATCATGGGGTGGAGAGAGTAAGTGCCAGAAGAAAACATGGGGGCAGAAATGATCATTTAGCAGAGCTCACGCACCATTTCCTGTTCCTGGAGGAACTCTCGGTACATCCATCTATGTTTTGAAACGTAACAAATGTTTTCTTGCTATTACAACTTCTAAAAATAACACTGAAAACATTCAAAGAAGCTGTTTTTGGGTCTTCATGACCATACAACTACACACACACACACACAGCATCTTTAAATACTGACAAGAAAAAAAAGAAGAAAGTTCCTCTGTGGAGATGCAGCTCTTTTCACATTTCAGCGGGGCAAATCTGATGAAGTCCAAATGGCATGCTATGCAAAGGGGCTCTTCGTTAAGAAAGTGTGTGAGAGAGCGTGATGTGTGTGTGTGTGTGTGTGCGTGTAAAGCTGTGTTCCTGAGTTTTAAGCACACCCACCGTCGCAGGCTATTTCACTTCAGGCAGGAAACAGCAAAGGAAACATTTCACTTTCGCAACAAAATGTGAAAGCTGCGACAAAAAAAGCTGAGAAGGGAAAAAAAAGGGAGCACATCTAAAGCACTACCTGTACAGGGTCACTGATACACTCGCCATGCTCCATACTATATACAATACTCATTCTGCCAAGCAAGCACTTTGTACATAACCACCAAAAAATTTCCAAACACAAGGGTATTGCTGATGTGAGGGGGATATTAACCGTCACGAAAAGTCTAAATCTGATCATTTTTCGTCTCGTTGTTCGTCCTCCTCCATTTCAGTGCTGTCAAAGGCAATAGAGGAATGTTTTTTTTTCTTTTTTCTGGACAGGACCGACTGTACAAATTAAGTGTTGTGGAGACACTACAAATGTGTAACACAGAAGACATTTTTTTTGCATATGAACATTTACAGTCTAGCTGCTGTAAAAAAAAACAAACAAACAAACAAAAAAAAACAGAGAATCTGTCATGTACATAATCTGTATCCTTTTCATGAATTACTATAATCGAACATTCAGAATATTTCCTGAGTTTCCTGAATTTGCCGTGGCATCAAAAGTGAGAGAGTGAAAGAGTTAGCCACTGAGACAGAGAGAGAGAGAGAGAGAGAGGGCACAGAAAAATCACTGGTGTTAAATCAATCTGGTGTAGCTGCACAGTGTAGGCTTTAAAATGTAACACTGTAGGTGCTAATTTAACACTGCTGATCTTACTGTGAGGAAGTGAAGGAAGGATAGACGGATAGAGAGAGAAAGACAGAGAGATATTGAGCTGCTGCTAGGTCCGTGGAGGCTTGGATGTGAGATGTGGTTGGAGCCGATCCCCTGTGAGCTGGACTGTGACCCGGAGAAGACAGCGTCCCACTGATGGAGGTCAGTGGCGGGGGAAAAATGTGTAGCACCATTGAGAGAGGTTGTTTTTTTTTGTTTTTTGTTTTTTTTTTACGCGAGACGCTTCAGCCGTGGCTGAGCCCGAGAGAACCTGGAGTAACAGTATTGCTGCTGTTAAGACAACTGTAGTGTCAACCGTTAAAAAAAAACAGACAAAACAAAAAAGACACAAAAAAGACATAAATATATAAAACCAAACAAACAAAAAAGATTCATAGAACACTGGCAGAGGCTGACCATCTTAACACCCCTTGAACTTTCAGGGGTTTGTCAGAAGATGTATCGAAATTAAATAATAACGATAAAAAATAAAAAAAATAAAAAAAGATTTAAAAAAATAAAAAACAAACAAACAAACAAACAAACACTGTCACTAGGTACAGTCCTTTCTCGGCTGTTCGTCAGTGGTACATTTATCGGTCATCTCCTGACAGAAGTCTACTGTCACCGTCTGATTGGACTGTTCCAAGGACCGGCCCGCCTCAAGGTAGGCAGAGCCGGGCGTCGTTTCCTCCCCCTCACCATTCCCTACATGACACTGGGCTGATGCTGGTGCCTGGTGCGTGTCGTTTGTAGCGGGTAGTTTGACGAATTCAGGTTCGGGCGTGGCAGCTCCAGAGTGGGTGGTGAGGTCGATGCTGGCGGGCGGTGCTGGCGGATGGGCTGGGGAGGCGGAGTCAGAGGTGGGCCGTAGGACGGGGCAGTAGTGATGGAGAGACTGGACTTGCTCGGGGCTCAGTGGGACGTCCCGGCACACCTCCTGAGACAGACAGGAGAAATTCTCCCACAGCTCGCCCATGCACGCCTTCAGCTGATTCCTCTCGGTCAGCAGCTTCTCCTTCTCACATACCTTCCCGCACACACATGCGCACACACACACATAGGTTAGACTATATTTGACATACGAAATACGTGAATTGACCCAACTATGGAGTTTTTTAACCACGACTATACTTTTTATCATACTTTTTATCCATTTAGAGTTACATCTAAAACAAGTTAGTTCCTGTTATCACTTACATTATAGCAGGAGGCTTTTCTTAAAGCTCAATCTAATTTTAAAGCAAAACAAAATAAAGTTAAACATACTTGATCTGTCTTAGAGACAAATTTTTAACCATGAGGCTTTATTAAAATGTCTTTTGAAAAGTCTATATGCAGTCTAGCATGTCCAAACTTATGAATGGTAGTGTAAATTAAACACAAATCAGTCAAATTAAATCAGGCATTTTTTTTTTTTTTTTAGAGATGTTCTCCTCACGTACCAGTTTGCGTATCTCGCACTCCAGGTTGAGGATGCAGTCGAGTTTCCTCTTCCGACAGCGCTGGGCGGCGATGCGGTTTTTACTCCGTCTGCGCACGTCGTGGATAAACTCGAGCTGCTCTGACGTAAGCTTGTGCATCTTTACCATCATCTGGAAGTCGTTGCGTGGAAGATTTGTGATTTGATCTACGGGGAAAGGAAGCTTGATCTGCAACAAGACATTAGTTTGGGTCACTATTATGATGTTGCCAGAAAGAGATAGAGATACAGCAACGTAGCAAACAGTTCAGCTGGTAATGCAAAAACAATCAACATGTGATTCACTATTAAAGCAAGTCATTTGCAATACTATCACTGGTCACTTATTCAGAATGTTCTGAATGTTCAATGTGCAATATTATGACTATCACTTGCTGTATATACTTTATACTTGCTGTACATACATACATACTTTTATACTATACGGTATACTCACTTTATAGTCTTATTTATTGTCTAATGTTATATGTTCGTTTTAATAACACCAGTCAGAAGCAGTGCTCCTAATTTCATTGTATACAGATATATACAATGACAATAAAGGCTTTCATTCATTCATTCATTCGACATTGGCCTATAGGAGTTTACCTTATAACATGCACATCCGAAAATATCTCACTCTTTTAATGTCTTTTATGGAAGGGCTGCACAATCTTGTCATAACGTTACACATACAAAAACAACACTGGACATCCTGCATCTTTTCTCCTAGTTCTATTATTGGCTGTTTTCTGTATCATCCAGTTACATAATCGAACATGTCGCACAGTAGTGATGGGAATTTTCAGTGATTCAATTCATTAGGTTTCGTGACAAAGTGAGCAATCTTTTGACCAGTGACTAAATTAGTTTCATGAATTCTCAGCTTACTTTCTGATGAACTACAATGACATTGCACTATTCACGGTAAAGAACAGCTCAGATGTTGAGAAGAGTTTTCCATGGAAATGATTAGTCTGCAACATTAACACCATTCTGCTGAAGCCCATTTTCACCAGGTAGGGAAAAAAAAAACACTACTGTACAATATTAATGCTGTTTGCCCTCTTAAATACCATCTGTATTTTGTCATTTTCACTACCATGGTAACTTGCCCTTACACCTCATACAGAACTTGCCTCCTTGCACATTACTGTCTAATTACTACATGCACCTTCTATATTTGCACTGAGCTGATCTCTACCTTCTCTACCTGATATACATACCTCATATCTCTGTACAATGCACCTTATATATCTGTACACTTTGCCATTTGCACTGAGCTGGTCTCTACTTTCTCTACCGCATACTTTGCACATGTATATACATAATTATATATATTTATAGACATATTGCTATTTGCACTTCTGGTTAGATGCTAAACTGCATTTCGTTGGCTCTGTACTGGGCACAATGATAATAAAGTTGAATTTAATCTAATCCAAAAAAAAAAAAGAGCCTGCATAACATTTTGGTGATAGCAGCTGAATGTCAAAATGATGACTTTTTTTATCTCAAAAAGTCTGACTTATTATCTCAAATGTCTGAGTGCTGACACACTGCTGCTGCCAAACAAAGAAAAAAAATATATAATGATATATATATATATATATATATATATATATACACACACACACACACACACACACACACACACACACACTGTCAGGTCCGGAAGTGATTTTGCCTTTATGCACAACCACAATGGATTTGAAATAAAACAATAAAGTTGTGATCCAAGTGTAGACTTTCAGCTTTATTTTAAGAGGTTCCACAAAAATATGGCATTTACCATTTAGGAATTACA
>CM075011.1:25194753-25210564 GCA_037576675.1 Pangasius sanitwongsei | reverse complement strand
AAAGCTGCTTTGGGACAATGTCCATTGTTAAAAGCGCTATACAAATAAAACTGAATTGAATTGAATTGAATTGAATCCACCACATGGCCAAGAAACTTCACCTGATGTTGGAAGAGCCGGCACTTATCAGGTCTTAATTTTAACCCGTATTGGGACAGCCGCTGGAATACCTGTTCAAGATGACGGAGATGGGTTGCAAAATCAACTGAATACACAATAATGTCATCCAAATACACCAAGGAAAAGTCAGTTATATAGCCACTCAGACAGTGCTGCATTAACCTCTGAAAGGTGGCTGGACCATTGCACAGCCCAAACGGCATACGCTGGAATTCATATAGCCCCAGGGGTGTAGTGAAAGCGGTTTTAGGACGATCCTCGGGGTGAACACCCACTTGCCAGTAGCCACTTGATAGGTCCAAAGTGCTGAAAAACTCAGCTCTCTTCAAGGTGGTCAAGGTTTCTTCAATTCTAGGAAGAGGAAAAGCATCTTTGTGGGTGACAGCATTCAATTTTCTATAATCGACACAGAATCGCCAACTCCCATCCTTTTTCTTCACCATCACCACTGGAGCCGCCCATGGGCTAGCGCTCTTGGAAATAACCCCTTTGTCCAACATGTCTGTCAACAAGGTCTTCATTTCTTGATACATCATAGGAGGTAATGGTCGAAATCTCTCACGGATGGGAGGGACATCTCCAGTGTGAATCCTATGCTGTACTACTTCTGTATATCCCACATCATCCTCCTTCTCTGCAAAAACATTAGACCATTTCCTTAAAAGTACATCCAGATCTTGACACTGCTGTGTAGTCAAATCAGATCTTTGAGAAAACTGACATATCCCAGGAGAACTTGCATCTTCTGTAGGAGGGCTAGCTTCAACCAGGCTCACCTCCACAATACCATCAGTCTTCATAATTAGTCCAAGATCCCTGCATCCATAAATATCGGGGCTATTCACTTCATACAGTTGTCCAAGCTTCTGGTACTTGCATACAAAAACACTGTAAGGATGTATGTTACAAAGTCTCACAGGAACTTTACCATCTCTCACCCTGGCAATAGTTCGTGCAGCAGCCACAAGCTGTTCAGACACTGGCTCCACAAGCCCACAGTAGTCATGCCGTCGCAGGCCCACTCGAGCACGTCCCCAGACTATAACTTCACTCCTTGGTGGAATACGAACTCCTCGCCTGTTAGCTAACCATACATAGCCCAGGGAACCATCAGGCGGTATCTGTGCTGACACACGTTGACACACTGCCGTAATCTGCTGCCACGCTTGTCGTTCTCTGTGATTCTGAAACAGCAGCGATGACGACTGCTCCTCCTTCTGAAAAAGAGCACTCCAACATTGTGAAATTATATTCATACCAATTATTAAGGAGTTCTTGGAAAATTCATCTTGCACAATGACAACACCTCTGGCTGGGATTTCAACACCAGCAACTTTAAAATCCAACACAGCGTATCCAACATAGGGGATTTCAAGGCCATTTGCAGCTCTTAAGGTCAAAACAGGGGTTTGGCCCAACTGGTACTGTGGGAACTTTTCTTTAAACGTACTCTCCTGCATCAAAGTAACTTGAGAGCCAGTGTCTAAAAGTCCTGTGCACTCAATGTCCTGTATTATAACACTCACCATTGGGCAACTACCAACAAAGGGAGAAGTGGTCCTTAAATCCTCTGATGATATAGCTGGCCCCACCGTCTGGACCTCTACAGTGGGGTAAACTAGTTTAAATCCACATTAGGCAGCACATTCTCCTTACAGTACCTCGCAATGTGTCCTGACTGTTGGCACCGCCGGCAGATCGGCTTCCCCTCTGCGTCCCACATATTTGAGGAAGACTGTCCCCTTCGCCACCTAGAAGCGTTTGGTGGCTGCAGATGTACATAGTTAGGTTGAGCGTAATGTGATTGTGCAACTGGACTAGACGATTTGAGCTCTTTCATTACCTCCTGTGTCAATTCTCGCACCTGTCCTTTAACTTCCTCCAGTATTTCTCTCTTTAAGTCAGCTTTCCATTCAGTTCCCAGTGGGCAAGAGTCAATCCCCTGGGGCCCACTAACAGCAGCACAAGCAAGTTCATACCTGGGTTGGCCGTATTCTGCTTCTAGCAATAAGGCCTCTTGATGTAAGTCTGCAAACGTCCCTTCAGGATTTCTGCATGCATATGTTCTCAGTGCTCTCAAAAAAGGTCCATCCTCCAGCCCCAGCAGCAACTGCTCCTTTAGCTGATCTTCAGCGAGGGTCCCTTCTGGACTACGTCGCCGCAACCTGCAATACAGTTCACGCAAGCACAACACAAACATCTTAAAAGACTCATCTTGTCTTTGTCTACAACTGAAAAAATGCGACCTAAGGACTGGAAGAGGTATCTCGCCAGCATACAACACATCCAAATACTCAAAAATCTTACTGGATTTATCCCGATCTCCCTCAGCCAAAACACTTATTTCTCTCCTTGCATCCCCACCCAGGGCACCCATAATAATTTTAACTTTTTTTGTTTCAGGTACTTCTTGGGCTTCTAAAAGCCCTTGCATTTGTTCCTTCCACTCTCCATATTTTAAATCACTCTCTGCACCTGTAAATTTAGGTACCCAAGGGGCACCAGGAAACACTGGCATCATCATTTTTCCTCTCTCTTTTTTTTTGAGTCTTGAATAGAAATATATATATTTTTTCTTGTCAAGTGCTGTTCCACCGTTCCGCACCCCAGATCCTGCTGACTACGCCAAATTTATGTCAACGGGAGATGACACCAAATCAAATTAATAAAAACTTCTTTACAACCGACTACGCCACCTAGAGTATAAACTTGAGACCCCAGGAACTCACCATTAATACAGGTTCGTTATCAGGGGATGGAACAGTGGAAAACAACACCCAACAAAAAAAGCTCAAGCACAACAGTTCTTTATTACAATCAATGAATCAAAAAGAATAAAAAGAGAATCAAGTCCAAAGTCCACACTCCGTAAGCAGTCCAGATTTAAAACAGTCTCAGCTGGCATCAGGAATCACAGCCGTCATTCCTATACTCTCAGTCCCCCAAAAAAGGCCGCCGGAGTAGCAGTGCTGGAAAATAGAAAAAACAACTGCCAGAATCCAACACACTAACCTCACGGCACTTAATATCCACACAGATTATCAGTCTATTCAGTAAAACTAATATATCCTAAAAAACAAGCAAAAATATCGGCCGACTTAAAAGTCACTTGTTTAATAAAATTGTCCAGTCTGATGGTAGACTCGCTCTCTTCCTTTACAGGTGATTGACGGAATATTAATAGGCCACCGCTAGATCAGAATCAATAGTACTCACAGCATGACCGGATAGCAACCCTGCTATCCAGTCGGATGTATTGACGTCCCGAAGAATCACGTCAGTGTTCACTCTCGTCTCCACAGCCCCCGCAGTCGACTCTCACAGCCGTCGTCCACCCGTCTCGCGTGCTGCTAGTCCAACAGTGCTTCGCAAACCGCTGATTCCTCTGCTCACAGGCATCGCACACTCACACAGCCATCAGCTGTCTCGCCACATGCGAAGCGCTCACTACAGAGGACGCCGACGCAGGCGCAACAAGTCTCCTCTCTTACTCGCCCCTTGTTAGGCCGATTCCAGTTGCGCTCACACAGTGCTGCCACCTCGTGTCCTAGTCACAACTGCCTTTTTATAGGGGAACATTCGCGACTCTAATCAACATCCATCTCTCATTGTTAGCTCAATTGACAAGTAAGGGTGTGGCTTGGAATACTGCTTACAAACAAAAAAAGAAGAAAAAAACACAACAACCCACACAAAAGAAAAACACAACAATCCAAGTGAACTCATACATAAACATATAGAAAAACATTATGCAACACATTTAATTTTTCCCTTATCACACTATTGCTATTTCTGACCATGCGCCCATTAGTATTACTTTTATTGCAGAGCACCAGCCACTTTACCCACCCAGATGGCAATTTAATACCTCTGTGCTTAGCGATGTAGAGTTTGTAAAATACTTTTAAAAAGAATGGAGTTTCTTTGTAGAGAGTAACAGTCCAGAAGAAATATCTGCATGTACATTGTGGGAAATGGCCAAATGCGTCATGAGAGGTAAAATTATCTCATATTCTTCAAATAAAAATAAAAAGTGGTCAACAAGAGAAAAATTTTTACAAGAAGAAGTGAAGCGACTGGATCATCTGGCCTCTCAAGGATTGACAGATTCAATCACTAAAGAACTCCTGAGAACTAAAGAAGAATTAAATAAAATATTAAATAAAAAAAACAAGCAAATACTTCTTGAACTCAGACAACAGCAACTTGAATTTGGAGAAAAGACTGGCAAATACTTGGCAAATCAGCTAAAGCAGCAAACTGAGAAATCAATTATTACATCGATAATGGATAAAGGATCACACCCAATGTCCTAATTACCGGCCCATATCACTAATTAATGTAGATTTAAAAATCATCAGTAAAGCATTGGCAGGTAGATTAGAATCGGTGATGTCAACCCTGATACATCCAGATCAAACTGGCTTTATAAAAGGGAGACACTCCTCAGAAAATACTAGAAGGTTAATAAATATAGTTGATTTCTATAACAATTTACCCAACACAAACAAACCACCATTTATAATTGTATCTTTAGATGCAGAAGAGGCCTTTGATAGGGTAGAATTGCCTTTTTTCTTCACCACCCTCAGTCATTTTGGCTTTAAATCATATATTATTAACTGGATTAAAACACTCTATAATACTCCAACAGCATCTGTTATAACTAATGGCATTATATCAAAACAATTTCATTTAAAAAGAGGAACCCGACAAGGCT
The DNA here is from genome assembly GCA_037576675.1 of Pangasius sanitwongsei. Taxonomy (NCBI): domain Eukaryota; kingdom Metazoa; phylum Chordata; class Actinopteri; order Siluriformes; family Pangasiidae; genus Pangasius; species Pangasius sanitwongsei. Next base: position 25,205,724 of record CM075011.1, on the reverse strand, counting down.
GCCCATTATCACCACTACTTTTTACAATCTTCATTGAACCCTTGGCAGCAGCAATACGACAATCACAAAACATATCCGGTATCCAATCAAAACATTACCATCATAAAATAAGTTTGTATGCGGATGACATTCTTTTATATATTACAAACCCATCTTCATCGCTTCTGTCAGCCCATAATCTGATAAGTTATTTTAGTAAAGTATCAGGATACTCAGTCAACTGCTATAAATTCGAGATTCTACCTATTACCAAATTGAATTGGGATGCTGGACTGGAGAATTACCCATTCAAGCATACAACCAAAATAATAAAATACCTTGGGATTCACATTTCATCCAATCTAAAAGATCTGTTTAAGCTTAACCATGCCCCGTTACTACAAGAAATACAAAATAACTTGGAAAGATGGAACAATTTGCCCCTATCTCTAATCGGCCGTATATCATCTGTAAAAATGAATATACTTCCAAAAATCAATTATTTTTTTCTCCATGATTCCAGTCACTCCACCACCTGGCTGGTTCTCCTCTTTAGACGGTACAATAACTATGTACTACTGGAAAAAAAAAGAAAAGCCCATATAAAACTATCCACTCTTCAAAGATCAAAAAAGTCTGGAGGACTTGGGGCACCTAACTTCTACCTTTACTTTATCTCACAACAGCTAATTTACATTTACCACTGGATACATAATCCAATCCTCCCTTGGTTAAATATTGAAAATGATTTGGTCCAGTCATTAAATATAAAGTTCCTACCATTAATAGATAAATCAATAAAAACTCTACCTGGTTATAAGAATAATACCATTAATACTACCATGAATGCTTGGTGGTAGGCACATGACCTACTACACTGTAAAGTGAAACCATCGGCCAGTACACCCATACGGCATAATCCAATGTTCTTAATTAACAATAAAACTTTTTATTTCCCCATAAGGAGTCAGAGAGGTGTAACTAACCTGGGCCACTTACACAATAGGGGCATTTTCAGGACCTTTGAGCATATTCAATCAAAATATAATTTACCAAAGCAAACTTACTTTCAATACTTACAGTTAAAAGAAGTCATACAAAAATCGATTGGTTCTTGTACTGTGACAAACTGTAACTCTCACATATACCAATATATTAAATCTTTAAAACCAAATAAAATATTATCTCAAATATATACATTCTTAATATCTTCAGAAACTGACATAGTTGCTCCAATTCAACAATGGACTAAGGACATGGGTATAGATCAAACAACTGGCAAGAAGTTTGCAATAACATTTATTCAGTGTCCTGCAATACCAAAATTCAAATGATTCAATATAAGATCATTCAGAGAGCTCATATCACAACATACAAACTGCAGTGTATGGGATATATAAAAAATAATAATTGTCCACACTGTCCAGCCTCCACCAATGATTATTTTCATGCACTCTGGCGGTGTCCACTGGTTCACTCTTTTTGGTCGAAGGTCATGAGCAGGCTTTCCTTGGACTCAGCATCCCAGTTTGTCCCAAAATAGCTTTACTGGGAGACATGTCTACACTACAGATTTCTAATCAGCTTAAACCATTTTTATTGATTTCACTGACAGTAGCAAAGAAACACATCTTACTTAACTGGAAAGACAGAACAGATCTTTCAGTAAACCAGTGGCTCAAATTATCACTAGTACATTTAAACTTGGAGCAGAGAGAGTTTAAATTGCTCGGAGCTTTCTGTTAGTATGAAGCAAGGTGTCATTTGTTTAATACCTAAACCTAAAGAGGACACTCTTCTCTCAGACAATTGGAGACCTATCAGCCTTCTTAATAAAGATTATAAATTGTTTGCCCTTATTTTCTCTAAGCGTTTTAAGTTGGTTTTGAACTCCATTATTGATGAAAATCAGTCAGATTTCATGAAAAATCGTCATATTTTTAATAATATTAGACTTGTTTTTGACCTCATTGATTACTCTGACTTTATTGAGGACGATAGTCTAATTCTTTTTTTGGACTTCTTCAAAGCTTTTGATACTATTGAGCATTCTTTCACTTTTTTTTTGGTTTCGCTTTGGACCCCTTTTTTTTGCTCCCACGAGCGCGCACGAGCTCCGGACGGTTGTGGACATGTGGTATTCCTCCGAGCGGTGAAATGAAGTAACAGAAGACTGGGAAAAGGGTTTAGGAGCATTAGACAAGTAACACCGTCTTTCTAACCTCTTTGTACGTCCCATTCACATCCTCCAAGATACTGGGTCTGTCCAATCGTTTGTGCTTAGCAGTGTTTCACCGTTCACTAATGCCTTGTGTTGCGGTTCCGATGTGCTGGTTCAAGGAATTGAACTAGGAATAGTCAGAGTTCCTTTACATCATGTAAACATTCAATCTGACCTTGTTTTAGGACTCGTTAAGATTGCTGTTCATCCGCTACTGCCTATTAAAGGGGTTGATTTGATTCTCGATAATGACCTTGCTGGGGGAAAGGTATTACTGTTTCCTGAAGTAATTGAGGACCCGCTTTCTGAACCACACGATGTTGTGGATTCTGTTCCGAATTTAACTTCCATATTTCCTGCATGTGTGATTATGCGAGTGCAGTCATGTAAGTTTAATGATGTGGTTGAACTCACGGATAGCTTCTTGGCTTCCCCTGACTGCACTGACGTTTACCCGGAAGCCACTGTGGTGACGGAGCGTAATGCCGAGTTCACACTGCATGATTTTCAAAGTCGTCGGATCATCGTGGTTTTCACACTGCACGACTATCTGGGGTAGCATTCAGTCGCTGCTGTGTTCACATTGCTCTATGGATCGGTGACAGGAGGTTACACACGACAGGAGATTACACTTTACAGGAGATTTACACACTTTCAGGCATTTGTCGGCGATTTCGCAAAACCTGTCAGCGAGTGAAAAATTCGGCTAAAATAGTACTCGCTGCAGAGCTGCTGTTGTGAAGAAAGAAGACATGTTTAAAAGCCCCGTCGCCTATTTTTGGGATGATGAGTTGCTGATGCGTAAAAGAATGCCAGTAACTTTTGAATGTAAATTGATGCAGTTTATCAGTTAGTTGTGCCCATTCAATTTCGTTCTCATGTGTTGACATTAGCTCATGATCACAGTTTGTCAGGTCATTTGGGCATTATAAAAACATACCACCATATTTTACGTCACTTCTTTTGGCCCGGTTTAAGATCAGACGTTGTGAAATACTTTTGGTCATGCCATTCCTGCCAGATTGTGGGTAAGCCAAACCAGTCGATTCCTCCAGCGCCTCCTTGCCCCATTCCTGTCGTTGGGGAACCTTTTGAGCATGTGATCAAGGACTAAGTATGGAAATAAATTCATATTAACTATGATGTGCTCTAACACTCGTTTCCCTAAGACTGTGCCTTTACGTACCATAAAAACTAAAGGAATTCTGCGAGCTCTAATGAAATTCTTTTCTATTTTCGGTTTACCAAAGGTGATGCAGACTGATCAGGGCACTAAGTTTATGTCTCGGTTTTTCAGACAAGTGTTATCACAGCTCAATATAAAACATGAAGTCTCTAGCGCATATCATCCAGAATCACAAGAGGCTCTAGAACGGTTCCACCAAAGCTTAAAGTCAATGTTGTGTACCTTTTGTGTTCAGACAGAAAAAGAATGAGATGAGGGCTTACCCCTATTATTGTTTGCTGTGCAGACTCAGCAAGAATCTCTTGGCTTTAGTCCTGCCGAACTATTTTTTGGCCACACTGTGAGAGGTCTGTTGAAATTGAAAGGGGAGAGGTGTGTTGAAGGGGAAGTTGTGGCTTAATGGTCTAATGGTTAGAGAGCTGGGCTTGTAACCTGAAGGTTGCTGGTTTGATTCTTGCACTGGCAGGAATCAAAGGGGATTGTGATTGAACTGTGCACTCATCCACCTTTGATACCTTGCCTTGAGCAAGGCACTGAACCTCCAATTGCTCCCCAGGCACTGGAGCAATGGCTGCCCACTCCTCCGGGTGTGTGTGTTCACTACTCACTGCTGTGTGTGTGCACTTGGATGGGTTAAATGCAGAGAACCAATTTTGAGTATGGGTTACCATACTTGACAACACGTCATGACTTTCACTCTTCTGTTGAAAGAGAAAATGATGGACTGTAAATCAAGTGACCTTGTTAATATCTTGGATTACGTCAGTTCATTCCGTGAACGTTTGCATCAAGTATGTGAATTAGCTCGTGCCTCCATGGCATCTGTTTAAAAGAAAATGAAAACACGATTTGACAAAAAAGCTGTTTCACATTCCTTTAAACGGGGTGACATGGTCTTGGTTTTGCTCCCTGTCTCTGGATCAGCCTTACAGGTGAAATTTTCCGGCCCATATGTGATTGATGCCAAACTCAGCGAAGCGGATTATATTGTCCATACACTTGACCGAAAGAGGGAAAACTCGCGTCTGTCACATAAATATGTTGAAGTCCAAGATGGAGAAATGAAAAGTTCTGTCACTTCTGCTGCACCTGTATCTGTTGTGACTGCTCCTGAGTGTTCTGAGGTAAATGGTTAACCATACAAAGTGTCTCTGTTACTGGTGCTCGCTTGCAAACCTCTGAGATTCTTAAAGATTTAACGTCTCATTTGTCATATCTGGCTGAAGGCCCTTGAGCAGATATTTGTAAGCTAATCTAGTCATATTTAAATTTGTTCTCTGATGTGCCATCCAAAACTACTGATGACATTGATGTGGGAGACCATCCACCAATTAAGCAGCACACTTATAGAGTTAACCCGATTAAGCGTCAGGTAATGTAGGATAAAGTGAAGTACCTGCTTGGGTTGGCTGTCCCAAGCTGCAGTGCCTGGAGTTCCCCCTGTCTCATCGTTCCGGAGAGTGATGGCACTGCTTGTTTTTGCACCGATTATAGAAAAGTCAATGCCATTACAAAACCAGATTCTTTTCCTTTGCCTCGTATGGAGGATTGTGTAGACAGGGTGGGGTCAGCTACTTTTGTGTTGAAGCTGGATTTACTTAAGGGCTACTGGCAGGTGCCCTTGACTTTCTTTTGTAATGCCTGACAACCTCCTACAGTACACCGTGATGGCGTTCGGATTGCGAAACGCTCCTGCCACGTTTCAGGTTCTGATGAACAAGGTCTTGGCCGGCATCCCTAATTGTGATGAGTATTTAGATGGTATTATTGTGTATTCTTCTGACTGGAATGAGCATATTAAAACACTCCGTCTAAATGAATTTTCTCTTACTTTAAATCTCGTGAAATGTGAGTTTGGAAGAGCTACAGCAACTTACTTGGGCAAGCAAGTTGGTCAGGGTGAAGTTTGACCTGTCACCGCTAAAGTGCAGGCTATTGTACACTTTCCTGTGCCTACTACTAAGCGACCGCTGAGACATTTCCTTGGTATGGCAGGATACTATCGAGGATTTTGTAAAAATTTCTCTGATGTGGTGTTACCTTTGACCAATTTGCTTTGTCAAAACAAAGAATATGTGTGGACTGATGAATGTCAAACTGCCTTTCAATCTGTTAAAACATTACTATGCAGCACACCAATCTTGTTTGCCCCGAATTTCCTGTCGTCTTTCAAACTGGACATGGATGCTAGCACTACTGGAACTGGTGCCATTCTCCTGCAGGAGGATGCGCATGGAGTCAATCATCCTGTGTGCTATTTTTTGAGAACATTTCTGAAACATCAGTTGAATTATAGCACAATTGAGAAGGAAGCTCTTGCCTTACCGCTCACGTTGCAGTATTTTGAGGTGTATGTTGGGTCAAGTTCATTACCTGTGGTGGTCTATACAGATCATAATCCGCTGGTCTCTCTGTCCCACTTTTGTGTAATTCTAGCCAGCATATTATGCGGTGGGCATTAATTATCCAAGAGTTTAATCTAGAAATTTGATAGTTTACAAAAAAGGAAAAGATAATGTTTTGGCAGATACTTTGTCTCGTGCGGAGTAACATGCTTAATCAACAGTGGGGGTGTTACAATATTGAGTTTCTTTATTGTGTATTGAATTTACTATTTCTGTCTTTTTCCGTTGTTTTTTTCTGAGTTTCAGATCACCACTGATTTGTCAAGTGCGGAGCCCCCTGCCTGCGGTAATTGATCGTTCAGTGGGCAGTCTTTATAAAAACGGCTCTTCCACTCATCAGAAAGGAAGCTGCTGTGACTTTGAGCCGGTTGCACTGCTCCAGACTTCCTGCCAGCCGCCAGACCAAAATGTTGTTCTAGAGTTTTTTTCTAATTATGAATATCATCTTTTTTCTTTGTCATTTACTGCAGCCATGGCATCAGAGACCATTGAAGTGGCAGCTCTAGGAAGACCTCTGTTTCCTGGTATGCTGTATGACTGCCGCAAAGATTCCTTCATTCCAGGTGGGGTACCAGACTAAAATTAATAAATGAAATAGAAGTTTGTTTTCACCTCTTGACCAAATGTCACATCACTAATTACCAGTCCTTGTGTAGCAACACAACATACATATAAAACCTGCATGTTTACTTCGGCATACATCACCTTCTTTTACATATCTGTTAAAGCTATTTCTCATTTCAGGTGTTACTCTTTGGGATAAGAAATCATTGAGTGAAAATTTGGACAGTCGTCTACAGCCCAAGACAGATGTGAAGTTCAGTAGCTCTGACTCTTTCTCTAGTAAGACCAGTCTCCTGGATGTAAGTGCTTCCCTGAAGGCCAGCTTCTTGGGAGGGCTGGTGGAGGTGGGAGGATCTGCCAAGTTCCTGCGTGACACCAAATCCTCAAACCAACAGTCCAGAGTCACAATGCAGTACAGTGAAACCACAAGATTCGAACAACTCACTATGACCCATCTGGGCCAGATCACCCACCCTCAGGTGTTTGACCAGAAAACTGCAACTCATGTGGTCACGGCTGTACTGTACGGAGTTCAGGCCTTCATGGTGTTTGATCGGACATTTTCAGAAGAGGAAGACAAGCAGGAGATTGAGGGAGAACTGAATATCATGGTCAAGAAGATTCCTCTATTTTCTATTGAGGGGAAAGGAGCTATAAAAATGACAGATGGTGATAAGGAAGTGGCTGAGAAGATCACCTGCACATTTTATGGTGACGTCCGCCTTGAGCAGAACCCCACCACTTTCACGGAGGCCCTAGAGGTGTACAAGAAGCTCCCCACTATACTGAAGGAGAATCCAGAAAAGGTGGTTCCAGTCAAAGTCTGGCTTTATCCTCTTCATCTTTTGAATGATAAAGCAGCTCAGTTGGAGAGAGAAATCAGCGCAAGTGCAGTTTCCATTGAAGTTATAATGGAGGAGCTGGAGGAGGTAGAGAGGACATGCAATGACTTTTCCAGAAAAACGCTGGTCAATATTTTCAGTGACATCACACAGAGGCTGCGCTTATTTCAGAGCTCATTTAACATTTACAAGGCAATGCTCCTGAAAGTAGTTGGCAGGGTCTTGCCTGCTATTCGAGGAGGAGGGATGGAGGAGAAATCAATAGAAGACATCCTGAAGATCCACTACAGATCCCCTTTTAATGCTGACATGCTTAAGCAGTGGTTAGGTGATGCAAAGTCTGAACTTCACCTCTTGAATTCTAACATAGAGATGTTGAATGGGATCAAAATGGAAAATTCAGACACTCTCAACACCATCCACCTTAATCCTAATATTGAAGTTGTGGTGTGCTTGACCTTCACATCTCTGAATTATGAAGACCCGTTTCTTTCAACCCTGACAGAGTTTGTTAAATCTGACAAGTTTAAAGGGCTAGATGGGGAAAAAAAGATGGTTTCTGTAGCACCTGTCAGAAAATGGTTCAGAGATCCTGATGTCATAATAGAGATGAGAGAGAACTTATCTCTTTTCAAAAGTTTCTCAGAGGCTAATAAAGATGAAAAGAGAATCCGCTTCATTATTTCTGCCATATCCGATCCCTCCAGTCCAGGCTCCTCCATCTATTTGTATGAGAAAGGGAAGCTGACAGACACACAGTTCCAGCCCGTATCCAAACCACCCCCACCAATAGTAAAGGACACTCAGAACCTAGTAATGTCCCTGAAACTGCAGGAATCTCCAACTGGAGAAACAGTGCAGTACAGAGTGGAGTACAAGGAGGTAAAAGCAAATTCTGGCCCTGACAAACAGTGGCTCGTCCAAACCACAGCTGATAAAGACTTTACTCAGACTGGATTGGAGTTTGGAAAGAAGTACTTGATCCGCTACAGGATAGTGGGTAAAGTGGGAGTGAGTGAAGCCAGTGACACTATCAGCCACATACCGTCTTCAGGTAAGGGTCATCTGCATATATTGTAGGCATTAATCTTTTTTTTTTTTTCTAAATATTATTCATATAGTCACATAGTCAATGTTTGTACCTGCAACCATATTTAATAACAGGTGTGACTTTCCATCCGGTTCATACAGCATACACCATACGAGCAAATAACCATGTCAAGTCCTCTTTTCCTGTCCTCAAATAGTGTGAATGTCACCTGTAACCGTGGTGACAGGGGATAAAGTAAATATCATAAATGGAGATTTCCTTAACATTGGAATGATTTATCACCAAAAGGAGCTGAAAAGCAAAAACAAGATACAATGACTGGATTAAAAACTTTCAGGATCTATAAAAATTTGGAATCCACTCTTTTAATAACTAACGTGACTATGAACAACTGTATTCTGCTGTTATATTCACATAGACATTTTTTTTCTTCTTCGCTCTTTATCCCTTTTTCAGAACTACCTCTGATTGCGGTTGGGAGAACAGATTCAACCACTTTTACGATTCCTTCCACCAGCACCATTAGGAAGATCGTAATTTATTACAAGAGGATCTTTCCAGGATGTGAAGTTTGTTTTCATTTTATTTTATTGTCTTTGATTTCTGCTTTATCACATTTTTTCATTAAATTATTTCAATCATATATATATATATATATATATATATATATATATATATATATATTTTTTTTTTTTCTGTGTCATTGCAGTGGTTCAAGACGTTTAAAGCAATCGAGGTGGTTTCCAACACTGGCTACAGATTTATAGATGGTGACTATCACAGAGCGAAATTCACAGAATTTCTATTTGACGACGAAGATAAAATTGTTAAGGTAACACTGTGGCCAAGTGAGGATGAGACCAAACTCAGTGGTATAGAATTTGAGGTTGTAAAAAGCAATGGTGAAAGAACATCATTATCAGTCAAGAATAGCAATGTGGGAAGTCCTGTGAGTGTTGATGTGATGTCTAGAAAGTGTTACGGCATTGCGGTGAGAATCAGACTTGAAATTGAATTTCTGGGCTTCTACTTCATTTAGATGCCTCCAGCTGTACGAACATAACTGTTACTGGCAGTATCAGAATACTTCTGCAGACATCTGAACAATAATCAAATATTTTAACTATATACTAAAGTTAATGCATGTATAAAGATTTGTGTTTTTAGTATCAATCAGACTAATATAATATGTTTGACGTTCAGGTAAATGGAACAGTAATATCTCAAATAATGTAAAGGACAAATAAAAACTATCAAATTTATCAAGTCAATCAATAAATAGTGATTGCAATGTATATCTTTATGTTTCTTTTCTTTATCTCATATTCCGTTTTGGGTGGCACTTGGGTGGCACTACGATAACTGAATGAAACTAATCCTCTGTAATCTGATGAAAAAAATGTGACGTGATCTACGAAAACCCACCACATGGTGAAATTTTACCTATTATAGGTTTTGACACCATATGAAATCTGAGTTCAAGCCCTTTCCAAATCTGTAAATTCAACAAAACAAAAGTTACGGCTATCTGAAGTCTGCTGATCACTATGATTTTCAAGAACGGAATTTTGAAATGAACAGGTTTAAAACCTTAAAGGGATAGTTCACCCAAAAATGAAAATTCTGTCATCATTTACTCACTCTCAGGTTGTTCCAAACCTGTATAAATGTCTTTGCTCTGCTGAACACAAAGGAAGATATTTGATATTCATTCTATGATATTCATTCTGTCCATATTTGGGTTGAAACAACCCAGCATTTTTTAGAGTGTACAGTTTTTAACATGGCTAAACAATATTGCCTACATTTAAACTCGTTTATCAATCATTACATTAAATATTTAGAAGTAGCCTAATTCACGTGTAATCAACCGGTCTCTGTTATCCCGTTTCCACCGTATGGTCGCTGATTCTTCTGTCTGAGATGAGCTCACAAACGACGGTGGAACTCCCAGCTTCACATCACCGCCATATGATTCATTCATAGAGGAACTATTCTGTGACTGACTCCATAACCTGCCCATAAACAAATAGTGAACGGCTCTGAGGACATATTTTAACATTCGGCATCCAAAGTATTTATATTCTGTATCTTTTTGAATAAAATCATTTCTATCATGCCAGAAGACTGATTAGCATCTGTGTATGTTGCTTTGCATTAAATAAAATGATTTCCAGCACAGTAACGATTTTGTAGATAAAATAGTGGGCCTACACAAACCTGTATTTTATTCGAAGAAATGCACCAATTCGATGGTGCTGCTGACTACTGCTTTCTCCTGAAGAGGACGCGATAAACACAGTAATAGCTGGGTTAAGTCTGAGCCAGGAACTGAGTAAAAACTACCAAAACATAAAAAAACAGTATGTGTGTGGAAAAAAATAACTATTATTTAGAGTGAAGAAGCGCCTCTGCGAGATAGAGAAAAACATCCTACATTAGCCTATTTGGCCTCAGCTATTTCACTCGAGAATCTCCACAACTAGGGAAGAAGATTACACAGATAAAGCCAATATATTCCTTATTACAGTAAAACATAAAGGGAAAAGGGAGGGGAGGAGGCGGGAGCATTCACTAACATTTCTCTAATATTTCACTAACATTTCTGTCCACTCTCCCCACTGTCCAGTCAAGCTCCATCCAGCACATCCAGCACAACACGCAGCGCCGCCTCAAACAGCCGGTAGGCCTCGTGTCCTTCACACAGACACAGAGCTCATCAG
>CM075011.1:25115251-25139456 GCA_037576675.1 Pangasius sanitwongsei | reverse complement strand
ACCTTTTTTTTTTTTTTTTTCCCCCCTTACATTAAATTTACAAAAAAAAAACCCCCCCCAACCCCCCCACACCCCCCGCCCCCCCCCCCCCCCCCCCCCCCCCCCGCGCACTAACACACGAACCGGAGCATGCGCTAACCTTATATTTACCCAGAAGAACCTTCTTCCAACCAAACAGGGTTGGGGGAAAATAACATGTTAACAGTTGGGTCATGCAACAGGACAAGAATCCCAAGCATACCAGTAAATTGCCATCTAAATGGCTGAAGAAGAAAAAATCCAGACCTCAACCCCATTGAGATGCTGTGGTGGGATCTTAGGAGAGCGGAGCATAAACAACTGCCCTCAAACATCAATGAACTGAAGCAATGTTGTAAAGAGGAGTGTGGCAAAATTTCTCCAAAATGATGAGAGACTGAATGTTTACTTCAAGTTATTGTTGCTAAATGTGGTTCTACATGTCACTGAATGTAGTACACTGTACACTGGGTGTACTTATTTTTTCCCATCTGATTTCTGAATGCTGCTATACTTTTTGGAAAAAATCACTACATATTGAAATCTGTTGTGTTTTTTTTGTTGTTGTTGTTGTCACCTGATGTTATTTGTTTGTTTATAGAAGTTGATGAGGACCACACAATTGTTATTTAGGCCCTGATAAATAAAAACATAGAATTGAAGGAAGGTGTACTTTCTTTTTCCCATGACTGCACCTTCTTCAAATGGGTTGCTCATCACACTAATTGTTTTAAGTATATACCTTGTTCACTAGCTGCTAAACACCAAGTTCATGTTTGCTTACCATGCACATTCCTCCAGTCTCAAGAAGTCATCCTTGGAGGTCACAGATGTCTTGGTCATGCCTGCTGATGTCCTTAACTACCATGTATGGCAGAGATACCCAGACGTGATGGAGGTTCATGTGGATAAAAATATGTCTTGCAATGGTATACCTTACAGTGAGGGAATGCTTGTTGTACATGGATCTGTAGCTGGACTGCCTGAATTTATAATGTTAAGGAGAAATTGTATTTTCTTGTGAGAACTGTATGTGCTTGGTATAGGGAGCATTACAGGGGTTTGAATTATCTGACTCACCCACTAGAGAGGTTGCCCTTATTGAGCTTGGTGACTTGATGGATCCATGTCCCCTTGTGGTTGGGGGGTTGTGTATGGTGACTTTGTAAAGATTCATCATCATTAAAGGTGAGATTTATTTTGCCATTAAAGACACATAGTTATTTTAATTCTAATGTTATTTTAATCTCAAATATATCTTAATAGTTTGTTTTTTTTCTCGTTCTCCCCTGTTTTTAATGTAGATTAAATGTGTTCTGTTATGGCAGGTCCTGTTGCTGTTCTCAGGATCATCTTTGGTGACAAGACTGATTCCAGAAAACTTCCCCTAGAGTGTGGAATTCCAGCATCTGTGGAAGAACTTCATACTTTGATAAAGACATTCTTTCAGTTGAAAGTGCAGTTCCACCTGCAATACATGGATGCTGACTAAAGAATTTGAGCTTGACTTTTGAGACTGAACACAAAGGCACATTGAAAGTAATACACTGATATATTATTTGTATAAATACTCCCTGTCTGCCTCAGTAAACTTTGAAGACCTTTGCGACTCAAACACTGACTTTGTGTGTTTCTTTGGCACTCTATTCCCTGGCCGGTACAGAGGTTGTGGCAGCAGCATGAGCACAGACTTCTTCCTGATTCTAAGTGAACCCAGGAAAATCTATCAGCTCTCTGAGGAATTGTCCGGATAACACGCATTTCATAATTTTAACCTGCAGTGTATCTGTCAGGGTAATTCTCTTTAGAACTATTGGCACATGAATCGTGCAAGGAATAACTTAAAGGAGCTGATTGTGATCCCCGCTCTTCTGGGAGGTTGTGTTCCTCGCTAAGCTGTAGTGAGAGGGTTATCTCCACTTTGCCGAGAGGTTGTGCACACATACACAGTCTACAGTTTGCGCTGCCCAAGCTCCTCTGACCTTATTGTCTTTGTGTCTTTCTGCTCGAACAGGGTGTTATTAAACCCACTTGCTCGCCCTACAACACCCCTGATAACCCAGTAAAGAAACCTAATGATAAGGCCTGGCACTTTACGCAAGATTTGCGCCACATTAATGATCTAGTGATAACTATTAGCTCAATTGTGCCTGATGTCTCATCTATATTATCGGCCATTCCACATGATCTTGAACATTTTACTGTTGTTGACCTCTGCAGTGCCTTTTTCAGTATCCCTATCGCAGCCAATCTTTGCCTTTACATTCATGCAACATCAGTATACCTGGACATGCCTCCCTCAAGGGTTCATCGACTCACCGGCTATGTCCTCGTCCGTGGTGCATTCCTCGTTGTTGTCACTCGTCCTGCCAGAGGGCTGTTCTCTCCTGCAATACACAGAGGACATTCTGCTTTCGGGGAAAGACACCGATTGCTGTAGAAGAGGCGCCCTTGTCCTCCTCACACACCTGGCCCAGGTCAAGGCCTCGCTCTCTAAACTCCAATTGTCTGGGGTTATAAACTCCAATTATCTGGGGTTTCTCATCTCTCAAGGTCAGCGCAAACTCTCATCTGATCATCTGAGAGTCATACTGGAGGTCTATCCTCCCAAAACAAAGAAAGGTATGCTCAGTTTTCTATGTATGTACACATTAGTACATACCTGACTGTTCACGATACATCACGACAAGGTGTTGCGCCAGTGCTGCCTCAAAGACATGCCTGATGATACTCAATGGACTAAGGAAATGAATAACTCTTTCTGTAATCTCAAACAATCTCTGAGCTCTGCTCCAGCCCTAGGACTACCTGACTACAAAGCTCCGTTTCATCTCTGTCACTGAGGACAGGGGCGGGGGCGGGGGTTGGCCCATGGTTATCGTCCAGTAGCCTACCTTTCTAAATCTCTCCACCCTGTGGTCCAAGGTATGCCCGCATGTTTGCATTCAGTTGCTGCCTCTGCTGTACTGGTCTCAGATGCCTAAAGAGTGGTCCATTTGCACCCACTCACATTGCATGCCCCGAATCAGGTAGTCACTATTTTTAATAACATTCAGACACAACATATGGCCGCACAGCATCGCTCAGGTTATGAAACCATCCTCTGTACCACACAAAATCTCACTATTAAACGAGTAACAGCTCAAAATAGCCCTGCTGTTCTGCTCCACCACCTTGTGCACTCCTGTTCAGAGGAACAGGCCTTGATTTTGGTAAAATTTGGCACGCATGTGGCTTTAAGGCTGCTGATGGTAAGCCCATCTCACATTCCATGCTGGTTTCTGGCTTTTTAGAGGACTCAATGCTACATAAAAGTCTAGCTATCATTAAGGTCAAAGGTCACGACCCAGGAGATTCTGAAACGACTCGCGGTAACTTCCTAGTTGATGAAGTAGCTAAATGGGCTCCCAAAGAGGGCACGCCCTCGCCTTTTGTGCACAATACAGCCACAGTATTTTCTCTGTCTACCCACATTTTGACTACATCAGATATTGACATATCTTTTTTTACAAACACAGGCTACCAAACAGGATCTTTCGTTTTGGTCATCTGAGAACTGCTCAACTTCAGATAAGGACGGACTCATTCGTTGCCCTCAAGGCCACAGTGCACTCCCCTGCTCTATCTTGACATTTCTCGTGTGCCATTTTCATGGTATTTCACATGTCACATGAAGGGGGGGGTGATTAATAACATCAACAAACAATTTCGCATTCTCAATGTTGCTAAAACTGCTAAATTACTACTCGATGCATGTTTAATTTGTGCTAGGGCTAACGTTCACGGTAAAACCACCAAACATGATGCGTTACCTCCTCCACATGCGCCAAAGCTCTCCAGATTGACTTCACACACATGCAACCTGTAAGAAACCTAAAATATCTACTGGTTATTGTCGATAAGTTCTAAAAATGGGTTGAAGCCTTCCCCTGTGCAAAAGAGAACGCGAGTTTTTAACATCTTGGCAAAGGAAATCATACCTAGGTATGGTATCCCACAAACAATTGACAGCGATAATGGTATGCCTTTCACATCAAGAGTGACTCAGAAACTACTCACCAAAGCGTTATTACAAACGAACAGCCAAAACTGGGTGGATCTCCTGCCCTCAGTTCTTTGTGAGATTGGCATGACACCCCATCCAAAATCACAACTATCTCCCTTTGAGATAATTATGGGCTGGCCATTTCCAACCCCTTGGACTAAAGGTAATCCTGGTGTTTCTTTTTCAGGCGACCTGGAGGTGATTGTCGGCGATTACACTCAAGCACTGATTGAGAAATTGAACAGTGGATGGTGCATGGTCATGTCTCTGCCTCTCTCTCTCTCTACCAACAGATAAGCCGACTCACACTTTTCTCTCAGGTGATGCTGTATTGTTAAAAAATCTTAATCCCAGGTAAGTGGGGGAAGCAGCCTTTGGCCCTCCTACTAGAGTGGCAGCTGTAACACGCACCGCTGTCCTCACCGACTTGCAACCCCAGTGGATCCACGCCAGCAGGTTGAAACGGTGCCCTGTTCCAGTGACATCTAAGACAGGAGAACATCCGCAATCAAGCAGCCCTCAGGGGGCCTCTCATCTCACCTTTTCACATACACATGTAGCAAACCTATGTATTAGCTTTGACAAATGTCTGACAATCTGACAGGAACCAGAACTGCTAACTAGACACTGGTTTTGTAGATTCTTTGGTCATTCTAGAACTTGCTCACATTGTAATCCTGATAAACAAACCCAGCCTTTGCTTAAGAAAATAAGTAATTCAGCACACATGTTTATTATACTCTTAGTAGGGACCTTATGCTCCTGAACACAGACTTCTTCCTGATACTTAGCTTTTCAACTGTGGAGCCCCAGAGCTCTGAGCCCTGCATCACTGTTCCATGTAGTGAGACCTCAGTTACAACTTGCCCAAAGCTAAAAGGAATCATCCTTGATGGCCTAGCCCAAGAAATGATGAAATACACAAAATATCCAAAACACTACCAGTGTGAAGAGATAGCAGCAGCTTTGACTAGGGCCTACGCTTGTCTGGGGCAGGTTGGATCCAAGACAGGATTTTTGGGGATGGAAACAATGACTTAAATAAAAGATGCAAAATTATCACACAAAGCTCCCTGTTCCCTGTTTGGGCTCATTTATGCCCTTGACCTCAGCTTTCCTGACAACTTGAAATACACGTTTGAGTTAGTCCAAAAAATCCTGATGAATTTGAATGGACACAAGCTAAATATAAAAACTCAGCAGCTCAGGCTTAAGATGTTTGTGTGAGGTGTACAGTGAGTTTCATGGGATGGTCAGCAACAGACAAAAAATCAACAGACAAAAGACTTAAGTTTAAAGACATTTATGCTTAAAGACATCCCCCCCCCACCCCCCCAAAAAAAATCTTGTAAAAAGGTTGTTGTTCAACTGGTAGCTACAAGAATTATAAGAAACGTTGACAGGAATATAAAGAAATCTCAGACTTGGGGATATTTTCAAATGCTTTGTGTTCATATAAATAGAATTTTCATGGAGCTGTATTTGCCCTCAAAAGTCTTGAATTACACAGTTGGAAGTTATATCTGCTTAATTTAGATAAATGACAGGTTGTTCAGTTGACAGTTGTGATTTCTGATCCATTATGTTTGTCTATTGCTCTGAAGTGCTCAATTTGGTGGAGGCACAAATTGGGCACATTTTTGGTTGGGTAGGATGGATGTTGGGTAGAATGTTTGAATAACTCATTGCACTCAGGTTCAATTAATGTACAGTAGTTGGGTACACTGTAAAGTTATGGATTACATCCTTGTTTTGTTTGTTTGTTTTTTGATATTTGAAAAATAATTTTTCTGGAGTTGAATTTTCCCTGATAAGACTTCAGTTTGTATTATTGACAGGTTGTTTAAGTTTTGATTTTTGGTCCATCATGTCTGTCATATTACCTATTTTATGCTGCATATAATGTCTGTCTTAATGTAACTTGAAAAGAAACACTGAATTTAAGCCTATGGGTGAAGGGCAACTTGACATGAGAAAAACAATTTCGTTGTTATCAAATGGCCTTAATTCCTAGAACTCAGGTCAGCCTGATCTGGTGCAGTCTCAGTAGCCTTGTTTCCTTTAGATTACATAAAATTCAAATGGGTGATCTAAAGGGATGGGGAGCTATTTAGTGATGGTAAAGAGAATTAGTGTGAGTTAGAGTTAGAGAGGCAAATATGTCCAGATCACGCAATATGGTCAGCTCTTCAGTGTTCACTCTCACTATAGAGAGAGGCTCTATCCACCTTTCGTCAAACTGGATTTTGACAGTTCTAGGTGAAAGGTTACCCAATCAGAATCCGCCCGTCCCCGGACTTCGCGCGTGCGCATAAGCGTGCTGCCCTTTGACCTTTCATTTTTTGCTCCCACGGGCGGGTGCGCACGAGTTCCGGACAGGTGGTGACAGTCTGTGATGTGTATCAATCACAGTGATCAATCGTTAACCATAGTGCTTCCCCGAAAACGGCCAAGCGGTATGTTTTTTATTTATTAAATTTTACTTTTTAATTTTATACTACGAACTTGAAAAAAACTTGATCACCCATGATGATCAATCGCGGAATGTCGCTTATTAGAGAGACTGTTATATCGATTTTGCAAGAATCTGACACCGAAGGTCCCAGGAAAAATAACTTGTATCTTCGTCAGACTTTGGAGTCTTACGGACAGCGTGGTCGATTGGGCTATGTGTTTAGGTACGAGATAGGAGAATTGTGTCTCTACCAGCTGAACGGTGGTGAGAGTCCGGCTGTCTCGACACAATTAGCCGCTTTGTCTTCCACCTTTTTTTTTTTTGCTCCCACGGGCACGCGCACGAGATGAAGTAACAGATGATTGGGGAAAAGGGTTTACAAGCATTATATAAGTAACATCGTCTTTCTAGCCTCTTTGTGCTGGAACACAAGAACGTCGAGATGGTTCGCGGTAAAAAAAAAAAAGTTTGTTCTCTCTAAAAACATTGTTTAAATAAATACTCTGTGTATTTTTAGTCGTGAAAGTTCATGCCGAGGTTCATCCGAGGTCTGAGTATCAGGGTAAGCTTTCTGTTATTTTCTCTTTTATTTAGACAATGCTTTTTTTTTAAGACATGTTTTCTCTCTTTTAAAAAAAAGTTGTGCCTGAAGAGTTTGAGGGAATCAACCTCACGCAATCAGATCCTGGTACTGTTCTTTCTCTCATTTTTTTAGTTTTCTTTCGCTCTGTCATTCGTTCCGGTAAAAACACATTTTCCATGCACAACAGATTTTACGCGAGGCGTTAACACAGAGAACCGCGACGAGGAGGCCAGCGATAGCTTAGTTGGGGTGTTGGATGAGATTCTGCAGACGGAGGATTTGCCGGTGAAAGCATTACAAGAGCATCGAGGGTCGGTCGGAGACGAGATACTCCTCGTAAATATTCCTGCGATCCCCTCGACCACTTTCGGGCCCGAAGCCCCAAGATTACCGGTGAGTGCTCGAGGAGGGTTAGATACGCCGTGGGTACCACCGACTCCACCGCCATCACCCTGAGCGAACGGTGCTCCTGCGAGACCCAAACATCGCCGCCGAATTCCTCGAAACAGATCGTCGATAGTCAAGAGTTTGTTTAACGGTATGTTTTTTATTCTGTGTATTTTATTTATTTTTATTTTTATTTATATGATTTTTATAAAACCTTCTGTTAATGGCTTCTTTTGAACAGTGCCCCCGACTCCTTCGCCTTCACCCAGCGCGATCGGGGCTCCGGCGAGACAAGGACGTCAACGCAGGCTTCCTCGACACAGGCCGAAGGTCGTCAATCTGTTTAGCGGTATGTTTTTTTATTTTATATTTTTAATTTTTATTTATAAATTTGTACTTTATATATGATTTTTCTTAGAAACCTTCTGTTAACGCCTTGTTTTTTACAGAAGTGGAGCTTGGACTAAATCAAAGTCTCGGACATAATCCGGAAGCACTGCCCGAATAAGACCATCGACAGAGTGTCAAGTCAACTGGTCAATGTCAGAAAGACAGAAGTGGCTGCAAGAAATACCTTCGGATCATCAGAATGTTGAGTCACGTTACGTGTAATTATATTGCTATTGTTTCTACCTTGTGTGGGAAGTTGTGATTTGAAATTATCCCTTTAATATCCCAAATCCCTTTCTGTCTGTGTTAGTGTCTATGTTGAGTCACTATTTCTGACTGAAAAATGTGGTGGACTTAACTCTACCGTTTGGTTGAGGGGAATGTCATAATAAAAAATCCACATAAAAATAAAAAATAATTTACCCAAGGGTGTAGCGTTTTATTTAGTCCCCAACAAAATAAATAAAAACATATGAAAATCATAAAAACATATAAAATAATAAAAAATAGAATATAAAAATCATACAAAATAATAAATAAAGAAATGGAAGAAAAATTAGATAGAGTCCTAGCCGAATTACAGTTAACTGTAGACCAATTACGTCTTATCCAAGTCCCCTTTCACGTAGATGTACAGAATAATTTGTACGTAGATGAAAATGTAGGTGGAATCCAACACGATCCTTTACTGGCCATAGAAAATGCCATCCGGAGCCTAAATCAACAAGACGATCCTCTTCAGGCCATAGAAAATTCCATTCAGAGTCTAAATCAGGCCCCTTCGTCACGTGGGATGCTAACGTCGTGTCAGCAGGTAGGAGGCGGTGTGGAGGGTGGGGTGTTTGTCATAGCGGAAGGTGAGGATGAGGGAGTAGGAGATGGGTTTAGAGGTGAAGAGGGAGAAATTAGCATGGTAGGTGGTGGTGGTGGTTGTGAGGAGGGAGAAGGTGGAGAAGGGATCAGCAGGGATGAGAGAGAGAGCAGAATCACCTCGCATGACAATTTTAATACCGTAAAAATGTGTTAACCGTTCCCCCGCCAGGAGAAGTACCCAAGATCACAACGTTTTATCAAAATGTGATGGGACTTGTTCAAGAATTGGCTGACAATGTGAGATCGGTGGCCAGTCGCGGCAACGTGATACAGCTGGATGTGGTCGGTGAAAACATGAGAGATCACATTTCGGTCATCATTGATGACACAGGTGAAAATATTCTCCCTGTTTTTGAGGATTTGCTCGATCGGTTAGTGAAGTCAAACAGCGCCGTCGCAGCAGACAAGTGAGAAGAACTGATCGTTCAGGTAGTACGGAACCCTAGAAGCGGTGGTAAACGTTAACTCGTGAAAACTTTAGACTGCAAAATCCTCCGTAAGAAAAGACGACACTTGTACGTTATAGAGGGTCGGGGGGATCAGCTCTGCTTTGCCATCAGCCTAGCTCGCACGTGTCACTCGGATTTCACAGACGGTCAGAGCAAGAGACAGGGTAGAGCGTGGCATCGTGCTGTCGGTTTGGATGAGCAGACGCCCGTCACTTTTAGCAATGTATGAAAATTTGAAGAGCTTTTAGGGCGGAAAATCGTGGTGTTTTACAGAACCTTACCCTCTCGCATTTCAAGATGGGTTTCCCCGATCGTTCCAGGCCTCTGTTTTTGTTTTCATTGCAAAACCATTATTACGGGATAAAAAAACTTAAAGCCTTTCTGGGTATGCGATTTGTGTGTAATTATTGTTGGAAGGGTTTTGGTTGCTCCTACGTGCACAGCTGTCAAGGTTACTGTCATGTTTGCAACGACCCTGTGTGTCCTACGCAAGAGAGCAGACCCGTAGAATGCTCAGATTGCCGCAGAAAGTGTCGGTCACCCTCATGTTTTGAATGACACGAAGAAGCTAAGCAAGAATCTCGTGACCAGGTGGCGGTTTAGTCTCTGCAATATGGCAAAAAAATGCAAAAGATGCGGTCTGTGTTACTACGTCAGTGTGAGCTCCCGCGAGGAAGGCAAGCATCGTTGTATTAAGCTGAAATGTAAAATCTGCAGGGAAGTGTTAACGAGGGGGTCCGAAATCGATCACAGGTGCTACATTCGACCTCTCCCCGTGGATACTTGATTTGATCTTTTATGACTTTGAAACTTTCGTCAATGAGAAGGGAGAGCATGTCCCCTTTCTAGTGTATGCAAAAATGTTGAATGGTGAAGAGAAGGCGTTTTATGGTCCGGGGTGTGTTAAACGGTTTCTTATGCATTTCAGAAGCCTTCGGTACAGACGATGCGTTTTTATCACGCACAACGCTAAAGGGTTTGACAGCTACCTGGTTTTGAAGGGCATGTTGAAAGAGGGGTTATCGCCTCAGCGGATTCTCATGACGGGGAGTAAAATCCTCAGCTTCGAGGAGCCCCATTATAAGCTGAAATTCATAGATCCTTTATCATTCCTGCCCATGCGTCTTAGCGATTTCCCAAAAGCCCTAGGTTTCGAGGATCAGGTCAAGGGGTATTTTCCTCACAAATTCAGCTCGTCGGAGCATCTCAAGTACGTAGGGCCCTACCCTCCCCCTCAGCCTACAGCGTAGAGCACATGACGGAGCACGAGCGGCGTGAGTTCCACGACTGGTACTCCAAAGTCGAATCAGGTACTTTTGACTTTAGGAAGGAAGCTCTGCATTACTGTAAAAACGACGTCCTCATTCTCTCCCAGGGTTGCGTTAAATTCAGAGATCAGTTTCTCGGCGAGACAGGAGTGGATCCTTTTGGTTCCATCACCATCGCTTCGGCCTGTATGAAAGTGTTTATCACCAATCACATGCCTCCTAAAACACTGGCCATACCCTGCCCCTACTGCTATGGGCGTCAATATAAAAGATTATCGCACACATCCATCCAGTGGTTAGAATGGGTCATGGTCAAAGAAAAAATCTTTATCCAGCATGCTCTAAATCTGGGGGAAAAAAACGGATTGGGTCCTTTTCTGTAGACGGTTACGCCGAGATAGATGGTGTAAAATGTGTGTGGGAATATCGCAGGTGTTTTTTCCACGGATGCCCCCTGTGTTTTAACCTGGCTGAAACCTGTCTGTTGAGGGGCATTACCTTCGGTGAGCTGCATCTGAATAGCAAGGAGAGAGTGAGGACGTTAGAGTCCGAACACGGCGTTCGCATCGTCATAATGAGAGAACACGAGTGCATGGAGATTAAAAAATTAACAGTACATGCTCTTACCCTTTAGACCATCCCACCATCATCTACAAAGATTTTGGAGATCCTCGAAATTACTTTGGGTTAATCAGGGCCACCGTCTACCCACCCTGCAGTCTCTTTGTCCCCGTTTTACCTTACAAAAGTACGCGGGGTAAATTAATCTTTCCATTGTGTGCACCTGTGCGGAAACCAATCACCAACAGGGTCCCTGCAGATACGATGACGAGGCCAGAGCGTTGACGGGGGTTTGGGTCACGGTAGAATTGAACAAGGCATTGGAGATGGGGTACAGAGTGGGTAAAATTACAGAGGTATGGCACTTTGATAAGAGTAGCGAGTCGGTGTTTGCGGGGTACGTACACGCATTTTTAAAAGGAAAGCAGGAAGCCTTTTGCTCCAGACCGAAGTTGTCTCGGAACCCGAAAAGTTTTTCGGCTACTTGTTTTCCAGCAAATACAAGATCGAGTATATTGATGTTATCGACGACCAGAGAGTTTTAATTAGATGGAAATACAGCGACCGTTGCGTTCAACCCCCTGGTAAACAGAGTAATATATTCATAGCGGCGTTTACCACAGTGCATGCGTGTCTTAAACTGTACAGCTACCTGGAAAGGTTGCAGGAGAGGGTTCTTTACACAGACACAGACAGCTTAATTTACGTGGTGAAGGAGGGCGAAATGCCTCTAGAGCTGAGAAATTATCTAGGGGACTTGATGGACGAATTGGAGGGCGATAGAATTCAGGAGTTTGTGGCTGCAGGCCCCAAGAATTATGCCTACCAGACGAAAAATTAAAAAAAAGTAGTGATGCGCATTAAAGGCATCACCCAAACCCTGAAATGCTTCGAACGGGTCAACTTCGACAGCATTAGAGAGCTGGTGGAGGGGTACCTGCAGTCCTCCGGTGAGGGGGATGCGGGATCTATCGAGAACCCTCAGCACGGGATAGTGCGTGATAAAAAGAGCTTAACATTAAAAAACTTGACATTTCAGAAAAAGTTTCGGGTGGTATACGACAAAAGATGTCTCTTTGCCGACGGAACGACTCTACTGTTTGGGTATTAATCTATATTTTTATTATTATATTTTTTCAGGGACTAAAAAAAATGTCATATCCAAGTGTTATGGAGGAAATCGATTTTGATCCTAGGTTCATCTTCCCTTTCTCTTGTATGATCGTGGGTCTTGTGGGAAAACCTATTTTGTAAAAAATGTATTGGAAAACTGTGAACACATCATGAATATTGTACCTGAAAACATCATGTGGATTTATACTTCTTTTCAACCTATGTACACCGAACTGCGAAAGATGAATAAAAAGATTAAATTAGACTCCCTGATCCTTTTGAAGATGAAAACCTGTTTCCTCAAAATCAAAAGCATTTGATCGTTTTGGACGACATTATTTTTCAAGCCTCCGTCCATCCGGAAGTGGTTAAAATTTTTACTCAGTACCGGCACCACAGAAACATGAGCGTCATGATGTTGACTCAAAACATATTTCACTGTGGTAAATACAGCTGCACCATAAGATTGAACAGCAATTATTTGGTGATGTTTAAAAACACGCGGGATAAACTACAGATAAACATATTAGCTCATCAAATCTTTCCGTCACAAAAGGAGAGTTTTGAAGATGCTACCAAAGATCCTCACGCGTATTTAATAGTCAATCTCACCCCCGGTTGCCCAGAACGATACAGACTGAGGAGCGGAGTACTTCCTCACCAGCTGTCGACCCTGTACGTTCCCAAAATGTAACAAAAAAAGATTGCCATGACGACTTGTATAAGAAGGAACGTTCCTATACTCAACGCTCTGTACCACGCCACACCCAAGAAACGTAAAGACATCCTCGTTCACTGCTCCCCAGACTTTATCCGGGCCCTGTGCAAGATCGCTTTAAATCTTTTGAAGGGGAATATCCCCTTAACCCCTTCTCAATACAGAAAACTGCGAAGGCAGAGAAAAATGATCAGACTACTGGCTGATAAGAAAACCTGTTTAAAGCGCAAACATCAGGTTCTAAAGAAACAGACGGACGGTTTTCTTTTACCTCTGTTCTCCGCCGTCACGCCTATGATCGGAAATCTTATCAGCGGGCTCGTTAGAAGAGAGTAAAATGACTTTGAAGAAAGCTCAGAAAATGTTTCTCGTGCCACCTCATCAGTTAAACCGTCTGACTCGACCGTCCATCAGAGAAACGGCGGAAGACGATTTGGACGACAGAATGAAAGAGGTATTAAATGAACATGGATTGAGTTCTTATGAAAAAATAAAAAATACAATGCTTTACTGCAAAGATATTTGACCTTGCTGAAGCAGGGTCAGAAGGACGAGCGTAGAGTGACTCTGCCGGAACGTGCGGAGGAAGGGGAGGAGGACGTTGCGGGAGGCGAGGGCCTCTCCTCTTCTTCACGAGGCATCTGGGTACCCGACGGAGCGCATTTTGACCGTATGGCCGATGAAGTTTCGAAAAGCCTCCCCCCTTGGGATCGCAAGAACGCTGAATACGTCATCGAGAAATTATCCGAGAGCTACGGGGGTTGGAATTCAAAGGGGGAATTTGTTTATAAGGGTGAGACAGTGAAAGGGTCTCATATGATCGATTTATTCAAACACCTTTCTCTCTCCTATAAAAAAAAATCCCCACCGCCCGCTGGTTGGTCAAAATTTTTTGAATACTCTGTCAGAACTGAACATCCCTTTATCTTCGGTTAATAACCCACAAGCTCGTGATCAATACCATTTCCTGAAGACGGGGACAGAGATCGGCTTTAAAATACCTCGTGTGAAAAGCATGACAAAGAAAGAAACCAATGTCATCCCTACGTCAGATTACACCCCAGCTGGAAGAAGATGAAGAGACTGAATTATGTGCCGCTACAAAACGTGAGAACAGAAAACAAATCGTTCTGTCCCCACGATGGATTAACTATTCATAATAAATGAATGAAACAATTGTTTTTTCATCAATAAAGAGTTTATTAATCAAATCATTATGCGTACAGTCTTTCAATTAAACATTTTCCAAAAACCGTTTAAACGAAGATAAAGAACAACAACCCTGTTTCGGGCATGGATTCAGAGAAAGTAGGTGATCTGAAGCCCACACCCCGCAAAATACATTCAAAGTTGAAGGGCGACAGGTCTCTTCTCCCCGTGAATGCTTCGTGGTGCACCATACCTAAAACGATGTATTTAGGGGTGGTCCCCAGAAATAGATTCTCCTGGTTGCATATCCTAGAGTTTGCGGGGATGGAGTAGGTTTTTACGATGACGAGCGAGGGGGTAGAGAGCGTTACCAAACAGAGAGGCCCCCAATACCCTCAGTCGGAAACCGGAAACAGTGGGAGTCGTGGGCTCCCGTGAGACAGAAAGCGTCAGCAGCGTGGGTCAGCTTAACCCTTAGGTCGATAGAGTTTAGCAAAAATCTCTCGCAGAAAAATATGTCCCCGTGAAGAGGGCCTAGCAAGTGTACTTCTCTGGAATTGGCTGCCAAATCGGCTCTCCTGTTTAAGCCTGTGTTAGGGCCGTTAGCAACAGCTACAGAGTCTATGACTCCTGCTGTATCTTTGTAAAAAAGATCGGCGCTGAATTGACTTTCGAGGGTATTCGGTGTATAGTTGAGCAGAGTCTCGATCATGGCATGGTAGGGATGTGCGAGATCAATCTATCCCCTAAAACGACATCACATTGGCTGAAAATCGTATTCAGGGGGTAATTGTTGAGGCCTACCCCTGCACTGTCGGCCAGGTCTGTACCGTCGGCATTGCTGATTTTCACATGGATATACAGCAAGGTGTCATTCAGATCCAAATACTTTTCCCCGTCTCTGGGGATGAAAGACTCGATAGGCCCCACATCGGTGATGGCCGACACAGGTGAGATTTCGGTGTACTCGGTGATTTTATCCTCGATAGAAAGCTGCATCATAGGCGCAGAAAATAAATCCAACTCATGCAGGGTACACTCTTAAGATTTCTGATGTAAGAGAGCCATATTTCCTTTATCGGTTAAAATATATCAGCGCTCTGAGCAGACTTCTTCTTCTTCGATCGTCCGCTTCTCACGACTGATCTCTTCTTCTTACCCCCCAAGCGTTTAGAGGCCGAAGTCAACGAGAGACGCTCCCCCGGCGGTCGTCTCCTCAATCTGCATGACAAAACCACGATACCTCCAGACCCCTCTTGTTTTGTCGCTGTCGTGCCCGGTTGAACGCGTCCGAGGCTATGTGGATGGCGGCCATTTTAAGATGGGGATTGGCAATAGCAAAACCTTTTTTCAACAGAGGGGTTACGAAACGAAACAGTTTTGAGAATATGGAACCTATACCATGACCGTACATGACGGGCACTCCGTAAAAGCCCCCTAATTCCCCTCCCACCTGACTCTCATAATAACGTACGAATCTATGAGGATCCTCCATCGCTGCTGCCCGAACCATTTTTTATTTATTTTTCTTCGCTACGTTTAGACTTCATTTCGCCGTCTCTCTCTCTCTCTCTCATATATATATACGTAATACGTATATCTTGTATCGACCTTAATTTTTTCAATGTGCCGCTTGCTCACGGGTAAATAATAAGGCGTGTCGAAACGCAGCGTGATGACAACCCTGTACATTCCTTGGATGTCGACCACTCTCAAGAGCGGCGCGTAAGCGTCGCTGACCAGCTGCGGACGTACTACATCACAGTAACAAAACATGATAAAACATGATAAAATGGTGTTATAGACCAGGTGAATATCCAAATTAATTTTTCTAAAAAACCATCCATCTCAGCCCTGAACAACAACAGGGTACTGAAATTACGTGTCATAATTTTTTGACGATGTACCTTGCTCTCTGTGGCCGGTTCTTTGGGTTTTACCCGCCATTTGAAGTAGGCCTTTTCCTTAGCTACTGTAAACCACGTGTGAGGGTATGAAATCTCTGTCAAAGCGACCTCCCACTCCCCTTCCAAATCTAAATGCTGGGCTAAATCCACGCGGTAACTGGAACTCATATTATCTTTAAAAATGTCGATGCTGGCGTTAGAGGGTAGAGTGATGAAAAAAAACCTGCGCTTTGGTCCGTACATGACGGCAATGATGCACCGTCGACACGCGCCTGTTTTTTTATATATTTTTTAATTCGGAGGCTCTGACCCAACTGTTAAATTTCTCTGGCCAGTTTTTCCACCGTACAAAAACCTGTTTTTTACCCCTGACGGTACGACGTTTCAGAATCTCCTCCCCGTCAATTTTTACTTTTTGCAGTTCGGCTTCGTAAAACGTACCTCGAACGGGTTCTCCGTCGTAATCTTTCAGTTTATACACAGGGGGGTTGTGAGGAATGCGCTCGGACACTGTAAACACTTCGACGGTAAAACTCTGCTCGTATTTTTTATCAAACACTCCTCTCAATTTCGATATCCTGACGAGGTCTCCCTTCTCAAAATTCATCTTTAATTTACGGGCTAGAGACGAGCCGTACTGGTTTTGAAACGCATTCTTCGAGGTCACCTGCATAGGCGCCATTTTAATACTGCGGTGATAACTGCGATTGTAGCTTTTCACCAAGTCCTGTAATACATCGAGGTATCGCAAGGTGTTGCCAGCGGTAAAATATCTCCACATTCTGGTTTTTAAAGTACGATTAAATCTTTCGACCACCGAAGCTTTGAGGTCGCTGGTTGTGGAAAAATGTATGATACTGTGTTTTTTCATCAAGCCCTCAAAACCCTTGTTAAAAAATTCTTTCCCCGTGTCGGTTTGTAGTTTTACGGGCGTCTGACTTTCGGCGAAAACGGATTTACCACATCGACTGCTGTTTTTCTCTCGAGAGCCCTGACGTAACTTCTTGGAAAATACGTTTATGACCGTTAATAAATAATTATACCCATGGGACGAAAACTCTATTTCTAGTAAAATGTATTCTGACGGGTTTGTGTAGAGTATAAGCGTCCTGCTCAGATAAAAAAATCTTTGATGCTTTCCACCCCTACCATCCTCACGTTTCATCTCGCATACCTCTGCGAAGTCGTTCTACGCCACCGAAGCTACCCGTGTGGGCAGGATCGTAATACAGTTTTTTCATCATGCATTTCTCAGACATGGTGAAACCGAAATGAGACAGAAAGACAGGGTGACGGTTTCTTTATTTATATGCACACCTAACGTTTTATTATAAACAAAGTTTGAACCGAGACACAACATATTCTTTTATTCAGATTCTTTATTTATACACACACCTAACGTTTTATCATAAGCAATGTTTGAACCAAGACAAGAATGATCAATATATAACAGCGTGTATTTTTTTTAATTCATCCAAAATGTTTACAGGATGTCTGTTTTGCACAAGTTCATTCGCAGCATCGACAAACAGAGCGTAAAAAGCAAGAAAATGCCACGGTCGGACCGTACCTTTCGTCAATTTATTTAAAATTTCTTTAAAGCTACCGGACAAATCAGATTTGCTCACAGACAGGGCATTCCGTACCAAAGTGTTCCATGGTGTTTTTGCTGGGTGGTTCCGGACTTTTTCCAACAAGTTTTCCAGTCTCTCAACGGCCGCGTCATTGATAAAACTCTTTGATAAGACTCTGTTCTCGATAACCTGCCTCAAGAGCGCTATCAGCTGAGAGATGATGACACTGCTCTCGGTTTCGATCAACGGTTTCCCCCAGTAATGCCCCATTTTCTTCTCCTTTTTTTTTTTTTTTTAACAAAACACACACACTAAATACACACACTAAAAAACGAGTACGGAATAAAAGAAAATACACACGCATTAACAAAAAATGAGTATAGAATAAATGAAACTACACACAATACTTCCACAACAGGTTCAACTTTTCGAGGCACAATATTCTCTCCTCATCTGGTTCGAGATCATTGTACATTCAATAGATGCGGTCGTAAGTGGAACCCTCGGATTTTAGCGCCAGTAAAAGAGTCTCCATCTCCGTTCTGACTTGTCCCACCTCCGATGGGATGTCGTAGTCTTCCAGATATTGCTGGATGGCTCCTATTAACCCGGGGGTCTCGAGTTTCCGCATCAAGCCGTGAAAGTCGGTCTGGTAGATATCATTGCCGGGCTCTTCCAAGCACAAGTGCTGTCTCTGACTAGGATGGTTTATCCGGCACCCGATGCATCTATCTTCCCGGTACCTCGTCAAAGCCCCGTTGAGCAAATGAAGCACGGCGAATTTCAAACAGTTGAAAAACTCAATCGCCATCATCCACGGTCCAAGCGGTGCGTCGATGGATGTCGTGTCAGAAAGGCACAGCCTGAACATCCATCGCGGACGCACCCTCTCCCGAGGGGTTAGAACCGTCCAGTTCTACAGAGAGGAGGGAATGATCTTAAGCCGGTGACGTAGGCGGGGGCTGCGGCTGAGGTGTCGGGGCGGTGTTATGGGTAGCGGGAAGGCATAACTATCCTCCGACAATGATGGGGGAGCGTCCATTTCGTCTTCTTTGCGAGTCTTCTCAGGATGATCGGTCTAGGCCGGATTCTCTTAAGCACGCGATCTGCGCTGGTATGCATCGTTCTCTCTCTCTTTTCGTTTTTTCAAAGACCTCTCTTTTATTGTACACGATGGCGAGGGGGGTCCCACCACCACCTGTTCCTGCGCGCATGCCTGCGTGTGAGAGTTCAGAATGGGTGAATTTTTTCTGTCACCAGAGTCTCGTTCCAGTCACGACAACGGTGAAAGAGCGAGGTGATTTTATCATCAATCTCGCTCATCTTTTCTCTCCAGCTATAAGTGGTACGTCCAACACGGTATGAAAAACGCCGCAGTCCGAACTGAAAAGATCCAGGACAAAGTACTCCCTGGGTATCCACACTCCTTCTGCCTTCTCTTTCTCCACGCAGTAACTGGATCTGTAGAACCAACGACCGGTGCCTGAGGTTTTTGTCAACCAAATTGCCATGAACGTAATTTGTCACTCAGAAACCTCCGGGGTACCGGGAAAGGTCTCCGGGAGACAGGGTCTTGCGATTTTGCTCCTTTTTCCATCACCTTCTCCAAAATTCCCGGGGTTAGCCCACTTTAACACAGCCCAATCGTTGGAAGACAAAGCGGCTAGTTGTGTCGAGACAGCCGGACTCTCACCACCTGGTAGAGCTGGTAGAGAAAAAATTTTCCTATTTCATCCCTAAACACGTAGCCCCATCGACCACGCTGTTCATAAGACTCCAAAGACCATTCCTCGTGCAAGGACTCCGACGGCGGTGCCTGAGTCCAAAGAAGATACAAGTTACTTTTCCTGGGACCTTCGATGTCAGAATCTTGCAAAATCGATATAACAGTCTTACTAATAAGCGACATCCCGCGATCGATCATCATGGGTGATTCTGCAACGGAAAGGTTTTATCAAATTCGTAGTATAAAATTAAAAAGTAAAAATTAATAAATTAAAAAACATACCGCTTGGCCGTTTTCGGGGAAGCGCTATGGTTAACAATTGATCCTACACATCACAGACTGTCACCACCTGTCCGGAACTCACGCGCACCCACCCGTGGGAGCAAAAAAATGAAAGGTCAAAGAGCAAAGATGTCCAGAACACGTGCGTGCCCAAAGTCCGGGGACGAAAGGGGGTGGGGACTCCGGGACTTTGTGACGTGGCAGATTCTGATTGGACGAAAGGGGACTTTGTGACGTGGTGGATTCTGATTGGATAACCTTTCATCTAGAACTGTCAAAATCCAGTTTGACGAAAGGTGGATAGATCCTCTCTCTCACTATCTTTGTAATAAATTTTCTTGTTGATTTTGAGAAGTTTTGGTTTCCTTGCTTAGCCTCTAACCTACAGGATGGGAAAGAATTCTCCATGAGAGATTTGGCAAATTCTGCCTGTTAATCTATCAAGTCGTTTACTTCTCCTCATCTTAAGCAGTCCTCTACCAATTATAATCTCTTAACAACCTGTCAATTATACAAATCCAGAGGAGTGGGAAGGAGTGGACTGCCCATGGTGGGGGGGTGGGGACAATATACTATATAAAAAGGTAAGCAGAACCAATTTTATCAAATCCTGCAGTGATTCCCCTTCCTGCGTAGTCTGCACAGTACACACTCTATTGCCGCACGGAGACAACGGTGAGCAGATGACGTTGTAAAATAGGCCCATTGTCTGTAAGCAGAGCAGAGGATTGAGACAAGTGATAAATAGCCTCACTGCCTGAGTTGATGCAGGTGGTTAAAATTCTTGATGTCAGAGAATCCGTGGCAGTTCAGTCGTTTCTACTCCATTAAAGGTTTTGTACAGGTTTTGTTCAGTGGGTAGAGTTCATATTGTAAAGGCCTTGTGTTTGTCATTGTGTTGTGTTTGTTGTGTTGTCTTTTTTTTTTTTGAACATTGGAGTTCTTGCAGAGGTAAGAAAGCAGAAGTCAATTTTATTCATCAAAACAGATATAGTTAACCCTCTATAATCTAATGCAGTCCAATACAAGAGCTGTGCAACAGACCCTACCTATGAGACTCTGTCGGAGATATGTGTGTTTTGGCTGTGTCTCTTTTTTTAAAATTCCTGATTCATCCTCATGTCAAGATTTAGCAGCAGGCTCCAAATGCAACTGTCACACCTAACATCAACGTGAGAGCTCTTGCTAAGATTTTGTTTATAAAATAATGATGATACAAAAAACTACCTCAGAAACCTTTGAGTAGACAATCATCAATTTATCTTCTGTTCCCTAAAAGTAGTATGGCCAATACAGAGTCACCAGTTAACCTAACTTCTTTGGACATAAAGGGTACTTCTGGTACATGGAGAACATGCTAACTCTCACCACAAACATTCTCTGTGCAAATTTTCTCTATTCTCCCAATTTTACTTATAATATATTAAATGAGTTACAGCAGAGTCAATATTTCATCACTGAAGTTGTTTGTATTTCATTTGACAGATGCCTTTTCAAGATAAATCCTGAAAAGGGTTCAAAAGTGGAGAAGACCACATCAAAAAAGCTGCTGGCAGTCAAAAAGGTTCTTTCACTGATAACAAAAATTGCAGACTATGAATGGAGGGAGTAAGAAAGAAACATTCTTTAAAAGTGGTCAGTTTTTTTTAGATAAAGTGGATGGCATAAAGTGGACATTTTAATTTTACTGCTTGATTTTTGGTTTTGTTTTGTTTTGTTTTTTCCCTCATAATGGGTGACTGTTTCAGTCTACCTTCAGTGTACCTGGTGTGAATCACAGTTGCAGGTACAGTTGGCCACAAGTAACCAATTGCTGGAACTCTGCAGCACCAGGTGGCCATATTCACTGTGGTTTTGGTACCTTTTGTTTAATTGTTTTCTATATATATTTATTTAAAAATGTTCTGCTTTGTTTCGATGACTCTTTTAATGTATCTGACCAAAAGCTGCACAACCAAGTAGCATTGTCTGTTTTCTCGGTTGTATGTTTCGGGTATCCAGGCAGACTGTTTAATTTTTAGCTTGATTATTTTTTTATGTTACTTATGGCTTCCTAAAAGCCATTTGGTGCAGATTATTTTTATTTTATAGCAAATGTTGGACATTACATACAGTATTGCACAGTTTTCTAAGCAAGAATGTTGCAAGAGGTGCAACTGTTTTCTTTTCTGGTCTGTTGGGCAACAGAATTAAATAAATGTTGAGAAAAGGAAGCAAGTGTGTGCTGTTATTGAAAAGCTAATCTCATCATTGTGTAATTTGTCATGTAAGGTTAAATACATAAATTTTAAAGGTGGGCATACTTTTTTATAACAAAGATCTTTTAAATATACAAGGTTTTTTTTGTAGAATTACAGGTAAAAACTCAGTAAACCTGAGATATATTGATTAAATATACAAGTTTTTTAAATAAAATGATGTAATAAAACCCAACTAATTACAGCACTGTTTTGCACTTTTAAGGCTCATTATTTGTATTATAGCAGTATTTATAGCTAACTTCATTGTTTTTACATGAGGAAATATTGTTCTTTAAACATTAAAAGCCAAACAAAAATACACAATATCTCATGTAAAATTAAAGCAAAAAACCTGTATTTTAATAATGGAAGATTACTGTAATTTTACAAGTTAGTTTTTTCCTGTTATTTTACAAAATGTTATTGGCACCCCAGCTGCCGGAATATTTCCTTTTTTTTTTTTTTTTACAATTTTCTTTTTTACAGTGCACTGTACACAAAACATCATTCAAAGCCCACGCTTCAATAAAACCAATCAGATTGTTCGTCAATTTAAAGTATGCAAACTCAGCCCTAATTCTAGCAACTATAAGAGCCTTTAATACCGTCTCAGGGTCTACTATACCCTCTCCTTTCAATTTCTTTTTTCATGTTATCCATATGGCCAGCTTTGCTTCTCCAACCAAGAAGTTGATTAATTAAATTTGTTTCCGCTTTGAGGCAACATATTTAGGTCCAAAAATAAAAATCAGAAACAATTCTCTTAACCTAAAACAATATAAAAACAAATGATCTATTGACTCTTCAGTGCTACAAAAAGGACACTCTTTCTGTACAGCGGGGTGAATATGTGCCACGTGTAGCTACCGCCCAGTGAACAACCCTCCATTGGAGATCTGCAGGGCGTTTCTCTATAGGAGGTTTGTACAGGGACCTCCAGCAGCCCTTGGGGAATGAGTCTGGCCTGAACAAATCTGACCACTTTGACTCCTTTCAGTCTTTGAGTGTGGTGTAGTGAGACACTTTCACACAAATGGTGTATAGTGCCTTCTTTGAAACTCTCTCAAAGCCTTTCAACTCTGGAGTCCTGAAACTCAGTAGAGAACCTTCTTCTGGCTCCACGTCCACCGCTGCTGAGACCAGTAGTTGGGGAAACTTGTCATGCCTTTCTCTGTCCTGTTCGGCAAGTTCATTTTCCTCTAAACTTATTTAGTAATGCTGAAAATATTCCTTCCATTATTCTCTTCATGACTGTTGTAGACTTGAATCCTATCAAGTTGCACATTTCCTATGGGCTCTTGCAGTTTGCACCATTCTTTAGATCAGCAATTTTTGTACCCCACTCTTGCCATTATATTTTGCACACTCCTAGGTTCCAGCACCTGTGTTTGTATCAGCAGGTTGTTGAAAAAGGGGTTCATCCAAAGTCCAAGATTTGTGAGGTTCCTCTTTAAAAACTGAGGCCCATGCTCTTAAAACTGCTTTATAGAATGGGGAAATGTCCCTCAATTCCATGTTAACCAGTCTGATTAAAAACAGTTGCACATCATATTTGAAAACATCTGCTTTTTGTAACAGAGCACGAGCTGTATCAGCCAAGGAAGGTTCCGAATACGGCAATCTTTGTGCTGCTTGAAGTCTGAAAGTCTTGATTCTGTTTCTAATGTTCATCAGGCCTTGTCCTCCTTCTTGAATAGGCAGGAAATGTACAGCAGCTTTTGCCCAGTGCTGTCCAGCCCAAAAGAAATCAATTAGCTTCTTTTGTAGTTCTTGAACAACGCTGTCTGGGGGATCCAGAACATTCATTTTATGCCATAATACAGAAGCGGCCAGATTGTTCGCGACCAATAATCTACCCCATAAGATAGCTGCAGCAGCACCCAAGACCATTGAGACAACCGGTCACACATTTTCTCCACCATACCCTCCCAGTTTTTCTGCTGATATGGTTCCATTCCTAAATACACTCCTAATATCTTCAAGCCTTCTCATCCCCATTTAACTCTCCTTGGAAGCACTGGGGGGACCCTGCCATGCCATTCTCCTATTAGGTATCCTTCACTCTTTTCCCAATTTACTTTAGCTGATGAGGCCTTTTCATTGACATACATCATTGTCACTTCTTATAAAAACTGTTACATCATCAGAATAGGCAGAAAAGGTAATTCGTTTATTTTCGAAACCTTCGACTTGAAACCCCTGCAATTTCTTCCTCAGTTGGCAGAGCAAAGGCTCAATAGCCAAAGAGTATAACTGCCCTGATAATGGACAGCCTTGCTTTATACGTCTATTAACTAACACTAGATAACTTAGCCCACCCTCTACCTTTATCAGTGCAGAGGCTCCAGTGTATAAAAGTTCAACCCATAAAAATAAAATTTTCACCAAAAACAATTCAATTCAGTTTATTTGTATAGCGCTTTTTACAATGTCATTGTCTCAAAGCCGCTTTACACAAACAAAAAAG
>CM075011.1:25079832-25092675 GCA_037576675.1 Pangasius sanitwongsei | reverse complement strand
GGCTCGCTCATTAGGGATAAATTCACAGTGATAAATTCAAATATTTACAATATATTTTTTGTGAATCCATTTATTTCAGTAAAGCTGCTTTGTGACAATGTCCATTGTTAAAAGCGCTATACAAATAAAATTGAATTGAATTGAACTTTTTCTCCTTTCTGATGTGAACATTAAATCTCAATTAAAAACTTATCTTTTCACCAAGGCTTTTAATTAACCATGTTTGTTCTCATTGTCATATTTTATTTTGTTTAGTCTGTTTTATTCATTTTTTTTGTACAGCACATTGGTCGATAGTTTACTGTTTTTAATTGTGCTTTATAAATAATCATAGTCATTGTCAATGTACCATGTCTTTATCTACATCTTAAACAGGTGTTGGTCAATCCCACTTCCTCTTTTGATTAGTTGTGAAAGAGGTCCAAACCAACAACCATTTCATCAAATTCATGTACAAACACTTTTACACGGTAGTGACTGTGTAATTGACTTGAATAGATGCAGCTTTTCATTGCACTTGATGTTCCCCAGCTGCCTCAGGTCAGTTAAGCAAACAAATTAAGGTTTACAGCTTAATATTAATATTCTGCCCATAGAGTATGGCTGTCTAGTACTAACGTAGTATCAACGCTGTCATCAAGTGAATAACTCCTTGCTATATTCTTGTTTAAGTAGTTGAGTGTATAGTGTAGTGCCAGAAGGCCACTGCTGCCATCTAGAGCACAACATGTTCAACAGTGGAAGACAGATACAGTATGACAAAACTGTGCATTCTTCGTGCTCAGAGCAAGGCTTTGACTGGACTGTAAATGTTTATGATGTTATTCTGGGAAACATACCACCACATATTTAAATATTCTGAAGTTCTGAGCTCAGTGTCCTGCACACTGACCTCCCTGCTGTCTGTGTATGTACTGGATGGCATTAATATGCTGGAGGATTTTTTTGTTTTCTTAGCTTAGGCTCATAAGTTCAGTGGTGTTATGTCTGCTTTCCTGCTTTACCAGTTGAAATAGTTTGTAAATAGTGCTCTCTTTTGCATCAAAGGCCTTCTATGACCTGTAAATCTATGCTAAATAATACAGCAGTCGGACTAAGAAGAATGCATTTTTATTCACACAGAAAGAAGGGAGATAGCTGTTGTCTTACATTAAAAATTTCATTCTTAAAATAGGGTTAATTGTACAAACAGGATCATTTGGCTTTCTGTTTTTATTATTTTTTATAATAATAATTTCTACAGGAATAACATGTGGCCATATCTAACCATGAAGTTTTGCAAGGACTTCTAACTGCAAAAAAATTCAGTTGCTCTGATAAATTTATCTCCATCAGCGGTATGCCAAACTTGCATTCTGTGCATTCTGTGAGACAGATTTCACTCGTAATATTTGAACAAGAAGAAGTTTTAATGTTACATCTCTTTTTTGTTAGAACCTACACTAAACATTGTTTGGAAAGCTTGTGTGTTGGAAACACTCGAAGATTACATATTCAACAGGGGTGGACAAGTCAGTAGCCCAGATTTCATACAAGTTCAACAATGAGAGAAAGAAGATAAACCTTGCTTTTTACTGACTATTGCAAAACAAAAAATTCATTTAGTACATATGGTAAAACATAATGCACTCCACAGTAGTCCAGTGCATGTTGTGGCTGTAGTACATATTTCCAAATCCCACCGCCTGCTGCACTACACAGACCAACTAGGGATCTGTCTGATTG
This sequence comes from Pangasius sanitwongsei, assembly GCA_037576675.1. Lineage (NCBI taxonomy): Eukaryota > Metazoa > Chordata > Actinopteri > Siluriformes > Pangasiidae > Pangasius > Pangasius sanitwongsei. The sequence continues at coordinate 25,090,950 of CM075011.1, read as the reverse complement.
TAGAACAACTTGTACTAGGTTGATTATATTAGCATAAGTAACATTCAGTTATGTGGAAATACTAATGAAACTGAGCAAAATAAATTGCAACGCAAAGCCATGATTAAACATATCAAAAGAAAATAAAGATTTTAGCCAGACCTGAATGTTTATTTGTGATGTAAAGAGTGAACACCACAGCTTGTAACCAAAACAATTGGCAACAGCTGGGTGACCTTTCTTAAAGATTGCAAACATGATGTGCTATATTGGAAACTTTATGAGGCGAAGAAGAGGAGTCTGTCTACACAGTTGTCTCCTCCACAGAAATTTATAAGCTGCTTTGTTTCACTTAGTTTGTATTAATGCAGCAAAATAGCCAGCCATGCATTATTACCTTACTTTAGTTACTAATTTTAGCCTCGTGAATTAGGATTCCAGGCTGAACAAGACTGGACAAGCACACTGGAGGTTTCACTTGGGGAGAAAACTTGGAACAAAAGAATTAAAATTAAAAGGGAAATAAATAACTGGAAATGTGACATTTCTAATGGAATAGAGGTTTGATATAAAGAACAAACATTACTAAACCTAATAATGACACAAAATCTTGTATCAGTAGATATTTTAGAAAATGAACTGTAATCATATTCAAAAAATATAGGACAAAGGCTAATTGTGACAATTATTACTATGCATTGATTACAACATATATACCTAGATTAAAACCATATTGAAAGAAATAAAGGATTATTTCAGAGAGATTATTCAAAAGATTAATTGTTTAAAGAATAAAAAATACATTAGATTAGTTATACCCCAAAATTATTATTCAAACTAATAGACCAAATATGCAGAAACATAGAGAAACATCATAATCAAACATCTACATAAAATGTATCACAAAAATGTTGGTAATAAAATCTATAATAATAATTAATTATGTGAAATAAATATATTAATATATTCCACTGACAGTACTGAGACAACAGACTACATGGTGAATAGCAGCAATTAGATGTGATTATATAAATTAGTGATAGTAGTTAAATGATTGATGTTATGATGTGTGAAGAGTGTGTGTGATAGTCAAGAGTCCTACACACAGAAGGAGGAATGGTGCTCCAGCATGAAACCTAAGTGCACCAGACACTGAAACACACATACACACACAAACACACACACACACACACAAACAATTAGACAAAAATGTTAGATAACATTTGTTTAACATCTTTTTGTATGTCATTACACTAGGACTGGGTATCATTTAAATTTAATACCACTGCCAGTAATTCATTCATTCACAACCATATTCTTTGGTCATTACCCACAGCTCATGACCATAAGTAAGAAAAGAGACATAGACTGGCCATAGACTGATAGCTTCATCCACAACCTGAGCTCCTGTTTCATCACCACAGACTGGTGCAGCGACTGTAACACTACTGCTGCTGAAACGTCTGTTTATCAATACTGATACCAAAACAATTCTTGCTTAAAGGCTTACTGTACTATTTAATTTTTTAAAATGTTCTAGGATAGAACATGCATCTTGTACATCTACTATGTGACAGTTGCTAACTTTAGGCATCTGGCTCTGGTATTTTAAGTAACTTTAGCTGATAGTTCTTTGGCTGTCGCATCAAAATTCCAGGTTTTCAGGAGTAACTTTTGTGCATGAGTATTGTTCCGACAGTCCCATTTGGTAATAGTTTATTAGTATCCAGCTCTAATGAACAGAACAATGTGTATGGTAATATAACAATAAACAGCAACAGTAATGAAAATACATAACTTATTATGGCAAAAATTGCAATAAATGTGGAAATGAACACTACACTGGTGATAAGGTAAACTCTGGCTTACTGTAGCAGTGTGCTGTTTGATAAACAGTGTTCTTACCCTGAGCTGTGGTATTGGCAGAAGTCATTTGGTTTGTCTGGCTGGTGGTGACAGTAGTGATTGTTGATTGAGATGTCACAGGGGGGATTTTCCCCCCAACTAGGCCAATGTTCAGGGTGTTCAGCTCAGACTGGTACTGCTGAGCCACCCAGGACTGAACCACTGAGGATTTCTCAAACAGCTTCAGATCAACCAAATTCACCCCAAGTAGAGCTTGCACTGTGTTCACATTTAAGGCCTGAGTTGCACACAAAAACATCACAAATTTACATTTTACATTTACATTTCTGGTATTTGGCAGATGCCCTTTTCCAGAGCAACTTACATTAATCTCATTTATACAACTGAGTAGTTGAGGGTTAAGGGCCTTGCTCAAGGGCCCAACAGTGGCAGCTTGATTTGAACTTACAACCTTCAGATCAAATATTAACAACATTTTTTTTCATTATATTATTGTATCAAATAAAAAAAATCTCAGCTATTAAGCTCAACTTTTCAGTAAAAAGGCAGCAACTCTGTGGGCAGATCTGCTAAATCAGCTGTATTGATATTTCATACCATGATAACCGCAGGGTTTAAATTCATGAAGGTGGTGATGTCCATGTTGACATTCTTGGTAGAAAGAGATTGTATATCTTGTACAGGAGCACCACCTACACACACACACACACGGTTACATTAAGTTGGTAAGTTTGAGTAATATAAATTACAGCATGTCCCAAAAGTCTCCAAACATAGTGGAAATTTACACTTTTTAGCACTTTTTATGCTTAGTTTATATTATATTCTTTTTCAGATAGCCTTTAAAAATGCCAAAAGAAGAACAAATTGAAATCATTCTCATGGCTGGATAAGAAAGCTGTCGCAAGGTTGTACATTACACATGACACTGTTGCCAAACTGGGAGCAAAAGTTGGAAGAGATGACTCTGTGTGTGCAATGGCAATCATGTAGCAAAATGTAACTTTTGTAAATAAAGTTTCACTTCACTAAAAACTGTTAATTACCCCTATGTATGGAACCTTTTGGGACACCATGTAGATTAGAGCTTGCCTTTATGGTTTTGTGATTGAGCATCAGCAAGAACATTTTATTTTTTTTAATGGTGATCCTATTTCCTCCCAATTTTACCAAAACTCATCCACTTATTAGCCAGCTCTCCCTTATTACATGACAGATATAGGGTAGGGTTTATCACATGCTTCCTCCAAGACACATGACGCCAGCCAACCACGTCTTTTCAAAATTCTGCTCATGCTGCATCACATGGCTGTGTAATACACTCAGATGAGAGTACTATCTGCCCACATACATGATCTCACAGATGCCCATGATTGTCTAAGCATTGCTCTGATTGATAGAGGAAAGAGTATGCCCCTCCCACCCAGAGAGCATTGCCAGTTATGCTCCCTTGGATTCCCTGCCACAGATGACTATGGCAATATAAGGCATGATTACTTTGTAAAATGTTATAGCTTTACTGTTCTAGGCAGATTTATAAGTTTTCTGTACATGTGTATGAATGATGATTGTGGGTTTTTTTTTGGTAAAGTGAATGAGCATGTAATCATAGTGTTTGGCTTTGTGTGTGGAAGCTTGTTACCCAGGTAAGGCCTGATGAGTTGGTAATATATCCTGGCATTGCTGCGTTGTCTGCTGAATGAGGAGTTGCCAATGGTGTAAAGAGCAGACTTCTGTTGAATGGAACATGAGGACAGATCCAGAGTGTTTGCATTCCTGCAAAGTGAAAAAATATAACATGATCCATTATGTTGTTTTTTTTTAGAACTATTTTGCTAGATTCCTGAACAGAGCAACCAAACTAATTTCCCTACTGATAAAAATATAGCTCTACAAGGAAACAAACAGAACCACTCAGGACAAAGGACCTTTTCTAACAATTTTGAATTCTATCCACTTCCCAACAAAATGGAAACTGTTTTAAAATGTAAATAATTCTTTTTAAAATGAAAATAAGTAAGTCATAATGAGGATGAGCTATGAGCTGGTTTTTAGCATACTCTGTTTTTTCTTCTTTTGAGGTAGTTAAATAGGTTTGTAGGGCTATGGTTTGGGTCCTCAATCTGATAATCTTGGTTTGCATATTTTGCAAATAGGTGTTTTTGTACCCTCTTTGTTGTGTAAAAATCCAAATCAGTTTCATATAACTGATGTTGATCTTTTTAAGCACTAACTGCTCCATCTATTCAGCCTACAGTATCAGACGGACCCCACAGAACACCACATAGAGACTCCTCCAGACATGGTGGTACACAAATGCCCCTACTGGCTACCTGAACACAAAAAAATGTTTAAAAAAAAAGGTTTAGGGATGAACTCAAGACTATGCTTGACAGGAGAGTAATACAGGAGTCCCACAGTGATCAGAGTAGCCCCATGGTCTTGGTGCGCAAGGCCAATGGGTCATTCCGTTTTTGTGTGGACTTTAGAAAAGTCAACATGGTGTCTAAATTTGACACATACCCAATGAGACGCATTGATGAACTGTTCAATTGGTTAGGCACGGCTCACTTTTATTCGACACTGGATTTAACCAAGGGGTATTGGTTAAATCAAGGGGTATACATGAATTTGTCACCCTTCTGTTTGTTTTTTTTTTGGACATTTCAATGTCTCATGGACAGAATACTCTGCCCACACAGTGCCAATGTTGCTGCTTATTTAGATGACAGTCATTTATAGCAATGATTGGCAGCAGCATTTACAACATCTAAGAGCTGTCCTGGGATCCTTGAGATGGGAGGGCTCACAACAAATCCAAAGAAGTGTGAGAATGCATGACTGGAAGTACAGTATCTGGGCCATAGGCAGGTGTGTCCCTAAATTGATAAGACAGCAACAATGGGCAGGCCTGCCCAAGACCCAAGACCAAAAAAGCTGCGAGGCAGCTCTTGGGGCTGGCTATTATTGCAGGTTTGTACCTAATTTTTTGGACGTCACCAGCCCACTGACTAACCTCACTAAAAAGGAGCACCAGATCCGTTCCAGTGGACGGAGCTGTGCCAGCGGGCTTTTTGCCAGGTAAATGTGGTTTTGTGTATAGGCCCACTGTTGCATTCTCATGACTTTTCTCTCCCTTTTGTTCTGCAGCCTGATGTGTCAGGTGGAGCTCTGGGGGCTGTTTTGTCCCAGGTGATCATGGAAGAGGAGGGTTGTTGGCTGCAGGCTAGATGGCTCCCCAGCCTGAGAAGGGGGGGTGGAGGTATGTGGCAGTGTGTGCATGGTCGAGTGTCAGCTATTGACGGAAAGAAGGCGGGTTGAACTGTCAAGTAATGTGTGATGATTCTCACCTGTGTGGGATCATAGCAAATTTGTTTGTGGTTTGTTTGACTTTTAGGGGACGTCATGACCCGGAGAGAGAGAGCTGACGTGAACTCTGTGTATTTGTGTTTGGGCATGTGTAAATGTGTAAAATGCTGACAAGCACTCACAGAAAAAAATTAAAATAAAAGAAGCACGAAACTTTGTAAAAAGTCACCTGTCTCCTGCACAATGTGCACTCATTTTGGTCTCCAAACTGACTCCAGACTTTAAAATAAGAATCTGTGTATTTGGTGTGTCTATATTTGTGTATGACTGTGCATATATGTGTGTACTTACTTCAAGTTCTCAGAAGTGATATTTTCCAGTACACTGACATCCAAAGAACAGATGTTGGAACCAACTGCATTTATTTCAGCAGTTCCCAGAGTGTGATTAGCCATGCTCAGATACCTTGTAATCACTGCATTACTCTATAAAACACACACATTATTCTCAAATACATCCATATCTGAGAAGTAATAACATGTTAGGTTCTTAATGTCACTAGCTCTTTTTAACAAGGAATCTATAGCCAGAAGTCATCATCTGATGTGATCTACTGTACCAGATGTACATCATAGTTCTCTTTCTCTCTCTCTCTCTCTCTCTCTCTCTCTCTCTCTCTCACACACACACACACACACACACACTTCTTCTTTATTACCATCTCTGGTGCCCAGTTTCCATTATTTGAGTTCATCAAAGAGGACAGTGTGTCAATTATTGTTATCTTCCACTTGCTGATGTCATCAATTGTAGCCACACGAGACGTGGAGCCCAGTAGCTGTAGCACGCTGTCATTAAGGCCTGATGGGTAGATCTACAGCAAACACACACACACATTACCAAATCAAACACCATATACAACCTAACAACTGTTCACAATCTCCTCTGTCCTACAGCATTTATAAGTCCAGTGTTCAGTGCTGCTGACCTGGTTTAACTTGTTCAGAATGACAGTCTGGAAACTGGTGTCCACCACTTTCTCAGTGATGGCTGCCAGGTTGTCTTGCAGGACAGTGATATTCAAACACAAATCAAACTGAGTGGAGTCATATCCCACAGGAAATGATGTGTCTGCAATTGTCACAGCTGTGATGGTGCCAGTGGTGCATACTATTAGAGCCAGAGAGAGTGAAACAATTCACATTCAGCGCTGAGATACACAGAGCATGCACTGCAATCCTAGACTGTCCCTGATGTCTTTTTTGATTTTGCATTATTAAAGACCACCTTTAATAACAAAATCACCTCATTGTGTCTGGGTATGTCTTTATGCTTTAAGCACTGTTACCTGCAGCACGACGGACTCTGGACACTTCAGAGTTGCATTCCATAAAAAATTTCCTCAGTTTCTGTATCGGAGTCTTTTGATTCCTCAGGAAAGGCATGAATTTCTTGAAAAACGTCTTTTTTAGATCCTACAAGGAAATTACACAACAATTCCAATCACTGGGGAATGTCTATTCTAAATAAAATGTTACATAAACACGGAAAAATTGGAGGTAAAAAAGATAACAAATGTTAGCAAAATGACAGCAAAAAAGCTAATGTTTTTAAGTACATTAAAGTTTTATTTTGGTAAAGATTTACATACAGAGCTGAACTGTCCCCAGAAGTCTGATTTGAAATAGAGAGGCAGGATGCTCAGCTGTTCCAGAGTCTGCGCATTCCACTTTAAAGGATTACTGATTAATGACAAATCAGTCATAAAAAATCAAGTTTTTATGCCAATTTAACACAATACAATACAATTTTATATATATATATATATATATATATATATATATATATATATATATATATATATACACACACACACAACACTGTATTTAAGACATGCAATTAAAGCTTGGTCTTTACTAAAAGATTCATCACAGTTAAAGTTATGCAGCTGTTTGCACCAGTTGAAGGCAAGTACCATCATAGCCTAATTTGAAATGGCCAATAAGTCTGAGTATGAAATATAAAAAAATTTATGGTTGCACCAAGTAAGTTTCAACATATCCTTAAATTATAATGTTAAAAAATTGCACAGTCCTGCTAGTGTAATGTTTGCTGTAATTAACACATCTTAGTGATTGTGTTAAACAATGTTACCATATGCAGTGTAAAAAGAGCATTTATGCCCATATTTCTATTTTGTTAGGAGGATTTCTTCGTGTGAATAGTTTCTTCATGGTCTATGATAACTAGACATGTATACCTCATAGAAATTCAGTTTCTATAATGGAACATATTATAGGTGTTATAAGACTAAAAATCGGCTGTTTTTTTTTATCAGCCAGTGTAGCAAGCTCTTTAAATCTGTAGTGCAATAAGTCATCAAACTGAAATAATGGCAAGGTACACCACAAAAAGGTTTACATTAATATAATATTACATTGTTGTTCAGTGTATTCAAATTGGATTAAGTTTGTAGGGGTTAGTTATTTTTCATTGTTTTGGTTATTGGTTATGTCTCAACACATTTCAATCATGAATGTACAGTGGGGTCCAAAAGTCTGAGACCATTAGTGAAAATGCTTCTTCTTGACATTCTTTTTCAATTTAACACAAATGTTTTAATTACAGATGATATTATCAGCAACAACTTAAGTGAAATGTAGAATCCTAAAAATATTTACATGAATTTCAGAGTTTCTTAGTATTTATTATATTTCCTTTTTGCTTTAATGACAGTATGCACTCAAACCCATGCTTCAATAGAAGAGATAAGGAAAATCTGACCTTTTGTACAAAGGAGTTAGCGTAGTCAATATCACAAATGTGCTTAAATTTAAATAGTGACCTAGAAATTGTGCAACATTCCTTTTTTGTTTTAGGATTTTAAAAATTCTAAAACTTTGTTTATTTCCAGTTTTAAATTTTTAAAAATCCCAGTTTTTCAATGTGGTTTCAGACTTTTAGCCTTCACTGTAAATACTGTTTATATTGGATCATGTTTGATTGGCTGGTGAAGGTGAAATATAGCACTCTCTGTGACAAAGTTTTAATCTATGATCACCTTACACAATACTAGTTACATACATTAAGTATCTGTGGTGCAACCGAGACTTAGAGGAGTTTTAAACAACTCCTCTCAGCTTATGGTTTAGAATCAACCCTAACTTACAATAACACTTACATTCAGCTGGTGTAACTGGCCACTGAACCTTTTGTTGTTCTATTTTCAGATTGTGCTTTAAGCTCTCACTCTCACCCAAAAGCGGTGTTCCCACTGAGGAGCAAAGACTGTACAGCGGTGATCTGAGAGTCAGAAAGGTCTCCACAGTTCTTCAGTTTCTCCAAAATGAGAGGGTGAGAGTTCTGGATATAAGAGGAGTCCAGTGTGCAGGCCATATTCCCTAGAACCTCCACCTGATCCCTGGTCAGACTCACACCAGATATATCCTACAACATCAAGCAGAGGCTGATTTCTAATGTATGTAGGTGTGTAGCGAGCTGTCCTGTGTGATTTAAGTGAACGAGTCAATTGCGTGTGTGAATTGTAAGGATTACTCTGTATTAAATTATTAAATTACATCAAAATTTTTATTGGCTATAAGATAGCATCTTGTAACATTAAAGGACAGGGACATGCAATTTAAATGCCTTGCACATAAGATAAGACGTTTGCAAGGTTTTTGAAATTTTTGATTCTTTTTCTCTTTGCAGTTGGGCTTCTGGGTCTTATAGTATTAAGAGTTCAAATGTTGCTATGTTTTCCAAAGCATTTCAGTTCCAATAATCAGTGCATGGACTATGAAATAATTTTTTCTACTTTTTGTGTTATAAGTAATTGTACAGTTTGCATCTGTGCTTATTACCAGACATTCCCGTGCATTGTTGAACAGGGTGGCCGCTTTGTTGAGGACACTGGACGGAACAAAGAAATCTGCTCTTCCCAAAGCAGTGAAATATGATCTGCAATTCCCATGCTTCACTTTGTCATAGCTAATCATTACACACACACACACACACACACACACACACACACACAAGTAAAGCATTACATATAACATATAAAACAATTCCACACAAAAAAATCCAAATATGCAACATAGCAACCAATACAGATGAATACAGTGTGCATTTTATTTTACATACCTGTAGTAGAGGAGCATGTCAGAAGGGACATCAGTGAAGTTCTCAGAGTCTTCTTTCATGTTGTTGTACATGCAGGTCAGCTACAACAGAGAACATCTTGAATTATACACTGTTACATTCAGCATCCATTTTACTTTACTTCAATTTACCACACCACTCTCACGGCATCAATAACTTCAAACAATCTAAAAAATGTTTAACATGTATGATGCATGACGGTTTCAGAAAACTGTTGCTACACCATCATTTGCCCTTATTTTTCAGAAGTTCTCCCATGGTTAAACCTAGCTGGCTAATGTAAGGTAACATGACAGACAGTGTATGTAACTTGCTAAAAAGTGTTAGCTGATTAACAAATTAACCAGCAATATGTCTACAGGAAACAAATTTTAACTGTTAATGCAAAATGCAAAGTTATTGTTACCTCCCCGGAGATTTTTATTGCTGTTTTTTTATTAACAGCACATCCCCAAGAGTTTTATTTTTCTTATGGCATTTGCCAACAATTACAATTTTTATTTATTAATGAAAGACACATCAAACTTTTTATCCATTTAGAGTTACATTCAATGTTGTGGAACGTCAATGAAACAAGTTAGTTCCTGTTCTCACTGGCAAATAATTTTAATATATAGCATCTGCTTTACAAGTACCTGTGAATGAACCATTACATAGAAACAATAACACATAAGAACAAGCAGATTGATATAGACCTGTAATCTGCCTTTCAGCTGACACTACATCATAACTATGCGAAGAAATAATAGAAAATTAATCCTGATCAGATTTTAGAATTCATCTGCAGTGTGGTGTTATACATTTTAAAGCATGAATAATCTTGAACAACCTGACATAAAACAGGTGTATTAAAATGCTCAACTGCTAGCATTCATGATTAAAATGAACTCATTCTGGAAGAATATCAGAGTGTATGTACCTGAGCCTCTTTCAGGAGGACCTTGTCTCTGCCTGCACGCGGTCTACAGGCTTTCACTAGATCTTTGATTTTCTGCTGTGGGAGAGTCTGAACTGAACTGCAGGTGAATCCCTGCAGTACTGATGCTGACAGACTGTGGGGGGGGAACCAACACACATACACAAACACACAAACACACATACACACACTTGAACACCTCGATTTTCAACACCAAAAAGATATACAATAAACCAATATATTATAATGCTTAGCTGGACATGTACAGCTGTTGCTCACACACTGTGGACTTATTCTGGCAGTATATATTTATATAATGAAAAAAATTTGTATAAGAATATGTGTTTTTAACTTACTTTTCTGGATTATCACTGGCACTGGTCACTGCACCAAAAAACATCAAAGCCTGGTAAAAAAAAAAAAAAAAAAAAAGAATTCAACAGTTATTACTTTTTACACATGACTCCACAAGCATTACATGTCTTAATGTGTAACAAGTTGCTCTATTCCATACAAAAGCAATTTATATGTTCTATTGTTTGAAATCTTTTCTAAAGTATTTAATTGTGTGTATGTTCTGTTACCTGTTCATGACTCCAGCTCTTGTTATTAACAAGTGAAACCTCAACAGAGCTCAGAGATGACAGTAGAATAACTGGGATATACATGACCAGTGCATCCGGGACATTCTCTATCACTTTGGTCTGGTCTACAGAGATGATCTGGAAGAATATACATGTGTGTGTGTGTGTGTGTGTGTGTGTGTGTATATATATATATATATATATATATATATATATACACATATACATATATATATATATATATATATATATATATATATATATATATATATAGAGAGATATATATATATATAGATATTATAG